>JAFJYI010000487.1:0-162341 GCA_019022655.1 Acacia acuminata
CAGTATCAGCCGCCGCCGAGTCGAATTCGACAGCTGAGGCAGATGCTTCAGCGGGTGAAACAGACTCCGCCGCAACCTTCGGCGGCTCTAATTCTTCCTTCTCGGTGACAGAAAGGGTTGGCTTTGAATCTTCATCGGCCATGGTAAAAAGAGGGAGAGAGAGCAAGAGAAAGAGACAAGCCTGTTCTAGCGAGAAAGACGGGCCGAGAAGAGTAAAGAAAAGGAATGTTTTGCTTTTGGCTGAGAAGAAAAGGGACAAAACAGCGAGACTGAAAAGCATCTAAACTACTGCTGTCCAAAGATTAACTTAAAATTTTAAAAAAATTAATTAAATTATTTTAAAATATTAATTTTTTTCTATCAAGAAAATAATATATCATCTGATGATAAATAATATATAATATTATTAAGCAACTTATTTAATTCTTTTAATCTCTAAAAAATAGTTAACTTTACCAAGCTACAAGAATATGTTAGAATTTTTTTTTTTGATATAAATATATGTTAGAATTGCGTTGGGTGTCAAGGCAAGTAATAAACAAACTACCGCTTCACGGCCCGAGAAAAAGACAGCGACAATGGGCCTGTTTGCCGACCCCGTTTTCCAGTGTTTAGGTCAGAAATTTTGAAAAAAAGAACGTTCCAGAGCTGGAAAAGAGGCGTTTGGTTTGGCCATTGGGTAGATGCCCTTCATGCTTAAGGTTTTGTTTGGTTGAAGGATTGGGGGAGAGGGAGATAAAATTTTGATCAAACTACTCGTAAGAAATTTTAAAAAAATTACATAGCTTTTTGTATCGTTTTTGTACATTAACTTTGAAAATATGTTACATCATGGTCATATCCGACTTTTCACATTATGGAAAGACCTCCCCTCCCTCCCTCACCTCCAACCAAACATAGCCTAAAAGTTACTTTTATGTAGAAGCTCCATTTTGCAGCGTCTAGGAGCGTTGTGTGTGAGTACTCCTCTCGATATTAAATATAAGATATAATTAATTTTTTTTAGGGATTATATATTAGTTTATTAGTCAAATTAATTAGTTTGAAGAAAAAAAAAAAAGAATAAAAAAATACTCTTAAGTAATTTAATTAACTTTTTTAATCTATCTAAAAATATCAACTTCACCTTCTATTTAAAACCGAAAAAAGTATTCTTCAATAAAATTTATGTTATTTCCTGTCACAAATAACTTTGAAATAATAATCCGGATACGTCTCCGTTTGAAAGAAAAAAAAGTCACTTACGTTGACGTCAATCCAAACACAAATCACATTTACAACTTGACTTTTTCCCTACTGCGAGTTTTTACACAAATCGATAACTTTTAAGCCTTTTGATCGCTAACCCAAACAGGCCCAATATATTTGTTTCTCCAAATGCCTTGCTTTGTGTCTGGAAAAAGAAACATCCATTCTATATGAGCGTTTCGTGAATAAAACTTTAATTATAAAATTTCCTATTTAATATTTACTTTTAGACTAAAATACTCTAACATCCTTCATGTCTTTGCCTTAATTACACGAACATCATCTCCAAATTTAAAAACATACACTTATGTCCAAGCGGGGCCCCGGGGGGCTAGGGGTGGCCCGCCCCCTAAAATTACACAATCAAACCCAAAATTTTCGAAATTGTGCTTGACCTCGAGAAAAATTTCAATCTTTTCATTTTAGTCTCTATTAAAAACGTGAAGGGACTAAAGTGAAAACATTGAAATTTTTATGAGGCTAAGTCACAATTTATGAAAATTTTGGGTCCGATTCTATAATTTTCGCCCCCTAATTTTAAATCGACTCTACTGGGTTTCCGTCGTAATTATTGCCCCCTTGATTTTCATTCCCGGCTCCCCGTGTCCAAGCCGTTTACTATTTTGATTTCTTAATAAAAATTTATATTAAAATAAATTTTATTTACTAACTTATCTTCCATCATTATTCTTTTTCCGATGGATAATTTCAATCAACTAGAGTTACCCCTACATCAGATGCTTGGCCCCGTGCAAGCACTCCTGTGGAGCTATGAAAAAACAACACCACTACCCGTATGGAAGGGCCTCTTTTGCGAGCAAATTAGCATGCTCATTCACTTTGCGACTACACCATTCAACATGAGCTTTGCAAGAACCACTTTTCCTGCCTATCCAAATGATAGGCAGGGAGTGCTTGATCAATTTGGATCGTCTATTTTTTTTTATTTGATGATTTTTGTTCTGGTGTAGAACACAAATGTCCAGCCAAGGGCGGTACTTTGCTCTTGGATCAAGAGGCTCGGTCGAATACCTAAGCGAAGATATCCGTAGGAGCTTGGGATGGTTTGTGCACGAGATATAGGGGGTGTGTGTATGCACAGTGTGGCAGAATGTAAAGTAGGTCTGAGTTAGAATGTGTGCACCTTAGCAATTTCCCTCTGTATTTATAGAGGTTACCATGGGTAGGATATCTCCTTTATGCGAGATCCTAGATGCGAGTATCGTGTCGATATCATTGGGATACTCCTATGTTGTTGCCTGATAGAATCTCCCTATAATATAGGATCCCCCTATATTATAGGTGAGCCGTAATCTTCGGCTAGGCCTTTCCGGCATTGGGCCGAAGTGCAGGTCCGTAACAATTGTCTCCAGCTCGGTAGGTCAGGCGTCTGAGCTGCCGAGATGCATTTTGCCCCCATTCAGCTTTACTGGCCAAGCTGAGTTATCTGTTCAAGAGTCCGAGGTGGAGCCTTTAGGATCTGGGGTAACGTCTTAGAGTTCGTGCACCGAGGCGACTTTCTTGGAACATGTTCCTCCAGGGCAGATATATAATTTGCTTAGCCGAGGTGGCCCGGCTATCTGATCTGATGTGTTGTGGAGGACTTTCCGCATTCGCCATCATTGTCCCCTGCCACCTGGCGACTCAGTATTGGCGAGAGCCTGCAACCGTCGCGCCTATCCACGCACCGATATTCATGCGCAATTAATGCTTTCCTTACGCGTTGTACGCCACTTCCTTGGTCTGGGTGAAAAGACTTTCCTGTCCCGACGTTTCGGCCACCCACGGCTGATGCTTACGCCTATAGGATTCATATTTCCCTCCATTTTCTTCACTTTGCTATTTCTGCTGTTCTTCTCTAGTTTCTCTGCTCTTTACTTTTTTCGCCGTTCTTCTGCGGTCATCAGTTCCGGCGCCATTTCCAGACGTGTTGCTCATTCATTCTTCATCACTCCAGGTATATGCCCCTCTCCTTCTCCTTTGCTGGCATGCATTGGTGGTTTTTACTTATTTTATCGCTTAGTTCCTGTTTTCACGATTTTCTGGGCATTTCTCCTTCATAGTTTCTAGGTTAGCGCCTAAGATCAAGTCCCTTTTCTGTCACGCCTTTGAACCCAGAAATACCCCTTGTTCAACCTTCCCCTTATTTCTCCCTCTTTACACACCCTTTTGTGCCTCTATAGGTTTTGGTTCTTTGGTGATGGATAAGAGTAATCGCTTACCCCCTTCAAACCAACCATTAACTCCTGAGGAAGAGGAAGCTTTGCGTGCCCATTTCCCCCGTACTTCCTATTGGATTCTTGGTACTGATCTTTCGGAGGAGGAGAGGTCGTCCACCGTGCTACGAGGTAGGTCCGGTTACCGCAGCACACCAGGGTCCCGATCCGCTGTTGCTAGGGTCCTGAGCTCGACACCTGTTGGTGCTAGGTCACGTGCCGCTCCAAGTGCTCTGCCGATCCCTGCTGGGCCTAGTGCCAGTGTTTATGCTGAGGCCGATGCCTTCTCAGCTCAGCCTCTTAGTTTCTATGAGACTCCTTCGCGCGTGAGTACGGACTCTCTTCCTGAAAGGTACCTCGACCCCTGCTGGGATTGTCTTGCTGATAGCTCCTATCATATTGCACATGGTGAAGATTCAACGGCTTTCATCTTAGGTTCTTGTCGTCATCGGCTTTCATCTAATCCTACTTCTAGCAGTCTTCGTCCTCCGAGTCCGCTTGTTTTTCCGCATGCTACTATGCTTCAGTCAGGTATTTCCCCTCTTGCTGACCTTATCCTTTTTTATTTTGTCTATAGGTAAATGGCCTCGAAATCCTCCCCCCACAGCATCCAGTTCGAAGCCGGGGAGTCAAACTCTTCTAGTCCTCCTGAGGCACTCTGTAGGCAGTACAAGTGGGTATCCCACGAAGTTTTGAAGACTCGACCGCTGATGTTCGAGGCCGACATTGCTCGTCTTCGCCTACCGACATGAACGGGTGTTCTGTCAGTCCTCCGGATGAAGATGAGCCTATATGCTCTACTCATGTAAAGGGGCGCACCAACTTCTTCTTTTTTTTCTCGAGATTGTCTGAGCCGGGTCGAAGTCTGTTTTCCTTTCACCGAGTTCCAGATCTCGGCCTTGATCTACCTGCGTCTTGCACCTTCACAGCTTCAGCCTAATGGATGGGCTTACTTAGTAGCCTTTGAGCACCTTTGTGCTTCCTTCCCAAAGCCCATTCCTTGCACCTCGGCCTTTTTCTTTTACTATTTTTGTCCCTTTACTTCCTGGTCATCCAAAGAAGATGAGAAATTGAAGGGGTTGGTTTCCCTCCGCGCGGATCCAGATAAGAAACTGATGTCCGCGTTCTCAGACTCATTTAAGCACTTTAAGATGGCTTTCTTCAAAGTCATTGCTAAACCTAGAGAGAAGCCCTGTTTTTTGAACGGGGCCGAGGCCAAGGATGTGGAGTGGAGGTTTCCCCTGTACTAGAGCGAGGATCACTACAGCCTAAACCCTTCATCGTACCAGGTCGCGTCGATGATCTTTTGCCGAGACGGTTCCCTCCATAGATCGGGCATTTGGCCTCGTTCGTGGAGAGGTACGGGGTCCAAAGCGGCCTTTTTTATTTCCGGCTACTGGGTCCAAGCGGTGCCTTCGGATTGTATGGTTCTCATGTTTATTGATTCTTACGCCTTTATGTCCGTTGTATGTTTGTTTTGGTTTGTTCATGTTTCGATTACCACAAAGACGCAATTTTAACCCTTCTGTTTTGTTTTTGTAGCTCAAGACATGTCGGAGCTGCCCAGCTACTTGTCTCGTGTCAACCCGACTGTGCCTGCCCGGGGTAGGGCAAGTCGGAAGGTGATGCCCTTGATATCGAGGAGGATAAAACAAAGGCGGCTTCTGGTTCTTTAAGGGCCAAGAAAACAAAGGCCTCAGAGACCCAGGGCTCTACTCATTATGCCCTCACCGGGTCGTCTTCAGGGGTACTCGTACTTTCCTCAAAGGGAAAAGAAACTGTGGCGTCCGGGCCTTTGGCAGCTCCACTTACTCCATCTAAATCCGTTGTTCCTCCATCCGGACCCGTGGCTCCTCCTCCTCCTCCCCCTCAGACTTCTGTCGTCCCTCCCCTAGTTCAAAAACTTCCGCACGGGCTCGCATAGGAAAAGGGCGTGACAAAAGAGCTCGATGTCGCTTTTTTACCTCCTCACCAGTTCATGGATAACCTGCCCCTATCTAGCGTGAATGAGATGCTGGTGCATGATGCGCAGAAATTTTTATGCAAATCCATTGGTCTTCACCAGGCGTTGCTCCATCTAAAAGGTAAATACGTCCAGGCTGAGGATGAGATTCATCGTCTGAGGCTGGCCCAACAGGAGGTTGAGGCAGCGAAGAAAGCTCTGGAAGAGTCAGAGGTAAGGAGGAAAGCACTGGAAGAGGCCGATGCCAAGATAAAATCCTGGAAAAGGAGCGAGACGTCGCCTCTGCTGCTTCAGGGAAAGCGATTGAGGAGCTTCTGCTTGCTGAAGAGGTGTTAGAGAAGACGACCTCCGAGTACACCCGCCTACAAGTAGCTCTTGGTCAAAGCCTAGATGCTGTGAAGGCACTGTAGAAGCAGTGCGATGCTCTGACCTCTGAGCTGGGCTCGACTAAAGACGCTATTGTCGCAGAGCAACAAGCCCATTTGGAAACCACCGACTCGCTGAAGAGGACGGCCTCTAACTGCTTCAACATGGCCTTGGCGCAGATCAAGCATTTGAACTCGACCGTGACTTTGAACCTTGCCGGGTACGACTACCGGGCTTATGTGAAAGACGGTGTCCTGTTTCCGCCTGCCCCAACACCCGAGGATGGGTCCCCTTCTGCGAAGAGGAAGAGCTAGATGAGCAGGGCGGAGATGAGGAGCATGGCAATGCGGAGGGTCAAGATACTGAGGTCGGGCCCGGAGCTCCTGAGGCTGTTCAACCCAACGAGGTGGTGTCTTCTGGCGATGCTGCTCCTCCGAGCTAGGAGTCGGAGTTCTTATTTTTTGCTTTTCCCTTGGGGCATCTGTGCCCCTTTAACTTTGGCGTCTGTGCCCGTTGTATATAACTTTTTGACAACAGCTTATAATTTGATTTATCAATTTAATTGCCGTATCGTGTTATATTTCTAAGTATTGTTAGAAATATATCGACCATAGTGAATGCAGATCTATGTATTCTACCAGATGTTAAGTCTGGGAATCTATAGTAGGGTTGTCTGTTATAACCTCAACGGGTGTTACTTTAGACCGCGTTGGGTGTTTACTTTAACCTCGCTACCGTGTTCCGGAGCCGTTCGTCGGGATCGTAACCGAGATAAGGGCGAATTGTCACATGTTTAACTGAGGTGTTGGAACGCAAAGCTTAAACATTTTGACCTGATCGTGTTGGAATGACAATTCGAATGCTTAAATTGGGGCGAGCGTTGACGCGTCAATTCCATGAAGGCCACGTATGGAAATTTCGCCAAGCTCTAGACTTGGGCTAGTTAGCCCTGGTGTTAATTCATCTAGATGTGTTATATTTGTGACCGGGCTTGGAGACCTCGGTGTAATGTTTATGACTAGGTTTGGAGACCTCGGTGTAATGTTTATGACCAGGTTTATAGACCTCGGTATAATGCTTAAGCGATCAATAGTGCACATTTGCGAATCTCCACTGAGGGATCCTTCATTAACATAAATTGCTCCAAGGAGTTTACAAATAATTCAATGAAATCTTAAAGACATAAATTCTCAAATTAAAGTACTGAAATTAAAAAATAACTGAGCTCCAAACAGGGTGTGTCTGGCGCTCTTGTGCATCCTGAGCCGAGATCTAGCTGTGATAGATCTTTAGTTTGTTAGCGTTCCAGGTTCTCTTCACCGGCTTCCTTGCCAGGGTTTCGAGTATATAGGCTCCGCCATGCAATTTCTCTTTGACCCGTGCACGGGCCTTCCTGATTTGCAGCTAGCTTGCCATCTCTCATGCGTTCTTATTGCCAATGTCCGCCGTAGTACGAGGTTACCTCGGTTAAAGGAACGTGGCCGGACCTTCCGGTTATACTTCGCTGCTAGGAGCTGCTTGGCAGCTAACTCGTGGTAGTGTGCCATGACTCGGACCTCGTTGATTAGGTCCAACTCCGTTCTTAATGCGTCGTCATTTGACACTTCTCCCTATGTGCGCGTTTTGATTTTTCTCCATGACGGCTGTCCTATCTCAACCGGGATCATTGGTTCGCACCCATAGGTCAGCCGGAAAGGGATTTCCTGGGTAGAAGTCTGCACACTCATCCTGTAGCCCCACAAAATGTTGTGGAGTTGCTCGACCCAGTTAGACTCTGCATCTTGCATCCGTTTCCTTAAGCCATCTAGGACAATCTTGTTTGCTGCCTCGGTTTGGCCGTTGGATGTGGGTGCTCGATCGAGGTGAAGTGCTGATTGATGTCTAGATCTGACATCATGGTCTGGAATCTTTGGTCCATAAACTGTGTCCCGTTGTCTGTTATCACCTTGGCTGGTATTTCAAAACGAGAGACAATGTTGTGCGGAAAAAATCTTCTTATGCGTGCCGAGGTTATTGTCGTCAAGGGTTCAGCTTCAATCCACTTTGTGAAGTAGTCCACTGCGACTATGAGCCACCTGAATTGTCCAGGGGCTGGCTTGAAGGGTCCAAGGATGTCCATCCCCCATTTGTAGAAGGGACAAGGAGCCGAGATGCCCTTCAATTCTGTTGGCGGAGGCCAAATAATTTTGGCATGTTTTTGGCAACTGTCGCATCTCTTGACGGCTTCCTTGGTGTCGGTCATCATGGTCGGCCAGTAGTAACCCACGCGTAGATTTTTTCTAGCGAGCGCCTTGCCCCCCATATGGTGGCTGTTGATGCCTTCGTGTATCTCGGCCAGTACGTATTTGGCTTCCGAAGTACCCAAGCAACGCATCATGGGAGAGTGGAGTCCTTTTCGGTATAACTGATCATCGACCATGGTGTAGATGGTGGCCTCTCGAATCAACTTCTTTGCCTCGGTCGGATCGGTGGGAATGATGCCTCTTTCTAAGTAATCTTCAATCGGCTTCCTCCAATCTGCTGCTGCCGAGATGGTCATGATACAACTGGTTCGGCCAGGTTTTGCTGGATCACGGTTATATGATTATTCATACTTTTCGTAATTGCCAATTTGGAGAGGATATCAGCCCTGGTGTTTTCTTCCCTAGGAATATGGGTGACAATCACCTCTTGAAAGTCTGCCATGATTTCCTTAGCTTTTTTGAGATACTTGGCCGAGTGGGCCTTTCGTTTGATACGTTCCCTCAATCGTGCGGTGACGAGCCGTGAGTCGGTGAATACCTTGACCCGCTGAGCTCCATTCTGTTTGGCTTGGAGTAACCCGGTGAGGAGGGCTTCGTACTCAGCTTGGTTATTTGAAGTCGGGAACTTTAGTTGAAGAGAGTGTTCTACGGCCACGCCCTCTGGACTTTCAACTATGATCCTTGCCCCGCTTCCTTTAGCATTGGAAGAGCCGTCTACGTATACCTTCCACGCTTGACCGTGATGGACATCGGTCGTATCTGCCGGGGTGAGTTCCATGATGAAGTCCGCCAATGCTTGTGATTTGATGGCATGTCGAGCTTCAAAGGTGATGTCGAACTTGGACAATTCGATCGCCCAGCTAGTCATTCTTCCGGTGAGATCTGGTTTGTGCAACACTTGCCGGATTGGTTGGCTGGTTCGGATGACTATTCGATGTCCCTGAAAATATGGCCGAAGTCTTCTTGCTGTAGTTAACAAGGCGAACGCCACTTTTTTGAGCTTTTGATACCGGAGTTCCGAGCTCTGCAGCGCCTTACTTACGAAGTAAATAGGTGCTTGATCGGCCTCGGTTTCCCGTACGAGGACCGCGCTTACCGCCTCTTGTCCTACTGACAGGTATAGGATTAAAGGCTCACCTGGTTCCAGTTTTGCTAGAATTGGAGGGGTTGCCAGATAGTGCTTGATTTTCTCGAATGCCGCCTCGCGGTCTGTATTCCAGCCTCCATGAGTTTCCTTTTTTAGTAACCTGAAGAATGGGAGGGCATTCTCGGTCGATCTTGGCAGAAACCGAGTAAGGGCTGCAAGTCGGCCCGTTAACTGCTGAACCTCTTTCTTAGTCCTCAGGGCTTGCATATCTAACACTGCCTTGCACTTATCAGGATTTGCCTCGATTCCGCAGTTTGTCAACATAAAACCTAGGAACTTCCCGACCGGGACTCCAAACGCACACTTGGCCAGGTTTAATTTGATCCGGTGCCTTCTCAATTTCTCAAAAGTTTGCTCCAGGTCTTGGATGTGATCTTCGGGGTCTCTTGACTTCACGATCATGTTGTCAATGTAGACTTCTATGTTTCACCCGATCTGATCTTCAAAGACTCTGTTCATCATTCGTTGATAAGTGGCTTCGGCGTTCTTTAACTCGAAAGGCATCACGTTGTAGCAGTAATTGGCCTTGTCGGTCATGAAGGCGGTCTTCTCTTGGTCGTCTAGATGCATGGCTATTTGATTGTAGCCGAAGTAAGCGTCCATGAACGATAGCAACTGGAAGCCAGCCGAGTTGTCGACCAACTGATCAATGTTTGGCATTGGGTAGGAATCTTTTGGGCAGGCTTTGTTTAAGTTGGTGTAATCAGTGCACACTCTCCATTTGCCATTTGGCTTTAACACCATTAGGGGTGGAAACAAGCCAGGCTTGCCCCTTAACAGGCCAGGCCTGCTATGTAGGGAAGCAGCCTGAGCCTGGCCTGTGGCCTATTACAGGCTTATTTTTAGGCCTGAGCCTGGCCTATAACAGGCCTCAGCCTGGCCTGTGGCCTGTTAAGCGGCCTGTATTTTCAAAAATATTGTACCCAAGCTAAATAGGCCACAGGCCCCAAGGAAACAGTAGAAAACAGGCCTCCTACGTTTACAGGCCGAAAACAGGCCTCTAGTAAACAGGCCTTAAACAGGCCTAATTGCTTAAACAGGCCAAATTTACAACAAAAAACCAGATTCTCCAACAACATAAAAAATGAAACCAAATACAACATCCAACATCAACATACAAATTAAACATCCAACATCCCATGAATAAAATTTACAACATCCCACCAAGTTACCAACATACAAAAACCAACATAGAGATTCTTCTTTAAGCCAATGGACATTGACATCAAATCTTCAATATAATTTCTTCTTGACTTCAAAGACCTTGAAAAAAATTAATCAAATATATAAAATTATAGTATAACACAATTGAACAAGTAATATGTACAACAAATGTTCAACTGCTTCAAGAATCAATGATTACGGTGGGAGGAATATGGGAGGATGAGAAAGTGGAAGCATGGCCTCCTCCTCATTAACTAATCTGAGTATAAAACAATGATAATTAAAACAATTATAACTAAAGGAGCTAGGTCTGATCAACACGTAATGTAAAACATGCCCAATAATAATTGATTAAGAGAAAAAGATAATCTTTCAATCCAAAGATTCTTTTTCCTCTCAAAATTGAAGACAAACAAAAGGCCGTTACTTCAAAAGCCAATACATTGGCAAGTATAGAGATTTCAAAGTCTAAGGAGTTGACAAGATTAACTTTCCAGAGTAATATCCAAATGATAAACTCAATGTAAATGGAATCAGACAGTTAAATATGAACCTTAGACCAAACATACTGAATCTACAAAGATACAGTTGGTATCGCAATGCATAACCCAGTTTAGGTGTTAACTTGTATAGTACGAATACGGCGCTAAATATGCCGAGGAAAATCATGGTTTGAACATTCTACGGGCCTGTGCATTAATAATCACGTAAAGCACCAAACAGATACAAATCATGAAGGCAAAAAAGGCGGGAGCGAGAAAACACAATACAATCACAAATGTTCAAGGAATCAATAACTCAAGGCAATTCAATTGTCTGTTATTATGTGAGATCCATTAATTTTGGACCTCCTTTAATTTTGGATTATATGCAAATGACTCCCTTAACATTTTAAAAAATTGATAATGAATCTCCTAACTTACAAATCTGTGCATAAACTCTTTTATGCAGCAATACAGAAGCACTAAAAAAGACACAACACTTAAAAAATATAGACCTTAAAGAGAGAAACTGGTAAAGATTAGATTAGACGAAAAAACTTGGCACACGAATTGAAACGCAAAATTTGAAGAATACAAATTTTGCGTTATTAATCATATTTGAACATTGAAATGATTAGCATTGTTAAGAGGCTTACTCTGGACAAACTGAAACTCAGCGATGATGCAATCGAGTAGCAAGAAGCTAGGATTTTACACAGTACCAAGAGACGCAGAAAAGGAAAATATAATTGGGTAATAAAGAGTCGGCGGGTGTAGATCCGTTTTATCTTCTTATGGATCCTGATTCTGAAATGGGGACGGTGATGAAATTAGGGGTTTTGAGGGCTTAGGGCCCACTGTGCCGCGGCGAGGAAAAGAGCGTACGTTAGCCACGACTAGACGCTGAGAGCCTGAGAGTTTGAGAGGCTGAGAGTGAGACCGACGGTGAGACGTGCAACAGCCGACGATGAGAAGCCGAGCGCCGAGAGACGTTCGACGACCGACTCGATGATTTAGGGTTCTTGTGTCTTGGTTTGAAACGAGGAAGAGGAACGGGAAGCTCGACAACAACCAATATTGAGGGAGGGGTGGAGGCGTGGAGGGATATTAACCAATATTGTCTACATAAAAATAAAATTTTAAAAAAATCTTAACAAGCCGCTGTCGGGCCTAACAGCCTATTTTAAGGCCTACGCCCGGCTGTTAAGACAAACAAGCCTTAAAATAGGCCTTAGCCTGGCCTGTTAGCCTAACAGGCTAGGCCTGATTAGGCTTTTAACAGGCCAGGCTACAAGCCCCTGACAGGCCCCTGGCCTATTTCCACCCTTAAACACCATAACCACATTAGAGAGCCAAGTGGTGTATTGTATTTCTCTGATGAACCCTGCCGCCAAGAGCTTCGTGACATGATTCTCCAGAGCCTTCTGTCTGTCCGTTATGATGTTTCTCTTCTTCTGTGTGACCGATGTGGACCCCGGCCGAACGGCCAGTTTGTGACAACAGAAACGCGAGTCGATCCTCGGAATCTCAGAAGACGTCCATGCGAAAACGTCTTGGTTTTGCTTGAGGAATTCTATCAACCGGACTTTCAGATCGGCACTCATTGCTCCGCCAATTTTGGTGGTCTTTGAAGAGTCCTTTCCAAGTACCAACTCCTCTAACTCCCCTTCTAGCTCTGGGCATGGGACCTCGGGCTTGTCTCGGAGGTCGAGTTCTACCATGTTTACTGGTCATTGGGGCTTCCTGTCCTTTTCAGCTTTGATTGAGATTTCACCTTTACTGAGCCGAGGTGGTGATGAGGGTCTTCTTTCAACGCCCCGAACAGATTCGTAATAACATTGCTAGGACTCTTTGTGGTCCCCGAACACCACTACTACTTGGTTCCTATTGTTAACCATCTTGAGTTTTTGATGCTTTGTGGAAACCAACATGTCTCACTTGTGGATGGTCGGTCTACCCAGTATAACATTGTAGGGGGAAGGGAAGTCGGCGACTATGAATCTTACCTGTTCCGATTTAAACGCTTCCTTAGTTCCCAACGTCAATCAGAGATCGGTGTAGCCTTTGGGGATTGAGGGCTCTCCGTTGAACCCTATGAGGGTCGTTTTACAAGGCTTCAGATCCTCGACGTCCATATGCATCCTTTTATAAGCGCTCCAGCTAATAATGTTGGCCAAGCTCCCCGCATCCACGAAAATCCTTTGGGCTCGGCAGTTTACCAGGGTTCCTGTGATAACTAGTCCATCCTGATGTCCCGACACTACGTCATTCAGCTCTTCTCTCGTGAACACTAACGGCGGTGGTGCTGGTTTTATATGGTCCTCTTTAAATCTCGGGAGGTCTCTCATTGAAAAGGCTTCTCTCACGTATTTCTTACGTTGGCTTGTTGTGTCTCCCCCACCTCTGAATCCTCCACTAACTCCGTGGCAGTGGAATTCGGTTTTTGGGAACTCGTCCTTGGAGTTCGACTTTCTTCTTTTCTCCTCTTTACTTGGTTCCGTGGCCGGACTACTGCTTCGGCCACCTGATTGCGTTTGCCATTTTTCCTCCCTTGAGTTTTGATCACATATTGGCGTAACTTTCCCTCCCTTATGAACCTCTCTATGGCATCACGGAGTTCATAACACAGCTCCGTTGTGTGCCCCGGTCTGTCATGAAACGCACAGAATTTGGATTGGTCTGTCGTGGGTCGGTTTTGGAGGGGCTTCGGCATCCTAACCCTCCTTATCTCTGTCTGCGATACCTCTTTCCAAAGCTGTACATGAAACACGTTCAAGGGGTGCAGCTGTCGTACTTTGCTTTTCCTTTAGGTCTTTCCCCCCCTGGTTGCGTTTTCGAGAATCTCCTTTTCGTTTGGCGGGATCCCTCTCATTCTGTGATGTATTCCTTCTTTTCTCAAGCTCCACGGCATTGGCTATCTCCATTTGTTCCACATCCAGGTATTGCTTTGCCCGGGTATAGAACTCGGTCAGAGTGTAGACTCGATTCTTACAGACGCTTTTAGCCAAACGCAATGAGGGATCCAGGCCATTGACGAGGCAGTGCACATGAACCTACTCAGGGAGTGAACGCACTTGCAGAGCCACCTCCTTGAATCGGTCCAAATACTTTTGTAGCGTCTCTCCCTTTTTCTGCTTTATTCTGCTCAACATGAACTGAGACTTCGGCTGTTTTTTGCTGGTTGCAAAGTTTAACTTGAACTTTCATCCGAGGTCTTTGAAGTTACGTACAGAGTTATTCGGCAAGGAATGGAGCCATTTTTGAGCCGGTCCGGTCAATGTTGCCGCAAAGAGACGTAGGATGATCGGGCCCTCGATAGAATGAACCCACATGAGTAGCTCGAATGTTTCGAGGTGACTTCTCGGATCTTGGGTCCCGTTGTACTTTGGGAGGTCGGCCAAATCAAAATTTTTCGGAAAAGGTGCAGTGGCGGTTTCCTTCGAGAACGGGCTTCCGTTGAATCTAGTCAAGTACTTCATTCTATACTCTTTAGGGGAGCCTCATGACTGGGATACCTTCTTTACACCTCGGTCTTCCTCGACGTCTCGGTCTTTCCGATATCTCCGTTTTCCTCGATATCTCAGTCTTCGTCACCATCTCGGTCTTCCTCGCCCGAGATCCGAGCAAGACGCAATTTCTTCATATTCGAGGCTGACGGATGATCTCGCCCCGAATTCGTTCCCTTGGCTCTCCCTGCACGGGCTTGTAGCGCCCACCGTCACTTTTTCTTTCCCCTACGCGAGTTTCCTCGGCCTTCTTTACGAACGACGGCTTCAAAACTCTTTAATTGGTCGTCCATCATTTCTTTGCATCATTCCGAGATCTTCTTGGCGCTGGAGGTTATCCCGCTTTTCTTTGTCCTCCATCCTCCTAAGCATCGCTTCCTGAGTTTTGCACAGGATGAGGACATTTGGACTCGGATCTGCGGTCTCCTCCGTTGGTACGCCACGTGTTTTGGTGACGTCGTGAGGAGAGGACGCTGTGTCTGATACGTTGCCTTTCGAAGTCTCCTCGCGACGTGGTGAATTTTGATCATGGTGTTGTCTTGCATCAACCTATGATTGATTAGGCTGGAGATCCAACTGTTGCTTCTTGTATTAGCCATCGGTAGTCACGGGAATCATAATTTAACGTCTCCACGGTAGGCGCCAATGTTCTAGTGTAGAACATAGATGTCCAGCCAAGGGCTGGTACTTTACTCTTGGATCAATGGGCTCAGTGTAAATACCTAAGGAGAAGATATCCAGATGAGCTTGAGATCACTGTGCACGAGATATAGGGGGTGGTGTGTGTGCACAGTGTGGCAGAATGTAAAGTAGGTCTGAGTTAGAACGTGTGCACCTTAGAAATTGGCCTCTGTATTTATAGAGGTTACCGTGGATAGGATATCTCCTTTACGCGACATCCTAGATGTGAGTATCGTGCCGATATCACTGGGATACTCCTATGTTGTTGCCTGATAGAATCTCCCTATAATATAGGATCCCCCTATATTATAGGTGAGCCGCGGTGGGCCTTTAGGCATTGGGTAGAAGTGCAGTCTGTAGAAGTTTTTAAATGAGAAAAATCATTTTTTTAAAAAAATGTTAGTCTAGAGATCATCTTTATGGTAGATTCTCTGCCCATCAAATTTCTTTTTTTGAAAAATCATCAAGTAAAAAAAATTAATTCTAGACCAACCAAATCTCTTGGACGGCTGAGATTAGTTGAGATCTCTTGTCTATCCTTTGGATACTCAAGGAAACTGGTTCCGAGCTTCCCATTCCATACTCGGCCAGTTCTGAATCTCACACAAAGGATGATTTTCAATCCACCCACAAGCTAGTAATTCGGTCAACTCGAAACAATCCATTTTCACCACTACCTTCCTCTAGTTCATGTCCTAGGCATGTTTCAAACCCAAAAGCACCGCCCAAACTTCTGCATGAAAACTATTACCTCTTCCAATGTTAAACATAAACCCGCCCAGTATTTGTCCATCGGCATCTCCGCAACACCACCTCATCTGGCAATCCCACTTCCATCCCACCCTATCAACATTAAATTTGACCCATTCCGCAGGTGGGGCAGACCATTCCATCAGCATCCATCTCTCTGATGTGGTAAGTTGAGTGCCCAACCATTTAACTATAGCACGAACTTGACCTAATACCTGCTCAGGTCAGAACCCATTTCCTTACCAAGAGGCTGCTCCTGGGCCGTTTAGATTTTTTTTAATTTAGTGATTTTTAAATAAAAAATATTTTTTTAAAAAAATATTGATTAAGAAATTCTCTTTATTTTAGAGTTTCTATGCATTAAAATAAATTTTTTAAAAAATTAAAAAGTAAAAAGGTTAAATCTCAACCATCCAAATCACATCTAGACAATCTAAATAAGAGAAGCATCCTAGCTATCCTTTGGATAGGAGGAAACGCCTTCCGCTCATGTCTTATCATCTTCTATTGAAAAACAAAAGCATTCTAAGAGATCCATATTTGTCGGCATAGGACTGCAAACCAGGTAGGCCATTGGATGCCCAAAACCTTCCACTTTTGACATAAGTTCCATGAAACCCATTTGTCGACGTCATGCTAGTAGAAGAAACTCGATTGGACTTGTGTAAGTAGAATCAAGTTCCAAAAAGTTGCGGCCTTTGTACAATCACGTACTACACAAATGATATCTTCATCGGAGATCCACTTAAACTACAGGCATCACTCGCTTGCAAATCCCATAAAACGCGAACCAAATTCGTTAATAAACGCCCTCTCACCGATAACCACAAATGTTGTTTTACAGCATTGAATACAGGTGGTTTCCAAAGCTTTCTCCAGGCACCTTTGTACATACCAGACGTGAGGATAGGATCTCATACGCCGACTTCTTGGTACACTCCCCGTTATGTGATAAACACCACCTCGGAGAATCCTCAAGGTTAGCAGGCAAAAGTAGGTGAAAAATGTGTTATAGATTCCAACACGTTCTCGGGGAAGAAAAACTGAAAAAGAGCCCAATCTCGTGCCCGAAGTTGTGAAAAACTCATAGGCCTTTGCTTCCCTCCTTCTGTTAGGAAATCTTCACATAGAATAATCTAAAAGTCTACCATAACAAGACTAGCAAAAATCTGACCTTTTGTCCGTTCCCTATAAACCATGGCAAGTTATTTGTTGTCTTATCCCAAGTAGAACAGATCCCTTTCCATGCCAACAAACTGCTTGTACGAGTTTCAATCACAAGTAGTGTATCCTCCCCTATTTATAGTTCTACCCCAAAAACTTCATATATAACGCATCTCCAGAACTAATCGACTTGATCAAGTGATTTACCTTTCTATTTGGATACCTTGCCGACATCATCCCTCACATCGTCGTTCACATTTAGTCGAGAGCAAGGATAGAGTATCATCTCTCTTGATTGACTAAATATAGCTATTTCACAGAACTACGAACCTTCTTCTATTGACTCTAAGACTAATCATAAATCTTCATGATCACTTAATGTGCACATATTCCCAAGTCAACTAGAAGTCATCCAAGCCCTACTGGCCTTATGAACGATTAATCCCTTGTAAGGGGACTTTGAGTCCTTTCGGCTTGTCCGTCTATACTCATATATTCCAGTTACACCTAAGAGTACATTGTTCTCCCCATTTTTAGACAGATAGAGTTGTACAGTCAAAGCATAATCTTAGGACATAGTGTTGGATCAAATCCTCAAGTTTAGAACGATCAACACTACAAAACGATGAAAGATATTACAAATCCAAGGATACTCTCTGTTCTGGTGTAGAACACAAATGTCTAGCCTCAAGGGGCTAGTATATGATTGATATTGGATCTAAGGGTTCCTGAGGATGTAGATACACCCAAAAGGAGATTACCCAATGCTATCTATGGTCGAGATAACACTGGGTGACTAGTGATCACCATGCAACACAAATACAGTGTATCGCCAAAGGGATGGGGTGTATGCACAGTGAGACTGAATGTAAATAATCAATTGAGAATAGAGATAGTGCACCTGGTGAATATCTTTCTATTTATACAGGTCACCTAGGGTTTCAACCTACTGGTTGTGCCGTTCGTTCCCCCGCCATCACGTCTCCACGATTTGTGCTGTGTTTGCTCCACTACCTGCATTACCTCAGATTACGGGCATGATCATGAGATGATTGGCGTCTTACCTGATTGAGGAAGATCCCGTCATAAAGTACCCTTGTTGGGCCTAGTCTCTGCTAGGCCCATTACTCGGGTCCATAACAGTTGCCCCCAAGCTCGGTAGCTCAGGTTTCTGTCCTACCGATATTATTTCGTTGCTCGACCCAACTTTTCCAGTCTGAGTCTCTATCGGCTTTTTATCTGAACGTCTGCCGAGTTTGGTAGAGGCAAGATAAATTTGAGAGTCTTCTGCCCTTTGCCCCCATGTTCCCTCCTTTCTAGAGAACAAATGATGACTCAGTCCATCTTTCATTGCTGAGTTGAACTACTCTGACGTTTCCATGTTTACTTCTGTCTGGCATTTCGTACATACGCCGTCAGCATCTCTTAGGGTCGCTTGCTCTTATGATATCTCTTAGGGTCACATGCTCTTATGATGCCCGGGATTATCTCGGGATCACCCATGCTTCGCGTCAATCCGGGTTTATCACTCATTATCTCGGGATCACCCATGTGTCGTGTGACCTCGGGTTTTCACTCCTTGTCCCGTGCTTCCCCCAATCCGGGGTATCTTAGAGCGAGCAAGCGTACGAACAGGCGTGATTGCTCCCAAGGAAAGCGTCTGTTTGTTTCCACCGTCATTTTAAAATAATTGCCACGTGCCCTTAATAGCCGCCTTCGGTTATCGTGCGCAATAAATGCTCACGTCATCCGTTGTGATTACTTTATAGGATTTTCTCCTTCTCCTTTTTGGATCATTGTAAAGCTTCACCTATTTTGACGTTACAACTCCGACCCTTCAGTTCGTCACATCTATAAGACCCTATCTACTGCTTCATTTTGTCATTTTGCTTACGAGCTTTCCTTTCTATTCAGAAAACTTTTCTCGCTCACCACAAAGTTCTTTGCTTTTGAAGCATTCAACCGCTCTTTGATTCACTCATCAGGTACTAACAGTGGCTTCCTGATCTTTTTCTTCTGTAGTTCACTATTTCTGCATGATTATTCCTGTGTGTTCTGGGTTTTTGCTCTCTCTTCATGCTATTTCTTCTTCATTTTTGTCTGTGTGGGCGTCTGAATGACAGTGATGACCTGCTTGAATTCCTCTCTGAACGGGAAACGTCAAAAACAAACATTGAGATATCCTTTGGTCTGAGTCATTGCCACTTTTGGTGATTCTTGCATTTGTTTTGCTAAAGTTCTTCTGAATAGTTGGCTCCCTTTTTTGACTTGCTTTTCTGGGTTTTCTGCAACCTTTTTTTGAACTTCAGTTTTGCATGCATTCATGTGATAATATTTTTGAACTTTAGCATTCTTTCCCCTTTTAACCGCGCAAATGAACCCAAATCCCGACGTGCTTCTAGACATGTATGGTAGGCCCGTTCCCGAAGAAGATAGGGACATCCTTAAAAATCTTTCCGGACCCACAAAGTTTTGGATTTGGTCAATTCTTCCCACCGAAGAGGAGAAAAGGGAAGCCTTCCTTCGTACCTCGAGGGGCGGTGGGAGCAGGGGAATTGCCCGAGTTTCAAACTCTTCCACCCCTAGGAACATCAAAGTCTTGGCGTCCATACCCCAAGTTTCGAACTCGGTCCCCGGTGGTTCCGTTTCTGTTATGCAGACTCGGGGTCCAATGCCATGCGACGAATGTTGCTACAAGGCCATCGAACTTGCTAGGCTTGACCGCGACAGGGAGGCCGACTTGCTGCTGGACAAGTGTCGGTGCAACATTGCTCTCCCAGCTAGCCCGGCTGGCGTTCTTCTGAATCATCCTAACCCAGCCCCTATTTATGTTCCCAGAATTAGTCCTGCTACGTCAGGTATACTCTTACTTTCTTACTCATGCCATTTTCTTTGTTATAGGTATTAGATGGCTTCTTCACATTGTACCGATCAGTCCGCGATGGGAAAGTCCAGTTATTCTGGTTCTTCTCCAAAACCTGTTGCCAAAGAGCTTATCGGTAGAAGCACGATGACTCAGATGAGGAATTTGATGCCCGGGGATGATCTTGGACTAGTCGTTCATGGTGGGGAGGGATATGACATTAGCCTACCTCAAGAAACCGAGTTGGTCATGTCCTTTTGATCGAGCGATAAGAACCTTCACTACTTTTATTTTTATTGGGATATAATCACCTGACTTAGTTTACAATTCCCTTTTTCCAACTTTCAAATGTGCCTTCTTCGCCATTTGCATCTCGCTCCCTCACAACTGCATCCTAATGGCTAGGCTTTTGCCATTGGTTTTGAGAACTATTGCAAAACCCAAGATATCGTCTGCTCCGTCCCCGTTTTTTGTAGTTTCTTTGTTCCCTTAGAGACCAATGTCACCACTGAGGACGATCGCACATGGTTTGGTTGGACCTCTCTCCGAGCTACCCACGGTCGTAAATTTCCTAAGCCATTCACAGATTCATGGAAAAGCTTTAAGACCTCTTTTTTAAGGTTGTCACCAAACCCGAGCAAGTGCCTTCATTTCTCCAATCTGTTGACTCTGGGGAAGTCGTAGAACGATTTCCCCTGTATTTGTGTGCGGGTCACCACAAACTACTTTCTAAAGACTTCCTCCCTTCCGCTACCAACCTCTCAGAAGCCGAGGAGGAGGCCATACTTACCCTTACAAAACTCACCAGCAAAAAGCGCCCATTGGTAGAGTCGACTGAATATATCACGGCTCCTGTACTCAAAAAACGGCCTACTGCGAGTACGGATTTGAGCTTTTATCGCTTTTCATATCTTGCTTTTGATCGCATAGATAATTTATCTGTTTCCTTTTTTAAGGTTGACAAATGGGAAAGCGACCCCCTTACCTCGACGTGACAGATCGTGAGGGGGAAGCCACTGGTGCAACCGCAACTAAGGCACCGACCACTGCAAAGCAGACAGTGCTTGAGCCCGCTCAGCAGGCTTCTACCAAAAAGGCAAAGGTTACTAAGAAGAAGAAGACTACAGCTGGTACCGCTCAAGGGGTCCCTCAGGTTATTAAGGAGAAAGCTGCTGCCACGGACACTCGGGAGGTCCCGCCCCCACCTTCTCCCCCCATCTTGGATTCTAAAACCTTGAGTGAGGAGGCCACCACTTCTGGCACACTTATCGAGCTCCTTCGCTCCCATGTCTAGGAGCACAAGTCACCAAAGGTCTGCGCCTAGGCATCTGTCCTCCCGACAACTACTATGATGGCAAGCGGTTGTCTAATCCCGAGATTAAAGAGCTCCAAGATATGGAGCGTGCGGGTTTGAAGATCGCTGGATTATGCCAGCTTGTGGCCTATCTCAAAGAGAACCACGCCTTGGTTTTTGGAGGACTTGAAAAGAGCCGAGGTGGAGAGGGACAAGGCCCATGGACTAGCAACCCGGACTCTCTAAGATTCACAGAATGTCAAGACGAAGAGGGATAATCTTCGCACGGAGGTGCAATCAATTCAGGCTGAGAGGGAGAATCTCCTTCTAGAGCTTCAACAAGCTCGGGAAGGTTTGTAGAAGGCCAAGTCGGAGGTAGCCTGGAGGTGGCAGATTCATGAACATGACGTCGACTCTAGGAGCATGCACAAGGCCATGATTACTCAGCTGGAGGCAGAGCTAAAGCACTACAAAGAAGCATTTTCTGCGGCTCGCAATGATGTCTCTAAGCTGAAGACCGACGTCAAAGATGCCTTTGATAATGCTCTAGAGCAGGCCCAATTCTTGAACCCTGCCTTTAAGCTGAATATTGAGAGGGCGCACTACAACGCCTATATTGAGGATGGAAAATTCATTCCTCCTTCTTTGTCTGCCGGCCCTTCTGCCCCTGGCCCCGAGGTTGTTCTAGAGGTCCACGGTGTAGAGGCCAACCCTCCCAACTCGGCTGGTCCCAACAAGGATGCTTCTGCTGCTGAATTACACTAAGCATAGCCTCATCACAGCTCCAGTCTTCTTCGTTTTAGGTTGATAGACCCCTTCCTCCATGGGATTTAGGCCCCTTCTTTGCCGAGATTCATCTTAACTTTATTTGATAGTAGGTTTTTTATGTAAAAGCACGTTAGTAATGATTTTTGTACTTCCTCGACATTTCCTACACTTTTTGTGTAAACAATTTGTTATTAATGAAAAGCATTTACTTTTTCCAATGCACCTTGATTCATCAAACCTGCACTGTTAGCCGGGCTAAACTTGTAACTTGCATCCGCTTTATAAGTGAATTACCATCAATTCATCAATGTGTTTGCCATCTAATCCAGATAATCTCTGAACTAAGATAAACACGCTACGCCCAACTTGATCAGGGTCAACGAAACGGTTCTCTTCTATCTAAGTCATCCGCCGTTTATCGGTTTTGACGTTATGTGAACTTAACTCGGATTACCAACCCAAAGCTTTGTTCGACACTTAGCCTTTGTAACTGAGCCGTATTAATCATGACCGAGATTCATTCTTGTTCTAGTTTTGTTCTCGGCTTTCAACACCTCATCCGAGATACGGGTTCCATTCTATTATGAAAGCAGTAATTAACCAAGGAATAGTCACTTACAGACAAAAAAGGAAAAACTGCACCGCATATTTGCGCCATTAAGCAAATTGGAGGAGGAAAGTGCTTCTCTGCAAATCAGAATTATCGTGCTTCTGAAGTGGAGTCACATATTACGGTAGATGTCTTCCTTCCTAATTTCAGATTTAGTGAGGATTATTCTATTTGTTTTTCTCCTTTGCGATTTACTTGTTTATCAAAAATGCCGAATATGAAGAATAAAAAATTTGTTTTGCAAATAGAGAATAGATTATTTTGTGTATATGATAATTTTGTCATTGAGTGTGGAGAGATAGATGGGTTTGCCTACATTGAACAGCGTCTGCAAATTTGATTTGGGAGCCTCCATATGAGTTTGCATGTTGGAGGAACCTGAGGTGCCGTTGACCGTGCATTGTGAATTTCCTGTTTCTACCGCACAAGGTTCTGCAGCTTATGAAATTAATGCCAAGAGAAAGCTTTGTGAAAATGGAAGAATCTAGGGAAATATATGACTATGTGGTTGAAAAGGACCTTGTTTCATGGAATTCCTCAATATCAATTTATGCCTCAGATAGGAAATCTATGTGAAGTATTACAAATTTTAAAGATAATGTGGTCGATACTTGGAAACTATGAAAGTTAATGAAAACAAGCCTGGCGACATTATTCAGGGTCAAATGGATACAGATTATCTCTCGCAGATGAGGATGTGAAAGTGGCTAGGCCTCTTGCATTTCTGAAATAACAAGGATAACCGCGTTGATGCTCCTTATGGTGATGATCAAATGAAGGAGGTGTTTCAATTAATTGTTTCTTCATTTAAAATTTGCATGATACCTCAAGTCGAGCATATGCTACGAGCAAGTCAATTATTGATACTCTAGCAATGGTGAAAAATTAGCTGCAATGATTCAGCGAGGGAATTGCAAAATTTGATTAGCAAGAATTGTTCAACTAGTGTTGGCCCCTCAAGTCAAAATTATGTGGCAAATTGTTCAACTAGTGTCAGCCCCTCACCTAACACCTAACATCTTGTAGAGTCAAGAAGTATTATTTTTGTTAAAGTCCTTATGTGAGGAAATGCAATTGAAATGCAGTAGGTCAGCTTGTGAAAATTCAACCTGACAGAAGCATTGCCTTTGGGAAATATTCAAAACGAGTGCATTTCCTATCTTGATGAAGGGGCTAGCTCATCACAGAGTATTAATTTTGTTAAAGCGTCGGGGAATTTATGTTGTTTGTGGTCTAGACAAATGATCAAAATCTGCATGCTTCTTGGGTCCCAACTTCAATGGTGTACACAAAAATTATTATATTAATTTTTTTTTATAAAGGAAAATTGCCCTATGTGGTACAGTTATAAAGGGAAATTGGAGTGACAATTGCTAGATTTGGGGATTATCATTAAAATGATACTTCAAAGTCAGACTCTTTTATCTTGGAGATCCAAATAGAATGGCAATTGCAACAAATGATCCGATTTGGTCATCTTAGTCTTTTTGCAGTCAACTCAACCTTTGGCATAAAGAGATTTAAATATCCTTTATTCTTACCACTTGTTTTTTGATTCAAGACAACATGCACTTCAAGTTGCATGAGTTGTAACACGTAGCTTTGCAAAGGCTGATGTGTCCAAGTGGTTGAAATTGATGATGCAGTAGCTGAAATTGTTCTTATGACAAAATATATGTTGTTGTCTTGTCCTATTTTCATTTTGGCAAATTCAGAGTTGGATCAGTCAATTTAATCGGGACTACAACAAACCCTACCAAGGAAAAGAAGGCGGACCCGGTAAAAACCGAATCTAGTTAAAATCGAGATTCGTGTAAAGCTTTTGAAACCGAACTTGATTAAACTGAATCTAGTTAAAATCTGGGATCCATGTAAATTTTGAAGGCGGGACCGGTTAAAGCTGAATCTAGTTTAAGATCCAGGATCCATGTAAATTTTTGGAAGCGGACCTGGTTAAACTAAATCTAGTTTAAAATCCGGGATCCGTGCAAATCTTTGAAGGCGGACCCGATTTTAAACTGAATCTAGTTAAAATCTGGGGTCCGTATGAGACGGCAATGCCGCCAAAGCTAAACATGTATGAATTCTTGGGAAAGAAACCAGTTTTCAAAAATCATGTCGAAGCCCTACATGTATGAATTCTTGGTAAAGAAACCAGTTTTCGAAAATCATGTTCAAGTTAAACATGTAGGAATCGAGGTACATAAACCCGTTTCCAAAAATCACGTTCAAGTTAAACATGTAAGAATCTGAGGTACATAAACCCGTTTCCAAAAATCATGTTCAAGTTAAACATGTAGGAATCCAAGGTACATAAACCCATTTCTGAAAATCATGTTCAGGCTAACACATATTCCTTCGGAATGCGGTAAAGCCAAGATTTTGGCTAAAATGTACTCTTCCGGATGTGGTAATGCCCACATCATGGTTAAAACGTGCTTCCTTCGGAACACGGTAAACCCGATGAAGTCCATTGTGGCTATGATGCATCAAAACTTGGGGTAATGAAGTTAGTCGTCACAACGACCCTGATCAAGTCGGAATATTTAGAGTTTGGTTGCGACATTGAACCTAGATATGTGGCGAATGGCTCTTACTCCCTATTGATTTCTGGTTAGTCACTCAGGCGGGTTGATAGCCCATGGGTGGTCCCAGACCCGTATTTTGCGCAGCAAATTTCTGACTCTGGCCCAGTCATCAAATAAAACTCAGACGAGTTTTGAAGGCGGAACCCGATTACACTAACTACAGTTAAAATCCAAGTTTCGTAGGAAATGAACCCTTACGACAGGGACGAAGGCAGACCCGATTATATCGAACCTAGTTAAAATCCGAGTTCCATGTAAAGTTTCGAAGGCGAACCCCGGTTAAACGGAATCTCGTTAAAATTCGGGCTTTGTGTGTGACGGCAATGCCGCCAAGTCTATAAACATGTTGGAATCCGAGGCATATAAACCCGTTTCCAAAAATCATGTACAAGTTAAACATGTAGGAATCCGAGGTATATAAACTTGTTTTCAAAAATCATGTTCAAGTTAAACATGCATGAATCCGAGGTGAAGAAACCCGTTTTCAAAAATCATGTCAAAGCTAAACAGGTATGAATCTGTGGTAAACAAACCCCATTTTATAAATCATGTCAAGTTTATATACATACATGAATCCGAGGTACACAACCCGTTTTCATGAATCATGTTACGACGACAATGCCGCCAAGTCTTTTTTAAACGAAACCTGTTTAAACTGATTACAGTTAATATCCGAGTTCTGAGTGGAGTCCGTCCCTACAAAAGGGATGAAGGTGGACCCGATTTAAATTGAATCGGTTCAAATCGGGATCTGTGGAAAGTTTTGAAGCCAGACCCGATTTAAACTGAATCTGGTTTAAATCAGGGATCCATGTAAAGTTAAGAAGGCGGACCTGGTTTAACTAAATTTAGTTTAAATCAGGGATCCGTGTAAAGTTTTGAAGGCGGACCTGATTTAAACTGAATCTGGTTTAAATTAGGGATCCGTGTAAAGTTAAGAAATGCACTCCGATTTAAACTGAATCTAGTTTAAATCAGGGATCCGTGTAAAGTTCTGAAGCCGGGCCCAGTTTAAACTAAATCTGGTTTAAATCCGGGATCCGTGTAAATTTTTGAAGGCGAACTACGGTCAAAAGCCGAGCTTCTGTGTAAAGTTAAAACTCGAGTTCCGTGTGGAGAGCCAGGTTAAACTATCAATGCATCCCGACAGCTCAGAGACCTGAACCACCATGCTGGGGGGCAACGAGTTGTTAGTGGAAAAGAATATTATCAATAACCGGGTTTAATGGAAACTAGAACGGAAATCAAACTCAAACAAGAGTATAAACCGGGTAATTATCCCGGGAAAAATTGCTATGAAAGCAAGCAAGGGACCTTATGTCGTCTCAAACAACCTGGATAAGCAGTATATACGTCGACCAAATCCGTGTTTCATAATCAAACAAACAATGCATCCCAGCAGCCCAGTGACCTGAACTACTGGGCTGGGGGGCAACTGTTATGGACTCAAATATGAGGCCCATCCAAGGTGTGGCCCAACAAGAGGCAACCAATATTGCACAGATGTAATGGCAGAACACTTGGGCTTGGAGGCACAAGAGGCCCATCAGTCCAAACCTTAACCCTAAGGTACACTCTATAAATAGAGGGTAAACCCTAAGGTACACATCTTCTAAGCTCTCTCTCGTCTACAATTCTCCGCCTACTGTTTGTGCACACACCCCACCCCCTTTAGTTGTGTACAGTGATCTTCTATTCTCAAAGGTATCTCATCCATGGATACCTAAGAGAGAGCTATTGGATCCAACATAAACATACTAGTCCACCTAGGGCTAGACACTTGTGTTCTTATAACAGAACACACTCTATAATGAATCCTTCTAAAGTCTCTTGGCGAGTCAGTTCAATGATATCTGTTTTTTAACAGATCCACCCACGATATCAACTAAGACTTCACCATGCATGCATTTCATGAAGCTTCTACCTTGTATCTCTATACAAGTAGATGATGTCGTACGACGTTATTGAGATCACTAATGCCCTTTCTTAGTGATTCAAGACTAGGAACATGTTTCAGGCAACAAACATGTAGTTTCCTCGAGTCCTCATGATCATAGATCTCGAGTGTACACATGTTATATTCCTAAGGCCTTTTATCTTTAACATCATATTTACCGTAAAATATAGGCGAGACATAAATATGATAAAGATAAAATTTGCTTAAACATATAAATCATGAAGTACTAAATAGTAGAAGGTGTTCTTCTGATATAACAGATTGTCTCTAGAACACCTACATACTAACAATTTTGTAAGGCAATGTAATAATAGAGAGAAAGATTGAAATCAATTTTAAAATAAACAAATAGGAATTTCATGTGCTTGTATACCTTAATTGTGAGTCTGACGTATATTGCCTTTTTGGTTGCCCCTGTTACGAATAGAGAGAATATCATGAGAGAAATAACCCAATTCTATTATGTCAACTTTTTGCCATACCCTTGGACCTGTGAGTGAGCCCAACCCTTCTCCTAAAATTTTTTATATCAAAAAAAAAAAAACTCTTCTTCATTTAAAATGAAAAAATATATATAAATTGTTTACTAAATAAACTAAAATTCAAAATATCCGAAGCAATGGATTATGATATTACCAACGTAGTAAAACAAAACCTTATAGTGAAGACTTGCCTTTGGTTTGCTCTTTGTTTTTCCCATTCTGATTCTCAGTTAACCTAGACTTTCTTCTTGATGACTTCAATAGGTATAATATGATTTCACCATTTCAACAATTTCTCTACCCTAGGAAAAGAATAAATAAAAAATAGAGAAGGAGGAGATAGCAAGAAAAGAGAGGTTGAGGCGGGGAAGACATGCTAATGATATATATTTAAACCTACATTAGAGATAGCACTTACCCAACTCATTAGAGACTATGAGCACCGCAACCACCACCACACCCCACTTTCATGATGCCCACGCTCACATGTTTGATGTACTTAGAGCCGGGAAATCGGGTCGATCCTTATAAGTCCTAGCCCTTCAAGGGTCAGGTTTATAAAATGGAGCCTCCAAATGAAGTCAGGCTTAAAAGGCCAGCCCTGTAGGGCCGAGAGTTTAAAAGAGCAGCCACCGTAAGGCCAAGGGCTAATCCGTTAGGCCCTTTAATTTTATTTTATTTTTTAACTTGCTCGGTTGGCACACTCCTTCCATCTGCTCGTTAAAAGATAAATTAGGAAAATATTGACAAATAAATTTTAAAAAAAGTCTTATCTTTAGGCAATACCAATTCTCCAAATATGTACAATATTAATGACCAAAGGGAGTACAATATCATACCCAAGGAACATTCTCATGTCTCTTCGATTACTTCTCTTGACAAATGTAGTGAAATTTCTCTTATGTGTGTCTTTTCTCTTGTGTATTATTGATATGAAACTGACTAAAATAAATAGCAAATTGAACATTTGAAAAGAGCTTATTGTGGACAAATAATTACCTTCTATTCATTTCAATATTATCATTTACAAATATTACATTACATATATGAATTACACATCTTTTGATTCATTCTTGAAACTAAAATAGACATTGGACTTTTGGTGGATGTTATTTTTCTAGATGCACTAAAACTGCACAACTTGTTACACACCTTTTAGAGCTTAAAAGTGCATAGAACTTTTTTTTTTTTTGAAGGATGGTGATTACTCTGTTTCTTTGGATATTATTTTGATTTGACAAATTTGAATCTAGTTCTCTTGTCCAATACAAAACTGATTCAAGGGGACTTGTACCTCAAAAACAAAAATTTTAAAAATAAATTACAGCAAAATATATTGATCATTTACAAACACAGAAGAATACATTCATCAAATCACAACATCTATATTTTCAAGGAAGAGCATAAGATTATATAGAATTTCCATGGTGAAATCTAAACAAAAAACTTTAAACAAATATTGATTATAATTCATCAATGATCCAAAGAACACACATCAGCTCCTAGTTGGAAAACTGCTCACACAAATCAATTTAATTCATCCCTCAACTACAAAGGAAATGAAAAATGTTGTAGTCATGAGCAATCTGGAAGAATGAAGAAGCATATGATCTGAGTCGTGTCCAAGAATATTGTCCTATAGAGTTATTCTACAACCATCGACAAAGAGGAAGCAGAACTACATAGAATTAAATAGACCCTTCTTGAACAAGTCAATGCAGCAGAACTAGCAAAAGATAATAGTAACAACAAGGAAAAACTATGCAAAGGATGAGAGATTAGAAAGTTGGTTCTAAGCACTTTGTCAAAGCCCCTTTTATAGGAACGGTCCACGGATAGCAAGCAGACGTAAGACAGTCCATACAACGCATTCTTCGATATTGAAGAGATACCACTAGAAAGACGGGTTTGTACGTTGACAAAATAATATTTCCAGGGAGCAAAATATTTTCACAAGAGTGCCGATGCCAAGTATTTACTCATGTGCAGTAGGAATCACCGGATTTTCACTACGTTTGCCTTGCGGTGGCTTGTTATTGTGCGTGCAAGCCCACCACTCCTTTAGGCTCTTTACAAGCCCAATACAATATGATTATATATATATATATGCTTATACTTTCTTATTCCTAGCAATGTGGGACTAGTTTCTTTGACACACCCACACATGTATTCATCATATATTTACAACAATCCCCTACATGTGTCAAAGAAACCTGTTGTGTTACCCACAAGAATATAACCATTGTATCTGGTGGTCCTTAGAACTATGAACCAGACTCAGACCAACAACACTTAATACACAGAGATGTCAATAAAGCTTGCTTCTATGAACTAACAAATCTTGGTGTGTACTATAGGCATTAAGGGTCAGATTATATCCTAACATTTCCGCTGCTAACAACGGTTTTGCGCGTTAAGACAACCTTTCACGTGCCTAGTGCATAATGAATGCTCTAGAGATTTCGCCATGAAATCATAGGAGCGACCACACTCCACATTCGTAAAGTTGGTTTCATGTAAGTGTACCTACACTAAGTACACCATCTCGTAGGATTATGAAATCATTAAGAGCTTTTCTTAGTCTTCCAAAATGCATTATAGCACTCACTCATTGTCATAGGAAGGGACAAATGATATTTTTCATGCTATTCAGAACTGACAAACGACTTGTTCTTACTGATGAGATTTTGTCAAGCCCTCGCAAAATAACCAAGATTTAAATATTTGTAGTATAGGAAACCTAGATCGTTTCTCTCAAGGAATTCACAAGTGTGTCTAAAATCAACAAAATGCGGTAAAAGAAAACAAGAACTTAATGGGGGAGTTTTCAATGTAAATTAAACGAGGTAAAGCTAGAACAGAATGCAAGAAAACGAGATTAATCAGATTAAAAACGATTAACCCAGAATTGGGATTCCATAACCTTCATCGAACAAAAACATGATAACCAAACTCGTGATTGATTCTGGACAAACCGAAATCTCTGCATTTGTCCAGAATTTCCCTCGACTAGATGATCGCCTAGCATTTGATTTAACTTATAGCGAGCTCACTGTGCAATCGCACAACGCTCTCTGGAACCCCGTCCAACCTATGTCCTTAGGATATCAATATGGGTATCAAATCTAATACCCAATCCGCAATCATAATCGGATCCGATTAAAATAAACGAAATGAGTTATTCGTTACCGATTGAAGCGGGTCATCGGATTCGTAGAAGCCTCAATCCATGGGTCAACCACAAAAGCTTAGCCAAGCATGGCTAGGCAAAACGCATAAGAAAAGATGAAGAAGAACATGAACATGATGAACAATTCAGAGAAAATAAAAGCTTCTAATTTAATCCAAAAATCTCATACAATGTAATTGAGAATATGTTTGTAGCCACCATCTAATTTTCCTTATATAGGAAAGATGACTAAAAATAGGAAACCTCTAATAAATAAAAAATCTCTGAAAAAATAGGAAACCTCTAATCAATAGGAAATCTCTAAAAAATAGGAAACCTCTAAAAATTGGTCTTTTATTACAAAATTCGAGCAAAATAAAAATCCAAAAAATGTGTTTGTCTTTAGCTCCAATTTCGTCCATCTTCTTATCCGAATCAACTTTTCAAGTCTTCATAACAATTGTAGCTCTTTGAATCATCTAAAAAACGAAAGAAGAATAGGCTAATTCAATATCTAGATCAAAAGTTATGGTGAACATAGTGAAGCATTGTAAATCTGAAATTTTATTACCAAAAACGAATTTAATCTGATTAAAAGCTTAAAGCCCAATTAAGTAATAAAACCTATTATTTCTCAATTAAACATTCCTAATTTATTAACCAAGAGATACAAATAACTGAAATAATATTCAATTATCACTTACCCATTGAACCTTTTCATGGGATCACTAATCATAAAGGTTGGGATGTCATTGCTCTCAATTATAAGTTGGCTTCAGTCTTATTTACCTCGGCTAATTTATTTTATCATGCGGGGTTAATGGCCAATAGATCTATTATTGACCTCACCAAATCGATTGAGATAACTCCACCATACTTCTTAAGCTAAGTGTTAGTTTCTTATCAAAATATTTGCTAAGAGGCTTTCAACATTCTTGTTACATTCCATCCATTTCTAAGGTAATCCTAGAGTAATCAACTCTAACTCACACAACATTTGTCTTCACCCCAAAAGGTGGATAACTACTAGTGGATTTTCACAAACAAATTAAATTTCAGTTATCATCCGTATATATCAATACAACTGAAATCCACAATACATTATGGCAATATTTATGGCATCCCTTAACTATTTATTTCTCTTCATGAGACTTTATATATGCTCAATCTTCACACATCATTTGTTATGACACGAGATTAACATTTACCAGTGCTACAAATTCCCAATAATTTGTGCATACTTTGATTGAGCTTTAAAATTATCTCAAGTGACATAATAGTATCATAAGGAATATTCTCATAATGGTTCTTAAAAACCAAACTTTAAAAGCATTTCTCAAAATTATATATGAGCACCACTATTCCTTTATGATCTCAACATTCCAAAACTACATTTTCATTCATTTATACTTTCAAATGAAACTTCAAGCAGCATGATTTGATTACTTACAATGAGCATGTTTGGGTAAGCATTTACCCAAACATAACACCCGATTTGCGAGGAATTTCTATAAGTCACAAAAACGCCCAGTAAATTGAACGCTATCATCACTTTTAGAGTGTTAACGCGTTTGCTTACTGGGCTTTTTTCTAAAAAGCCCATTCAGCCAAAAGTTATACAATGGAGCGTTGAGAGAATGGTAGCGTTGAATCGGTCCTGGGACCCACATCTCGAGATTGTCTTGTCCCTCGATTTTTCGAATCAATCTCGGACCCACATTTTTTTTTTTATTTCAACGAAACTAAATCAACAAGCAACAAATAGAACAAATAATGAAAGAAATATAAATACAGTTAATTCATAATAAAATAAAGATAAATAATTACTACATCGATATTAAAATATACTTAACATTATTTAAAATAAATATTTAATTTATTGTTTAATTAATTTTATCCATTAAATATATTTAATTAAGGACTTTATTGTTTATTAATTTTTTTAATAATCATTTAAATTTTTTTCAAATTAAAATTAAAATTAAAATTAAAATTTTTATTATACCAATATATACAACTAATATGTATATGTAGTTTTTAATATGATTTATATCATTTTCGGTCTTTTTTTCATTTCAACTAACTTTTTAAATAATAATCCAAACACTTATCAGTTTAGAAAAAAGCCACTTACGCAAAAAGTCAAACGGGCAATCCAAACACAAATCACATTTATGACTTGACTTTTTTCCTACCGAATTTTTATAAAAGTCGGATAGCTTTCAAGCCACCGCTCTACCACTCTTGGGCTTTTTCTAAAAGCCCATTCAGCCAAAAAAAAAGCTATACAATGGAGCGTTGAGAGAATGGTAGCGTTGAATCGATCTGGGACCCACATTTGAGATTGTCTTGTCCCTCGATTTTTCGAATCAATCTCAGACCCACATTTTTTTTTTATTTCAACGAAACTAAATCATCAACAACAAATAGAACAAATAATGAAATAAATATAAATAATGTTAATTCATAATAAAATAAAGATAAATAATTACTACATCGATATTAAAATATAGTTAACATTATTTAAAATAAATATTTAATTTATTTTTTAATTAATTTTATCCATTAAATATATTTAATTAAGGACTTTATTGTTTATTAATTTTTTTAATAATCATTTAACTTTTTTAAAATTAAAATTTTTATTATCCCAATATATACAACTAATATGTATATGTAGTTTTTAATATGATTCATGCCATTTTCAATTATTTTTCATTTCAACTAACTTTTTAAATAATAATCCAAACACTTATCAGTTTAGAAAAAAACCACTTTTACAAAAAGTCAAACGAAGCAATCCAAATACAAATCACATTTATAACCGACTTTTTTCCCCGAACTTTTATAAAAGTCGGATAGCTTTCAAGTCACCGCTCCTACCACTAACCCAAATAGGGCAATAATGATATGTTCATATACTAAGATAAATATATGTGTATTCACAAATCAAGAAAATCACAAAAATATAAAATAGATAGATGATTAAATTTTCATGCCATAATTATTTTAATGCTTGTTTCAAGCCACAAATAATTTAACAACTCACATTACAAAATTTGCTTTTCATAGCAAATAGCAAAGTCTCAACGTAGCACATGTCATATGGCAATTTCATAATTTTCCGATTTATATATATATTATATTTGCAGCTAAAATAAAAATAATTTTTTAAAGGTACCCCACAAGATATCCTGTATCTTGGGTATGCCACACTTTCAAATATTTAAATCATATAAAATTTCGATTCTGATTAAATTAGAATCTCATAGCATTTTCCCCTTCATTCTAATTAATTAAATTAGAGTTTTTCAAACTATAACATCCTAAAATTTAGGACTTTGTAAAAATTTTTTTTTTTTTAATATAGCTCATAATTGAACTGTTGAATGTATTTAATTTTTGCAACTAGAAACTAAATAATAAAATATCAAGCATGGACCGAATAATGTTGTCATTATCATCAAAATTTCATATCCATACGATAACTAATTTAATTCAAAATATTCACTAATAAAAAGCAATAAAATCTCCCAATGAAACCAAGGGCTTGTTACTTGAGGAAAGGAAACTGATTGCCTCATAAGTCATAAGATATATATTATCTTCACTTTATTAATTTAATATTCATCAAGTTCTCATTAAAATAAGGAGAGATAGCAGGAGATTTATTAACTACCCTTAATAAAAAAAATAATATATTTATTAACGAAGTAAATTCATCGTGCAAAAGAAAAATAATTAGCATAAATAATTAAATAACATATTGATTTCTACAGTACATCAATATTGAAAAATCGGCACATCAAATATTGAAAGCTATATTTATGTATGTATGTTAGTTATATTTTAATATTAAAATCTAAATGACGCGCACCTCTTTCTTCTCATTGGAGAATCTGTTGTTGCCAATAGACATACGCCTCCTTCATCAAAATGTTGCAAAGACCATCCCTTTCTTTGATCAAACTTGCAAACTTTTTCTTCCTGTTGCCTACACGCCCTCAAATTCTCTGTACCGCATAGAGATTAAATTTGGTTACCCACCGCCTTAAGCATACATTTATTTTAATATACTTTCACCAGATATAGCAATTTTCTCTTAGATCTCATAATTTCTAAAAGAGAACTAGTCAAATGAATAAGAGGCAGCAATAGGTTCTTTAACCCAATCCACTTCCCTTTATCTTTATTGGAACATATCATCCAACATGAATATCGCGGCTGTTATGGCATGTCCATTGTTCCCTTGAATGTTATCGAACCAAATGATGCAATTTATATCACTACTCATTTCTCGTTGAAAATAACTCTATAGATTGTTGTAGTCCACGAGTAATATGGAAAAATGAAGAAGAGGATGATCTAAGTCCTGTTAGAAAATACTATCATATGGAGTTATTCCGTGACCATTGACAAAAAGGAAGCGGTACTCCCCAAGATTAAATAGAGCATTCTTGAGCAAGTAAGACGGGATATTTCTAGGGAGAAAAATATTTTCACAAAAAGTGCCAATACTAAGAATTTACTTGCACGTAGGGGGAATCGCCAATGGGAGCAAAACTCGAAATAGCAATCCATAAAAAAAAACACCAATATTGAGATCAGCTAAAACAAAGTTATAGCCAAAAGGAGGAATCGCTGGATTTCCACTGTATTTGCCTTTCGATGGCTTTTTTATTGTGCACGAGAGAGCCCACCACTCCTCCAGGCCTCTTTACAAGCCCAATATAATATGATTATATGTATATAGGCTTATACTCTCTTATTCTCAAGTGATGTAGGACTAGTTTCTTTGATACACCCACATATGTATTCATATATTTACAACAACAGCAAACTCAAATTTGCTTTGGTTACTTTTGCCCCTCCTCAAACGATATAACAACAATACATTAAATGGATAAGTCCCAAACCATCCGTACACCAAAAATTAAAATTATACATGCATACATATGTGTGTGTGCGTGTGTTTTTTTTTTTTTTTTTTTTTTTTTTTTTTTTTTTTAAGAAAACAAAACAACTTGATATGGTAGGAGTCGATAAACTATTTTCAATGTAGACTAAGTCAATTTCAATGAATCAATAACAAAACATGAAAATGGCCACAAAAATAACTAAATTTCAAAAGTTTCCAATTCCATTCACAAGTTAGGGAGCATAGGCGCGCGTATATATATGAATGACTGAACAAAACTTAAAAACAAATTGTGACATCTTAATGAAATCTAGCACATAAAGCCAACAATGCCTACTTACAAAGGAAGGTTCCACTTCTAAAAATGTAAAAGTTCAAAAGGTAATGCAAGAGGGTGAAAACTTGAACCCAACCAAAAGGCAAATAAAAAAGGAAAGGGCACCTTTGCATCATTAGTCCAAGATAGACAAAAACAAAAATATATAATGCAGGGTAAACAAATAAAAGAACTAGATAACGGCATTGATTTTGCATAAGTCACTAGTATAAAAAAGGGCTTTAAGATCGTCTCATTTAGACCAGGAGTATTGACGCTCTTGTCTAAAAAGTATAACCGATAGCGGTTTTGTAAATATCAAAAACTTCTTAGACCGAACCCTTTATTCATAAATTTAAAATATATTATTTAGACCGGTTTCCAAAACAACAAGTCTTAAACATTTTTTTTAAAAAATTGAACTATCAATTACTTTTTAGAAAAATCTTATACGACCTAGAACTTAAATAGTATTCGGTCCAAAATATAAGGAAAAATTTAAATATAAAGTCTATTAATTGTAAGACCGAATATATTTAGAAGCCGATCTTAAAAGTTAAGCTTTTAAGACTTGACTTAAATAGTAGCCGATAAAATAGATAAGAAAAGAATTAAACAAAAAATTAATTACTTTTAAGACCGGAGTTTAATAAGAACAGTCTTAAAGTTTAACTTTTAAGATCGGCTTCTAAATATATCCGTTCTTAAAATTACAAAGTGCCAAAAGGACTATATCTTCTCTTCTTTGCGCCGAAACCTCGAAGTTTCTTTCTCTCGAACTCTCTTCCTATTGCGAAACCTCTCTTCCTATCGCATTACCTCTCTTCCTCACCCACCACCACCAGCCCTACGTTACTCTCTCATTCGCTCAGGCATTCCTCTCTCGCACCACCTCTCTCAACCTCTTCTTGTCTCAAAAATGAACGGAGAAAATGATTATAGTCCTATTCGAGGAACGCCATTTACTAGTATGAGTCAGAGCGAACCATGTACATCTCAGAGTGAGCCTCATAACCGGCCTTTACGCCGTGGTAGAAGAGGCACATGATTGAAAGAGCTTGCCCTAAGTCAGACTACTGGGGAAAAGATCTAGATTCAGTTTGATGAAAATTTGAATCCTATGGGCCCTAATAAAAGCACATATACAAGTTATGTCGCCTACTAGCATGCAGCAAGCCTAGCATCTTGATAAATGAATGGAAAAATGTCGACAAGAAGAAAGTAAAGAATCTTATTTAGGACTCCATCCGGCTGGCATACAATGTTTCTGACAGTTAGAAGTTGAAAAACAAGATATTGTCGTATTGTGTTGATCGCTAGAGGAAGTTTAAGACCTCGCTATCTAACAATTATATTCATGTCAAGATTCCAGTTGGTAAGCCTTGCCCTAATCCTTGCCACAAGTATACATTTTTTGATGAAAACACCTAGCAACAATTTTTTCAGATGTGGACTATTCCAGAAGCTTTGGTGAGTTTACATTTAGTTTTTTTGCCATTTTTTGTTTGCTTAATTAGGGAGCATAAGAGAACTTTTACAAACTAGTTCAAACAAAAGGTCGAGGGAGAGGAATGTGTTTATGATACAATAAAATAGTTAGCACGTGGTCCTGAGGTTGATGTCATAACTTGGAATTCATATGTGATCAATGGTTTTACATTTTATACAAAGTCCTTAGATGATAGGAGCACTGTCTAGAACAGTGGTGTTATATTAGAGGTTGAATCTATGCACTTCTCCAATTCGAAAGGCAAGAAGCCTAAATTGGCAATCATACCTTATTATGGGGTTATTGAAGAGTTTGGGAGGTAAACTATGTTAAAATTAAATTTCTCATGTACAAATGCAAGTGGGTTAATGTCAATAATGGCGTTCAGATCGATCAGCTAGGATTTACATTATTCGATATCAATAGTAGCAGTTTTGGAGATGAACATTTTATTATGGCAGACCAGGTGAAACAAGCGTTCTATATCACTGATTAGGAAAATAAAATGTGGTCTGTAGCTCTCTAAGGAAAAAGGTTCATTGATATTGATGAGGAAATTCATTCAAATTATGGTCTTCCTTCTCTTTTTTTAAGGGGTCTCCCGAAATGAACGAAGAAGATAAAGCGAGATAATGAACCCAAAGCACAAGAAATGATCATCGTGAAGGGATATGGGAGGATATCTCTTTATAAAAAAGACAATTCATAAAGTAAAATTCATATGCAGATTTTTTAAAAAACTTCAAAGTTTTAACCATATTCCTTTCTATGTTCTTAAACAATTGAAGGTGGAATATCACCTAGAGGGGGTGAATAGGTGATTATAAAATTCTTTCACTAATTGCTCAAGAACACTTAAACAGAGAAGGAGAGAAGAATAATGAACACACGAAGATTATACTGGTTTGGTCCAACTCTTGATCTATGTTTAGTCCCTAGAAACTCTCTGGGATTTCCACTATCTTTCAAACACAAATACAATTACACACTTGTACTTGAGGTAATCCTCTCACTTTAGGATTTACTCCCCCTTACAAGTTGTAATCATACACCTACACTTAAGGTTCCACAACCTTAAGATTTAACAACTAAGATAATCAAATAGTGTTTACACTCCTCACTGAGTAGATAAATGATAAACACTGAAGAATAGCTAAATATCCGAAGATATTAAATGAAACTAGTGAAATAGTAGATTGCAATAAGTTCGTATTGAATGCACAGATTTTCGATAGTTGGTGAATTCAATGCTTCTAGTATTTATAGTTGTTGCAATTAATGACTCTTAAATATAGCCATCTTGAATATACAGATGAGGCTTGGTTAACATTTTCGCCATTAATGATCCAGGTGGATTTGTGCCGTCAAGACATTCTTTCATTTCTTCTATTTTGCCCGTTGTGAAATAGCATTAATTGCGCAAATGGAATAGCAGCAAAAACTTTAGAATGATCAGAGAATTGGTTATCGTGAATATGACTCGATTTAGGAACTGCATTAAATGCTTCTCTACACACAAATTGCTTTATGATAATTTGTTGATAATCCGAGATTTAATCAACTGAAACTCATTAGCAAACTGATTAAAAGCATTTGGAATAGTAATGAGTAAAGATTTGAAGAAATAAAATCATAATCAGTTGATTTAGATTTCGAAGACGGTGATTTGAAAATCGGGAAGATATGACTCTTGTTAAAAAGAACATGCCTAGAGGCATATTGACTGGAGGCATTTTAACTTGACTCGAGGTAAGAATAAATTGGTTGAAAATTATGTTGGAAAGATTTTTCCTTGAGTCAAAATATGATGCCTAGAGGCAAGTATGACTTGACAAGAGGCAAAAACGATTTTATCGTGATAATGGGTAATAGGATAATTTGCCTTGAGTCATCATGACTTAAGGCACGCAATGTTCCAGAGTTCAAAAGAGGCGCAAGGGATTTGACTGGAGGCATAAAATAAATACCTAAAGTCATGTCACCTTGAGGCAGTTAAGATAACTCTAGGCAAATCATCATGCTGAGTTCAAAATCATTTTATCAAGAAAATCAATTACCTCGAGGTAATTAAATAAAGGGGTTTACACTTCTCATGTTGCATAAGAAGAAGAAGATTCCTACACACATATGAAACAGTGGGACCCACATCTTTTTTATATATTAAAAAAAACTCAAGCATGAAAATGGTGGGACCCACATCTTTTTGTATCTATGACATGAAGATACACTTATCCTATAACATGAGAAGTGTATTTCCCTTAAATAAATGACTCGAGGTATCCCAAAGCTCAAAAATGGATTTAAAATATTTGAACGAGATAACTCGAGATATAATCAATTTACCTAGAGGCATATATTTTCAACACTTATTAACTCGAAGTCAAAACATATTGGTAGCAAAGAGAAAACATTTGAAATTGAAGCATATAACTCAAGGCATTTATTGTTTGACTAGAGGCAACTTGAAATCTCAAATTTTCATCGAAAATTAAGATTTAATTACATTATAATTGTTATCATCAAAACATCAAAAATATTAGAACTAACAACAATGTCATTGACAGTGAAACTTTTGTTTTTGTTTTTATTTTTGTGGTAGGATCCGAAAGGGGCATATTATATAAAAGAGGAATGTTATGTTGTTGGATGAGAATTTGATAAAGACATGGTGAATTGGGCATGCATGTTCATTTAGGTGTTGTCTTTGTAACTCATTGTATTTGTAACTAATCTTATTGTATATATTTATTTAGGTGTTGTACTGTCATAGTATATTCATTAAGAGACCACATAACTCATGGTGAATAATATTTGTATTCATTTCCAATAATTCAATTTGTAATTCATAATGGATTGTTCATAGCTTATACCTTAAAGTATTGTATTTTAGGTTCCGGATCAGGTGGTAGATGTGTATGATCAAGAAGAAATAGAACTGGGAAAAAATATGAGAAAATTTAGACTGGACTTACTACACAAGAGGTCTAAAAGTTCAAATTTTATGACCGGACAAATAAATATGCCGGTCTAAAAAGACCGACTTTTAAGACCAAATGTATCTCACAATAGGTCTAAAAATTCAGACCTTCAAGACCGGTTGGGTGTATTAAATATCCGGTCTTAAAAGTCAAACTTTTAACACCGACTTATTTATTAAATTTGTCTTAAAATTTGGACTTTTTGGACCTACTGTTTAATACGTCCGATCTTAAAAGTCGGTCTTTTTAGACTGGCGTATTTATTCGTCTAGTCTTAAAAGTTAGGTTTTAAGACCTAACAAAAAATATATCAAGTCTATATAGTAATACTTTTAAGACCTTTTTGAAAGTCTGGTCTAAAAGTAATTGTTTAAGACTAGTCTCGCATCTAGTCTTAAAAGTGATAGACTTTTAAGACCGCCTGTATTGAGACTGGTCACAGATCCAGTCTTACGATGCGTTTTTCATTCTGTCTTAAAAACCTTTATTGTACCAGTGAGTCAAGTAACATCGTCATGCAATTTGAGCACTAATGTGTCTTGCTAACGATCACACTCGACTCGACATATCATTTGATGTGAACTTATCAGCAAAATATGATTCTTCACCAACACGAAGACATTGGAATGGAGTGAAGCACATTCTTCGTTACCTCAAAAACACTATGGACATGGGGTTATTCTACTCTAATGTATCCAAACATAAGTTGATTGATTATGCAGATGCTAGATTTTTGTCTAATCCACATAACGATAAATCACAAACAAGGTATTTATTTACCACTGGTGGCACAACTATTTCATGGAGATCTAGGAAACTAACTATATCAGCCACATCATTTCACCATGCAAAAATTCTAGCAATGTATGAAGCAAGTTGAGAATGTGTATGATTAAGATAAACAATACATCACATACGAACCACTTGTGGTTTATCTTTTGGTAAAATGACCCCAACAATCCTATATGGGGATAATATTGCATGTATTACCCAACTAAAGGAAGGGTACTCAAGGGAGGTAAAACAAAACATATTTCATCAAAATTCTTGCTCATTCATGACCTTCAAAAGAGTAGTGAAATTGATATTTAGCAAATTCATTCGAGTGAAAATCTAGCCGATTTATTTACCAAGTCATTTTCTGGTACAATCTTTGAAAAGCTCATTCATGGCATCAAACTTCACAAGCTTAGAGATATTAACTGATGTTGTTGAAAGAGGAAGTTGATACACCCGGTAGTCTTTTTCCCTTGCTATGATTTTGCCCACTGATTTTTTCTAGCGAGATTTTCAATGAGGCATATTTATCAAGTGTATCAATAAACAATGTACTCCTTTTCTTCTACAAAGATTTTGTCCCATTGGATTTTCTTAGTTAAAACCTTTTTAATGAGGCAAATCTTTAGTCATGGACAGGAGGAGGTGTTATGAATATAATATTCACAAATATCCATATCTCTTATTATTTCATATTCTCTCTCTGTATTTCCTATGATTTTGAAATCACATTAATTATAAATTAGAGAGCTATACATATAAATATAATGCATATATTATGTATTTTGCACAACACTGAATAATGAATGAGAATTACTCTTTCTTAATTTCTATTCATTCTTCCTTTCTCTTCTCATCTTTTCTTTTCCTTGATTTCATAACACCCAACAGTTTTTCGGACATATATTACATCATCCCATTGTATGGGCCAAAGTACGAAAAGGTTGTGTTCACTTTGGGTCTTGTTTAACGCAGCCCAAATCACAAAGCGCAAACCCTCTGTGAGTCTACTACGGGAAAAGAAAAGAAGCAAGAGCGGCCTACTGTGCCGGGGGCGAGATCAGACAGTAGCTTTCTCAAGCATCGCCACTCTCGGAGAACAGAGAGAGAGAGAGGAAACGGAGAAACCTTAACAAGTTTTGCTATAGAAGAAGGAAACGGAAAAAGCTGCTTCTCTTCCAATGGCAGATAACAGTGAAATCATTCCTCCGCCACACGACCTCGATGCCAAATGGGACGCTTGCCTTGATCTCACCCTCCGCCGTTTCATCTATTCTTCACTAGGCGGTGCATTTGGCGGTCTCCTCTTTTTCAGTCAGTTCCTCTCCTTATCTCTGATTTGATTCTTCTTCTTTTCTTTTTTCCTTTCATTTTCCTTCGTGGAATCTGTTGTGAAGATTAACCAAAACCCATTGTTATTGGTTATTCTGAACCCGCCCTTAGTTGGTGGGTTGGTCTAATCGAAACTAACCATGTTTCGTGATTTTCGCATATGAGTTCTGGTGTCCTTAGTTGATGAAATGTGGCCACTGTATTTGAAATTCGCCTTCTCTCTTAATTACTTTTAGGTTTTTCGCTTTCTGAAATTGTCAATGTGGTTTCTCTTATATTTGAAGTAGGTTTCTAGACTTTGTTATTTTTGTTTTTGGACTATTGTTTTCTTTGTTTTAGTTTCACTTCGTTCACTTATAAAGTTAGCTGGTAGAAGCTGAAAAGAAAACGTTAACTTGGTTCTCTGATGCCTCCCTTGATTATATTTTTCCCCTTTGCAAACTTGATGCCAACAAATTAGGGTTGATTCTTTTCTCATGAGAAATGTTTGTGTATATGGTCTAAGGACATGCTTGATTTTTTAGGGAATTGCGTTTAAATTTAGTTTGGTCTGGTTGCACCTTTCGTTTGTTGAATTTTCTTATATTCAAATATAAGAACTATGTCTCATTTTGGTAGTTAGTAATTTCCTAGATTATAAGGAAAAAATTATCCTATTGTGAATTCACCAAAATTATAAGGACGAATACATGCAAGAAGAGGTTCATGATCCCCCTCTTTGAACATCTCATGAGGATCTGATTCTGGAGGAAAATGCCTTAGTTAAACCCCAATTGAAGGATTAAAGGAATATTTATATAAATCATACTGTCAAGATGGATCCAACTTGTTTTTGATATTTTCAACAGGAGGCCCATCTAGATATTTGATCTTGCTTATTATTTTAACTTCAAATGAAACGGAGGCCTTCACATTCATCTCATGTTAAGGAAAGATAAGCATTAATTGGAATTCAAGTCAAGAAGGTTAGGTATATGTTTCTTTGGGGGTGGGGGTGTTGTAATTGTGGATTTATTCTCCTGCATTCCTGAAGATTGTAATGAGTCCTATCTATGCCTGAACATTTTGTTCCACTGACTTCAAATTATAATTTAATTTGCTGATTTAACAGTTCAAAATATTACTCCCTCGGGTCCTTAATATAAAACATATTTACAGAGTTGATCTCGGTCTTAAATATGAGACAAAGTTTTCATATTTGTCAATATATTCCTAACTCACCCTATTGATACTCCCTCAACAATAATCAAGGAGAAGAGGGAATGAGGGAATTAAGGAAGATGACTAGGGTATTTTAGAAAAATATGTCATATTAACTAACTTAACCAACTTCCGTAATCTAATCAAATTAGGTAAATATGGTTTATATTAAGAACTGGAGGAGTTTTTTTTATAGTGTAGTGAAATAATAGAGAGAAATATAGAGAAAATATACTCTCAAATGGATGTGTTTATTCATATGCTCAATAGGGTATTTATCAGAGTAGTCAATAGCGCCAAATAGCGGCGCTATAGCGGTGGAGCGTCGCAGAACAGCCCATCGACGCAATAGAAGCTCCATGGCGGAGCGGTTTAAGGTCGCGCATGTCGCGCTAGTCGCGGTGCGCGAAAATCTCGCAATTCGTCGCGTGATTACAGGAAAAAAAGCCTGTTACCTGAAGCCCAGAGATCACAACGGTCCATTCCATAAAATCGGAAAGACCGAAACCCTAAACCATTCACGATCGGCGCTTCTGAGTCTGAGTCCGAGTCCAAACAGCGAGAGCGAGATAATCACGATTTGCGACTCTGATTTCTGCTTGCTACAGTTGACGCGTTCAAGCGGAGTGTGCGACGAGCTCGGTCCCTTCTGTATTGTCAGTTCGGTTTTGACAGTCAAAGTTTGACTCGTTCAAACTTCAAAGCAGAGTGTGCTACAGTCAAAGTCAGATTCCAGCAAAAGATCAGTGTAAGGCTTTGAGGCGTGCGTTATAGAATGTCGAATTCTTTTGATTTCTGCTTGCTTTTTCTGTTCAAGTGTGCGACATGTGCGTTTGTTTCTAGTACAGTAACAGATCTGTTGTTACTTGTTACTATTTGAGCCCAGTTCTGAATCTTCTTATATTCAACGCCAAGACCCACTTCTAATTTTTTATTCCTGCCATCTTATATTCAACGCCAAGACCCACTTTTAATTTTTTATTCCCGCTTTCTGGTTAAAAAAAAAAAGAGGAAGCTGCTACAGTAAAAATGGCCACATCATCCCAATCAAAGCAACCACAGACTTCATCCAAAGTCTCTTCTTGTGGACTGGTTAAACCTACTGGTGAAAATATTGACATGGCATGGCGTTGGAATAGCTTAAGTGATATAAATAATAGAAAGAGTGTGACATGTGATTTCTGTGGCAAAGTGACTACGGGTGGGATTACTCGAGCCAAAAAGCACCAAATGGGAATTAAAGGAGATGTGAATGCTTGTACCAAATGTCCACTTGAAGTTAAAAACCTACTTAAGGAAGTCTTGAGAAGAAGAAGGTTACTCAAGCTTACATCGAGTTGCTAGATGATAATGAGGAAGAAGAAGTGGAAGAAATCCATACCTTAAAAAAGTGGAAAAAGGCCAAAGCAACATCAAGTGATCCATCTACCAAAAAAGTCAAAAGTGTGAAAGGCCCTATGGATTTACTTCTTTTTAAAAATCCTGAAGCAACTATCAAATTGGGAAAGAACACGAAGCAAACAAGTATAAATGATGCTTGTAATAAAGAAGTAAGGGATATAACTTGTCAATACATAGCTCGATTCTTTTATAGGAATGGAATAGCTTTCAATGTTGCTCGTACACAAAAAGCTTCAAGTTGATGGTTGAAGCTATTGGAAACTATGGTAAACATCTAAAGCCTCCAAGCTATCATGAATTGAGAGTTCCATTCCTTAAGAAGGAGATTGAGGAAACAAACAAAATGTTGAAGAAGCAAAAGGAAGAATGGGTGAACTTTGGATGTTCAATTATGTCGGATGCATGGACTGATAAGAAGAATAGGACCTTGATCAACTTCATGGTGAATAGTCCATCTGGGACTATGTTTGTGAGGAGTGTTGATGCTTCATCATATATGAAGACTGGGGAAAAGATATTTCAGTTGTTGGATGATTTTGTAGAGGAGATTGGGGAAAAGAATGTGGTTCAAGTGGTAACTGACAATGGCAGCAACTATGTGTTAGCTGGTAAATTGTTAACAGCCAAAAGAACCAATCTTTATTGGACTCCATGTGCTGCTCATTGCTTGGACTTGATGTTAGAAGACATTGGGAAGATTCCTACAGTTAAAACGACAATACAAAAAGGCATCAGTCTAGTAGGTTTTATTTATAACCACTCACTAGCCCTGAACACGATGAGGAAGTACACAAAGAAGACTGAATTGGTTAGGTATGGAGTCACAAGGTTTGCTACAACCTTCCTTACACTACAAAGGTTGCACAAATTAAAAACCAACCTTAGAATGATGGTCACCTCGAGATGAATGGTCCAAGTCTAAGGTCTGCTAAAGATGCTAAGGGGAAAAGGGCTACTGACACTATACTTTCGCCTGCATTTTGGAATGGTGTTGTTTATTCTCTTAAGGCTATGGGGTCTCTTGTGCGTGTTCTTAGGCTTGTTGATAATGAAAAAAAGAGTGCAATGGGTTACATATATGAAGCTATGGATAGGGCTAAAGAAGCTATTCAAAGATCCTTTAATGGAAATGAAGACAAGTACAAGGAGATCTTTGCAATTGTTGACGAGGAAGATGGGAGAGCCAACTTCATCATCCATTGCATGCAATGCTCATTTTCTAAACCCAGAGTTGTTTTATAAAAGTCCACAAATTGAATTTGATGAAGAAGTTACTTCAGGACTTTATAAATGCATTGAGAGGTTAATACCGACCGAAGAAGAGGAAGATAAGATTATAGATGAGTTGTCAGTATATAAAAGAGCTAGAGGCAACTTTGGTATAAAGGCGGCAATAAGACATAGGAACACCGTGGCTCTGGTAAGTAAAAGCGTATTTGCCTTGATAAAAGTAATTACATTATAAAATAATTAAAACTAGTGGTTTTGCTAAATTGCTAAATGCTAATTAGTTCACTCATTACTGGTGAGTGGTGGAGCTTGTATGGAGCATCTACTCCAAGTTTGCAAAAACTTGCCATCAAAGTGTTAAGCTTGACTTGTAGTGCATCCGGATGTGAGCGTAATTGGAGTACTTTTGAGCATGTAAGTATTCATTTAAATGATTCTACTTTATAGAATTTCAAGTAGTACTTGTGAAACAAACATTCTTTTGTTGTAAATTATACAACAGATTCATTCTAAGAAGAGAAGCAAGCTTGAGCATCAAAAGTTGCAAGACTTGGTTTTTGTCAAGTATAACCAAGCTCTTAAAGAACGCTTTGATTGTCGTGATGTGATTGATCCCATTCTCCTAAAGGACATTGATGATAGTAATGAGTGGTTGGTGGGGGAAACGGGTGGAGATGAAGAAGTTGCTGAGGATGAGTTAGTTTTTGAGGATGACACTTTGACTTGGGGAGCTGTTTCTTGATATAGTTGGGGCTAGTGAGCCTAGAACATACACTAGGCAGCAAAGCAGATTAAAGAATAAACAGATTGCAACTTCAACTTCAAGGCCTTCAACTAGCAATAACGGAAAGCGTACCATAGAAGACGAAGAGGAAGAGGCAAATGATGAAGAAAGTGACAATGAGGAGGAAGAGATCTACAAGTCTAGTAGTGGTGAAAGCAACAATGATGAAGAGGACTTGGACGAAGATTTCTTGGAAGACTAAAGATAATTTTGCTTTTATTTATGGCATCTAAAGACTAATTTAATTAGGAATTTTTTTATATGTTCATTTTTTTGTTTATGGCTTTTAGAGATTTGGATTATTTATTGTTTAATGATGAATATACCTTAAATTTTGAGTACATGTTTATTTTTTAGTATTTATGTGTGTATCTTCGATGTAGCGGCCATCCCGCAATGCGCTATACCGCTATAGCGTTTTTGGGACCCCGCTACGCTCCGCTATCCGAGATTGACTACTATGGTATTTATACATTATGTGTGATACTAATTAATTGTAATATATTTATACTGATTTATTTCTTAACACTCCCCCTCAAGTTGGAGCATAGATATTGATCATGTCCAACTTGTTACAAGAAAACATAATATAAATAAATCTAAACAAAATAATTTTCTTCTTCATGAGATCTTGAATCAACCAACAAGTTCGGGCCACATCCAAGAAACGATCCAACAACTTCACCAAGAGTTCGAATAACAGAGTACCAAACCAAAGTAGAGCTACAACAAACGGCAAACGGTCTTGCCAGGTACCAAACGATACTCCAAACATCTCACCGAGACAAAGCAACAATGAACGTCTCACCAGGGACCAAACGATACTCTGAACGTCTCACCTGAGACAATCACCTCACTTTGGAGGCAAAGCAACAAACGGACCACACAAGGACCACCAAATTGTCTCACCTGAGACAAACACCTCACCGGAGGCAAAGCAACAACAGGCCAACGAAATTATCCAACCACAAGCACGGCATTCAAGACAAAAGAGTACTTCATGAACGTGCTGGAGAACAAAACAAACTAATAGCCCAGCCACTAGAGACAAATGAACGTGCTCGAAACAAAATGCCGACTGTGCTGAAATAGTAGAAACCCAGTCTCACAACGCAACCTTCGAAGCAAAGATCCGGCCTATACATACCGGGAATGAAGGCTCAACGTCAGAGAATGAAGCACGACCAGAACATGGTCATAACAACCAAACGACGACTGTGCTGAAATAGTAGAAACCCAGTCTCACAACGCAACATTCGAAGCAAAGATCCGGCCTATACATACCGGGAATGAAGGCTCAACATCAGAGAATGAAGCACGACCAGAACATGGTCATAACAACCAAACGACAACCATACAACGAGGTACACACTTTCTCTCTCCCCCTGTGAACAATGACGACATGGTTCACTGTTCACGAAACAACAGACAGAACAATACCAAAAAGACAACAAATCGACACAAACGGAAACCAAAGGATAACCAAAAAATGGACACAAACTGAAATGGCACGAACACACACGCCAGAGTCGGGAGGCTGGCCACTGTCACCGTACAATGCGGTGGACGGACCCGGAAAACTCAAATTGGCCAAGAACTAACCAAGCTTTGATACCATGTAGTGAAATAATAGAGAGAAATATAGAGAAAATATACTCTCAAATGGATGTGTTTATTCATATGCTCAATAGGGTATTTATACATAAGAGAGAAGACAAGAGAGTAATGACTCATTATAATGATTGATTCCCTAATCACTCATAATTCCTATAATCCCTGATTATGTGTGATACTAATTAATTGTAATATATTTATACTGATTTATTTCCTAACATATAGCAACTATTCAAAATATTATTGCTTTTCAATGGAGTATAAAATTATTTATAATTAGAACTTTTGCTTCTTTTTTGGACAACAACTAGAAAGTATCTGAACTAGATGATTATTAAGCATGATCATCTTGTATGAAAGGATTACTTTTTCTATTTTTATAATTTTTTGGGAAAACAAAATGGAAAGTACATATTAAAATTACAAAATGATTAGTAGGTATATTTTTACGTCGTGCATTTTATGTTTGTGTGATAAGCTCAATAGTGTGTAAAAGAATAACAGAAAGAAGTTTATGTTTGGTCTGGCTTGAAGGTAGTGAAAAACTGCACATCATGAATATGAATAGAGGAAAGAAATGTCAGATAGGGTAGTTCATGTGTGCTATCAGAGTCAGAATATGCAGACAACATGGACCCTAACATGATTTTGTTTGCCAACATGGACCTCAACCTTCAAAGATGATGAAATTTCATCCATTAAAGATAATATCTTCTAAAATGACACAACTGTAATGCCATTAGTTAGCAGTATTTTGTAAATTGCAATTTATTTTTAGATGAAACTGAGGCAAAAACTCAAAAATTGGGACTATGCTGATGCTGCAGAAAATCATGGACTAAATCTAAACCTGCAATGAAACATACAGACTAGATTAGGATTTTGGTTCTTCCGTTTGTTGTTAACTCTTCTTATCATAACCTAATTAGTCAGTTAGCATGATTTAATTAAATTAAAGGACAAAAGTTTACACCACAGTTCCTCTAATGTTAGCAATCAAATTTCACCTTTTCAAGCTTTCTTGTTAGTTTGTAAGATTTATATCGCTCAAAATGCAATTTTGGACTAGTTCATTATTAAAAAATAATCACAGTTGTGTTAGGAATTATTGGCTTTCTGTAGTAAGGGATGAGAAGAGCATACAGAATATAAACCACCTCTAATTGATGCGCTGCTGAGCATGGGTCTATGTATAGTATAATATTGTTCTTAATAGTTCTTCCAATTGTTTTTATTTTATGATAATTTCCAAGGCGCTAAAAGTTTTAAAATAATTTTGTTCCAGTTAAAATGAGCCAATTTTGCATGGGTTACAGCTGAAGGCATTGTCTGTCCTGGACTGACCACAACAAACTACTGAAATTAATTTTATCTATTTTCTCTAATCATTGGACCAGGGAGTCCCGTTACACGTTGGGCATCAGTAGCTTTTGGTGCTGGAGTGGGAATTGGATCTGCATACACAGAGTGTTCCCGTCTATTTGATGGATCATCAACAAAGTCAGCAGCACCTGAGATATCAGACACTCCTGTACAGGTAGGATTTATTTATTTTTAAATTTTCTGTTTCTAATTATGCTTTGGCCAACTTATTTAAGATTCTGTGGCAGTTACCATTTTGTTATTTTGTAAAATTGTGAATTTGATGTTTCATTATCTCCTTTCTTTTCCTTTTGTTAGTGGTAGTAATTGTAAAGCTTTAGAAACTAGATAGAAGAAGGAAGAATAAAGAGAAGATAAAATAGGATAGTATAAGGGTAGTGACAGAGAACTCTAATCCTAGAAGTAGGAGAATCTGGAAGAAAGAAGTAGGAATAGGGGAAGGGGAAGAAAGAGAAGAAAGAGTATGAAAGAAGAGAACTCTAGAATCAGAATATGAAATCCTAGAGAAGAAGAAGACAAGATAATTTGCTGAATAATACTTTTATAATTTATTCATAAGCCTCACAAAGTACGTAATATGATATTTATAGTTTTGACGGCATTACTGAAATTAACTTCCAATCTCTAAAAACATGAAACTGCTAGTAACTTGCAGCAACCATCACTGCACACTTGTACCAGTTAACACAAGACAAATGATAAAACATAAAACACAAATAACATATAAACTAGTAAAGGTCATTAGGTTCCAATCATAAAATGTTGACTATTTATTCAATGTTGCATCTTTGGAAGATATTCCTCAAAATGAAAAGCTTATTCCAATAGCTCATATAATTTTTAGATGTTTTTAGAAATATGTAAGAATGCTTTAACTTCAAATTCTAGCATTCAGAATTGTTGTTGGATAAAACTAGTAGAAGAAGTTTATGGTGAAAGGAAGTGACGGGTAAATTATGTCCGGTGAAAATTCTTGGTTGGCATTCTGGAGGGTCTGTTAACTGAAGGAAAGGGGTGGTTACTGAAAAGGTTTCTTTCAGCATGTTGGGATTGTTTTCCTTCCTGTTGGTATTTTCAGCACTGAAAAAAATCTTACAAACTGTACAAGCTCTTCCCTAAGCCTTGATATTTAGGCACTAATAATGTAAATGGTGTTTATTTGAGCCCTGTATTGTAGGCATCCACCTTCCCATGTTGCTTAATCAATGGTGGCCCTTCTTTTATGATTCTTGGACTTCCCACTCCCCCTCTGCTTCCTTCTGAGGACCTCAAGCATTGTGTCAGTTATCTCAATAGCTCCATCAACGATTCTTCAATTCCGTTCAATTCTAGCTCCTTCAGTTTTGAAGCCCTCCCCTTTGGTTTGAGGAAAGAGTGGTTTTGATGCCATTGTTATATGAAAGATGTATGAAGAGGAAAGAGGAGAGAACGAGGCGGGGAGAGATAGCACAGAGAGAGAGAGAACTTGAGAAACCAGAATTGAATGAGTCCGAGCATAATAAAAGACAACAGAACATTACCAAGTCCTAAGCCCCTTATTTATATTAGTCTAAGCCTAACTGCTAAATATAACTGTCACAACTCACAACGAATCTACTAACTACCCTTTGGTTTGAGGAAAGAGTGGCTGGGATACCACTCTTATATGAAAGATGTATGAAGAGGAAAGAGGAGAGAACGAGGTGGAGAGAGATAGCACAGAGAGAGAGAGAGACAGACTGAGAAACCAGAATTGAATGAGTCTGAGCATAATAAAAGACAACAGAACATTACCAAGTCCTAAGCCTCTTATTTATATTAATCTAAGCCTAACTGCTAAATTTAACTGTCACAACTAATCTACTAACTCTTACTTCCTTCTATATTTACATAAATGCATTCCCATGTACCAAACAGGGCCTAAATTTCCATAAGAAATAAAGGAAGGAAAGAAAATGTAGAAAGAAAATTCTGGGGAGCTCTAGTATGCCTTTGCTATAAATCTGGGAACCCTGTAGGAACAACGAAAGCCATTCCTGAAAATTAGGAGTTATGGGGGAAATAAATTGCTCTCCTTGATCTAGTCCACCCTCATAAGCTCTTATGAATGACACTATTAGCCTCCAAAACCCTTGCTATTAACACATTACTAACAAATGACGACTTCCAGATCTGGAAATATTCCATGTCTGGATGTCCTCATTTTTCTCCTAATAATATTCCGTTTACTTGCTAACAGATGTGGGAAAGAATACTGTTCTTGTCTTGAATGTAGAGTTCTGCTTAAGGTTATTCAAAAGGATTGTTATCTTGGTTTTTCAAGAAGATTAATTGCTATTATTCATTTTATGTGATTAATTTCTTGTTTATTAAGTCTCATCTTTTGAGTCTACTTCTGGAGTATGTCATATTCTCGTTTTATTTCTCTCTGGTTTTTTTATTACTTCATAAAAATTTATTTGTTTATTAGAGTGAAAAAGTTGGGTTCCGTGGAACATGGTGAAAGAGTGACCATATCTGTTTTTTATCTAAAGTATTAAAGATTTGAATAATACCGTGGGTTTTTGCTTAGTTATAACTATTGGAAAGAAGTTTCATTGGGACAAAGGAAAGAAAGATTAAAGTTTCATTGGGTCGGCCAAGTTGGTTTATCCATTGCTTTGTGTTGACTTATTTATTATGTTTATTGTCAATTTTAGGTATTTCAATTGGTCATGCTTTTCTTTTTGCAAGAAATTTTGTGGGTTTTCTGTTCTAAATTGTATCAGATGTCGCTGTCTTTTCTGTATTAGAGTGAAATGGATCATTAATTTGTGTTATATTAGTAAGCTAGATTTTAGTTTTTGGGTTAATACAATGTCTAGTCCCTATAATTTGCTCTGGTTTTAGATTTGGTCCCTCAAAGAGCAAAATGATTCAGGTTCATATTGAATTATAAGGACTAATGTTTTATATCTAAAGAAATTTGAGGAACCAAAATCTATAATTTAAAACTATTGGGACCAAAACCATAGCAAGGAAAACTAAAAGGACCAAATATTGTATTAACCCCTTTTTTTTTAAAAAAAAGTTCTGGCTAGATGATATAGTCGACATGATGGGTGGTGTTCTTATTCAGGAATTTAATTTGCCTTTGTTTTTTGTAGGATGTGCAGGACTCTTGAGGAGTTGCTATGACGTTGGATCCTTGTTTGCTGGCTGTTGAAACAGAATTTCCTGGAGTTGGTGAGCTTTACCCAATTTGTAAAACGTAGTTCTTCCATGATTTCATAAAAGAAAAACCTAACGCTATACATTGTCCACAAGCATTCGTGTCAGAAACCTTATTTTTGTGCTGTTCCTTGTACAACATTTCTCTTTTCTCAAGATATTTCTTGAAAATTTTAATACTGCTGCAAAATTAGCTTCAGTCAGCAACTTCATTTTTTTTCAAGAATCTCTCGAGTCTGATTACAATAATGAAATGAAAACCTAGTATATTATGCCAAAAATTAATGGTGAACTTTCCCGTGGTGGAGCTGAGATTTCATTCATTTTTTTAGAGAGGAAAGCTAGAATTCCTCCCTATATGGGATATGTTAAAAAAATATATTCTCATCTGTTATTTTTTTTAATGACATTTAGAAGGTTTTGGTGTTTTTATTTACAAGTTAATTTGCAAAACCAATGGGGTATTTACAACAACAACAACAAAAATCAAAAATCAAAAATTTTTTACCCTGAAAATAAAGGTGAAGCATGAGAAGAACTGATCATAAATTTATGGTGGAGAAAGAGAAATTAAGAGGGATGGGAAAAATAAGAGAGAAGAATTCTGTAAAATAGGTTAATTTTGGATATTTTGTAAAATATGTTAATTTTAAAAATATCCACTAATTTTAACCAATTTTTTGGTATATGTAAATCAAAATAGATAAAGGAACTGATGGTGTGGTAGGATTGATGGCTTGACTGGACGACTGGAAATTTTTTTTTTTAAGATAGAATTAGTAGGAAGTTAAAGAGATTTAATTGTTAAAAAATTTAATGCCAAGTGAACCTATTGAACATCATAAACCTATTGTCATTTCTTACACTGAAACTTGTTATTTATATTCCTAAATTGTTTTCGAAATTATTGTAATTAAATCTCTTCCTTTTTCATAGCAAAAAAGAAAAGAAAAAAGGTACTTAAATCTCTTTCTTATGATGGTACGGCAATTCCCTTTTTTAATTGAATTAACCTAATTAACTCATTGTTGACTCGGTGCAACTTGGCACATTGATGGGTTAGCTATTATCCCTTTTATTTTTCCTCCAAAGCATTCGTTTTTGGTATTTTATATATTTGATTAAAAAACAATTTATCAAAAGGATAAAACGAGTTACATAGATTAAACATAATGATGCCCTAACTCAGTAGGGTGATGAAATCTTAACTTCTCTCAAAACTTGCTCAGTTGCCTCACTCCTCCATTGTGATTGTTCGTGGATGTCCTTTTCTTTTTTCTTTTTTTTCTTTTTTTGGAATAAAAGACAAAATGTCATAAGAAATGATTTAAAACTCTTACAGTGAACCAAATCTAACGGAACAAACATATTTTTCTAAAAAAAAAACTTAGAATTGGGTAACAAGTAATTGCCTCTTGTTGAAGAACTATCCAAAGTTGTTTACTAGTAATTCCATTGCTTCATCGTCTAGTTTGTAATCATCTTCATCAACGGCTTCTAAGGCAATTCCTTTCTTCTTCTCGTGTAGGAACTTGAGTTTGCCTTCATATTCTACAAAGCTTCCAAATAAAGCTGTCTCTGATTGCATTGATTCTCCCTTTATTTCTTCTATTGTTTTCAACTTTGATCATCAGTATATTCTATTGTGAGAACACTGCGGATTTTTTATTTGTTTTTTTCCAACAAGATGATTAATTAGATAAGAGAATCTATTTTGAAGTCTGAACTGGTTCTCCTTCATTTAGTTTAAAAAGCTCATACCTGGGATTAAGATTGTTTGTACGGATTTGCTTGATTCCTGAGGTTTCTTTATGTGAGGTTCCTAAAGCATCCCGAATCTCTATCTGTCTCGTAGTTTGATTCTCCTGGGTATTCTTGCTGACTAAGAGCACTTGTTAATATTTATACTGCATAATGATGATACTCATCTTTAGTCATGGGACGATACTGGGACTGCTTGTTTCTGTTTTTTAAAAACACTTTTTGTTTTAAAAAACAAAACAAAATAATGAAACCTATTTAAAAAATTGGTTTCAATAAGTGTTTTTTTTTTAATAAAAAAAAACATAAATGTGATTTAAAAACTAAAAAAAAAAGAGCTTGTTCATTGTTGGTTTCTTTTTTCTGGTTTTTTTTTTTTAAGACAGTTTTATAAATAAAATAAAAAAGTTTAAAAACAAAAATATTTAGATAGCTTTTCAATTTTTTTTTTTTTTTTGAAGTGACATGGTGATGGCCATAATCAATGTTGATGCGGCGGTCATCGGCATTGATGGTGTAGTATTGATAGTAGATATTCCCTTCAGTCCTAATCATCAATGTTGATGTGGCGGTCATCGGCGTTGGTGGTGTAATGTCGATAATAGATACTTCGTTTAGTTTAATTATAGAAACAACATTTGAGAGTTTATCTTGGTCTTAATTATATGAAAAATTCTAATTGTTGTAATTTTCTTCTCAAAATCAACTTATTGATACTTTCTCGTAATAATTAAACACTATAATAATTTAATAACACACCTATATATTCTATAAAGTGAATAATGCTTGCAACTTTTTTTTTTTTTTAATTAAATAATTTTGAGTAATTTTGTCATATTTAATAATGATATCACTATTAAATTACACTTCCAACTCCAAGAGTAGACCGAAAGTTGTTGAGGGAGATTAATGACACCAGGTTGTTTGAGAGCTCGGAGAAGTCATGTGTGAGGTAGGAGAGGTCCAAAAAAAAAACAGAGAATCGTGAGTAATTGGATGTCATTTTAAATTTTAAAAGGGCATTTTGGGAAAATAAATATAATTAACTAATTTTAACTACTATCCTTAATCTCTTCAAAATTAGATAAATATGTTCTATAATTAGAATCGAAGGAGTATGTGATAGCCTCAAAGAATAAGAAATAGAAATAAATAAATAAATAACAAGAAAACACCTGTTTTGATATTTTAGTTTTTAAAATCAAATTTCTGTTTTTTATTTAAAAAAAAAAAAGAAGGCTAAAGTATACATTTAGTCCTTTATGTTTGCCTCTAGTATCATTTTAGTCCCTTAAGTTTATAAAGTACACGTTTGGTCCCTCAATGCTAACACCGTTAGTCTTACTTAACGAAAAATACTGACTGAGCAATTTTAAGCGATGACTGTGCAATTAAATGCCGACTAAGCATGCTTATTGTTCTCGTTCGAGAACAAGATTTATTGGACTTCACTAGGAGCCAAGCCTCAGGCCTACGCTCTGTAAAGGGATCAAAGTCCACGTAGTTCAAGACACACAGCGTTTAGCCAAGGGGTGGGGTGTGTGCTTCATGATCATTTGTATGTAAATAGTTTAGGGTTAGAGCGTAGAACCTATAATTTGTAATCTGTGTACCTTAAGGCTTGACCCCTGTATTTGCAGAGTTTACCTTAGGTTGATATGGCTTGGACCCTATGATTCGAGGCCCCGATATCGTAACTACGATATAGATTTAGATATACCGGATCGTAGATAAGATTGGATCCCCTTTATTGTAGGCAGATCCCGATATGCGATATATTTCTGTTGGGCCATACATTGAGTATGGGCCTTATTCGATCCGTAATAGTTGCCCTCGGTCCGTAGTTCAGCGTCCGAGCCGTCGGGATGTATTTTTCCCCCAGTAGGTTTTACTAGCCGAGCTTTGCTATCGTGGGCCTTACATTGCCGAGCTGAATTACGTTGATCCTGACTATCGAAATGTCGAGCTGAATTACGTTGATCCTAGCTATCAAGGCAGCTTACTTCAAAGATCCGAGGTCTTGTCTCAAAGATCCTAAGTAATGCCGAGATGATTCGCCTCGCATTTGAATCCGGATGTTGATCCCGCTATCGAAGTCGTCTATCCCAAAGATCCGATGTAATGTCTCAAAGATCCGGGGTAATGTCGAGGCGGTTTGCGACTTCGAGGTCGGGATCTTTTATCCGAGTTATCCGGCTAGATTGCCGTGAATCTTACCCTCTTGCCTATCTACCGCGCATTGCTTAGGGTTATGTCATATTGACCCGGTTACCGATGTCATTTGCTCAAAGATCCAAGGTAATGTCTCAAGGATCTGAGGTAATATCAAGGAGTTCTTTCGACTTCGAGGTCGGGATCCTCATGCGTTCGCCATCGTTGCCAACTGACACCTAGCGGCTCTGTATTCGTACGGGGTTTCAACCACCACACCTAGTCACCTGCGGTTTCTGTGCGCCTTTAATACATCAGTCGTGTCATGTGCGTCAGCCCTGCCTTTTGGGCTTAGAGGTCTCTAGGCTGCCGAGGCGCCTTTATTGTTTGACCCTGCCGGGGTACGTTTATTGTTTAATCCGAATTTCATATCCGAATTGTTCCATCTTGACTTGCTTTTGTCCCAGTCTTTGATGAGTTCAGATTCGTATTCTGCTACCGATGTGCCTGTTTAGGAGATAGGTTTTTTTCCAAGGCAGGATCTATTTACCTTGCCCTCGTTCTTTGTTTTTGCTTACCTCGACCTCGGTTGATGGTGAACATGCTTTTTCACTAGCAAAGTTGCTTTACGGATCTCTTCTCCAATCATCCGGTTTCCGGGGTTTGTTTTCTTTGCATTTGCTTATGTTGCCGACATCTTTACGGGCCACATCTCTGTCTTGTTGCCCCTAGCCCGGCGGATCGAGGGCTGGGGGCTCGGGGGTGCATTGACCATTTAACCTGGATTTCATGTTCGAGGTTAATCTTCATTCCCTTCGCCGAGGTGGTTCCCTCGATGATGCCGCTCCTCCGAGCCGAGGGTCGGGGCTTTAGTTTTGCTTTTCTTTTAACGGGTCGTATGCCTCGTGCCCTTTTGAAGAAAGCATTTGGATGAGGCCGAGACCAAGATGATGGCCCCGAAGACGAGCGCGACGTAGCCAAGGCCGCTGCGGGGAAAGCGACCGAGGAGTTGCTGCTCATCAAAGAGGTATTGGAGACGACGACCTCCGAGTGCTCATGCTGAAAGCCTGGATGCTGTGAAGTCACTACAAAAGCAGTGCGCCGATCTGGCCTCCGAGGACTCGACCAAGGATGCTCTTCTAGCGGAACGCGAAGGCCCATTTGGACACCACCGACTCGTTGAAGGAGGCGCCTCCGACCGCTTCGACTTGGCCTTAGAACAAATCAAGCACTTGAATCCGAACGTATCCCTAAAACTTGCCGGGTATGACTACCGGGCTTATGTGAAGGATGGTTCCTGGTTCTGCCCCCTCCGACGCCCGATGGCGGGTCCATGTCTTTTGAGGAGGATGAACTGGAAGAGCAAGGCGATGATAAGGCCGGGCAGTCCAACGAGGTGGTACCTTCTAGTGATCTTTGCTCCCCGAGCTAGGGGTGAGTCCTTAGCTTTATTTTTGCTTCGCTTAAGGCGTGCGTGCTCGGCTTGACTTTGAGTTTTCCTGGCGTCTGTGCTGGTTTGACTTTAAATACTCCCGGCGTCTATGCCATTTTGACTTTGAATGTTCCCGGCGTCTATGCCGTCTATGTATGAAATTTATGAGTTTAACTTGATCAATTAATTGCCGTACTTTTTGTTTATAAACTCTAAGCTCAGTTAGAAATTTATTGACTGTAGTGAGTACGTATCTTTATACTCGACAAGAACTTAGTTCGGGAGTTACTAGGGTTGTATATGTTAACCTCGTCAGGTGTGAACTAACCGCACTACCTCGTTCCGGCTTAACTTATTGGAAAAGTGTATTGTAACCGAGATAGGAGCAAACTGCCACATGCTCAGTAGAGGCGTGGATAGCCTACTACTTAAACATTTTGACCTGATCAGGGTCGTTATAGCAGTTTGAGAGCCTATATTGGGCGAGCGTTGATGCATCAATTTCGCGAAGGCCACGGATGGCAGTTTCGCCGAGCTCTAACCTATGCACGTCGAAGTACAACGGCCGGTGTCACACATCTAGATGGTTTTTGTTTGTGACCGGGTTTAAAGACCTCGGTGTAATGCTTATTACTGGGCATAATGACCTCGGTGTTTCTGACCGGGTGTAATGACCTCGGTGTATTTAATTTCTGACCGGGTGTAATGACCTCCGTGTATTTTGACCGGGTGTATAGACCTCGGTGTAATGCTTAAGCGATCAATAGTGCACGTTTGGAATCTCCATCGAGGAATCCTTCATCTGGGGTCCGTTTAAGGAGCGCACACGGATTAAATTGTACAATGTTCAGTGTATCCAGTATCTAATTAAGGAGCGCAGATTTGACTGTATAATATTGGTCGTCCGTGGTCCACTTAAGGAGCGGGGAGTCACCTAGATAAGTTTCAGTTTATCCGGGGTCAACTTAAGGAGTACGGACTAAACTGTATTTTGCACGGATCTCGAATTTTAACTGGAATGCAGTGTTATCGAGGTCCTCCTTCTGTTTGCTTCCTTTAGAGGTGGACTCCTCCGCAAAGTTTTTCCTGGATTTGTTTGTCCGAGATGGGTGTCGTAACCCGGAATTTGTTTATCCGAGATGGGTGTCGTAACCCTAAGATTCCATTATGGTGTCGTAACCCTTGATTAGTATTTCCACGGAACCTGGATTTTAACTATATTAAGTGTAATCGAGGTCCGCCTTCAAAAATTCACAAGGGATCCCGGTTTTAACCGATTCGGTGTGTAACGGGGTCCATTCAATGATGGGCCGAGTCAACAATATTTTGCGCATAATATTCATCGGGTGCTAGCCGAGAGCTATACGCTCCAACATGGTTGACCAGGATTTAATCCAGAGTATACTTCATTTTTACTGTGTCCCAAAGGGAGCACATTTCAGCTATAATCTCGGTGTTACCGTGTCCCAAGGAAACGCGTCTGTTCCCAAGGAAACACGTTTTAACCGTGCTCTCGAGGAAACACGTCTGTTCCCAAGGAAACACGTTTTAACCATTATCTCCATGGAACCCGGATTTTAACCAAATTCGGTATAACCGGGTCCGGCTTCAAAACTTCACACGGAGCCGGGATTTTAATCAGATTCGGTGTAACCGGGTCCGGCTTCAAAAATTCACATGGAACCTGGGTTTTAACCAGATTTGGCGTATCCGGGGTCTTCCTTCAAAAATTCACACGGAGCCGGGTTTTAACCAGATTCGGTATAACCGGTCCGCCTTCAAAAATTCTCACGGAGTAGGGATTTTAACCAGATTCGGTGTAACCGTTCATTCGAAAATTCACTAAGCCTTAGGGCTTTAACCAAATTCGGCGTCGCCGGGGTCCACCTTCAAAAATTCACAGGGATCCCAGATTTTAACCATATTTGGTGTAACCGAGTCCTTCTCACATACAAGTTTATAGATAATTGATAATAAGCAAAGATTGAGCATCTATGAGAGGGTGATACTCATCTCTGGATGTAGCTTGATGGAGTTCTCCATTTGCTCGCTTTTCCTTGCCGGAAACAACTAGATCCGGAAAAGGGAAATATCAATCCCGGCCCGAGAGTACATCTCAACATGCACTCGTCAGTATATCTCGGCGTGGATTTGCTCAATATTGTAATAGTTGCGAATTCCCACCGAATGCAAGCTTGACACTCTTGATTCCATATCGCCACGAGGCATCCATTTTTGTAGTAAATTCCACCGTGAAGAAACTGGTTGGAGGGCTACCCATGAGGCATCCATTTTCTTGTAGTAAATTCCACCGTGAAGAAACTGGTTGGAGGGATTGTGGCTTTTGCAACAAGAACACCAAAGAACCTAATGGGGTAACCTAATGGGGGTTACATCTCTCGCGATAAATGTAATGATTGTCTCTCCCTTCATATTGATGGGAAAGATCGGTGGATAGTGTTGATGAGGAAAAATTGATGCAGTTATGCAGAATTGTCGAAGCTAGTGGGACTAATGGTTGGCATCAATCTCGGCGTACCTTGGCGTCTCGGCACCTCCTCATCTCGACGTATCATCAACCTCAACTATCGTAATGGAGTCGAGACGCGTTGAATCAGCCTCGGCTTAACAACCTCGGCTATCTTGATTTGTTTGTTTGCCCTGCCTCAACAATTTTGATAGAAGCAATAATAATCCAATGAGATTAGACGCTATTGCTATATGTTTGGAGGGTTTTAGTGATCCGCTAACTCTTTCTCATGTGAATAATATAGAGAACACAAACAAAACGCGATATAGCAAAGGCAAACATAAAGTAGACTTCCCGCATCACCGAGTCGTAAAAATAACTCCTTTAGGATTAAATCGGCCTCGGCTTACCAACAACCTCGGCTATCTCAATTTGCTCTTCCGGGGATTCTCAAATGGGTATTGAACTCGCATTTGTGTATTAATTCCTAGATCTCATCCCGGGTCCATTAAGGGGTCGTTGTTGCGCGGTGGGCCGGAGCACCGGGTGTCAGGTGGTGGCTGGGTACGATGATAGGAGGATCTCAAGTTGTTGAACAAGATCCTCTAGGTCGGCTAGTTTTTTATTAAAACCATCAAAGACTCCCTCGAAGTTCTTCCCGGTGATCCTTCCAACTATCTTCTCCTTCTCGTCATGTAGAAGCTTATGATCCAAATAGAGCATATAAATTTATGCCAGAGTTGAAAAGTTTGGGTTCCCAAAGAGAGAGGATAACGATCCTGGGTTCTCAAGGAGAGATGATGATGATCTTCATGTTATCTTCTCATCATGTGGAGACATGGAGAGTTAAAGAAAACCCATGAGAAGCAGTTCAAAACCAAAGCCGTTGCTCAAATCCGGTTCCCAAAGAAAGAGGCCGGGTTCCCAAGGAGAGGAGGAGGAAAGAGGCCTGGGTTCCAAGGAGAGAGGAGGACGATCCCGAGGATCCCGGGGAGAGGGGATGACGATCCTTCCCCTTCTTCTCTCGAACGTGATTTTCATCAAAACCCAAGTCGTTGCTCAAACAACAATTATTTCTCTGAATCCTTCGCAGGCTGCTACGGTTCTTGATTTTGTTGTTGTGGATTTTCGTGAACCGCCGTGGAAAGGCATCTCGAGGAGTCAAGTTGTTCGGTATTGACCATCTTTGGTCGCAGGAATCGAAATTTAACGTTCCCCACGGTCGGCACCAATGTTCTGTTCTGGGAACAGGACTGGTTGGACTTGACTAGGAGCCAAGCCTAGGGCCTACGTACCCTGTAAATGGATCAAAGTCCACGTAGTTCAAGACACACACAGGCGTTTAGCCAAGGGGTGGGGTGTATGCTCTGTGTGACTGTATGTAAATAGTTTAGGGTTAGAGCGTAGAACCTGTAATTTGTAATCTGTGTACCTTAAGGTTTGACCCCTGTATTTGTAGAGTTTACCTTAGGTTGATATGGCTTGGGAATGTTCTGTTCTGAGAACAAGATTTATTGGACTTGACTAAAAGCCAAGCCTAAGGCCTACGTGCATCTATAAAGGGATCAAAGTCCACATAGTTCAAGACACACACAGCGTTAGGGGGGGGTGTGCGTGTTTCGTGCGTATGTAAATAGTTTAGGGTTAGAGCGTAGAACCTGTAATTTGTAATCTATGTACCTTAAGGCTTGACCCCTGTATTTGTAGAGTTTACCTTAGGTTGATATGGCTTGGGCCCGTGATTCGAGGCCCGATATCGTAACTACTCCGATATAGATTTAGATATACCTGGATCGTAGATAAGATTGGATCCCCCTTTATTGTAGGCAGATCTTGATATGCGATATATTTCCTGTTGGGCCATACATTGAGTATGGGCCTTATTCAGATCCGTAACACTTATATGTTAGTATTTTAATAAATTACTATTTTAAATCCTATTAATTGAAAGATATTTAATTTTCTTCGACAAAATATATATATATATATATATATATTTAATCTTCACAAATTGTGAAAAGCCATAAAACGATCTGTAAAAATTAATTTTTTCAATTAATATGATTTAAAATATTAATTTATTAAAATACTAACATATAAGATGTTTGGTCAAGATTTAATTGCATAGTCATCACTTAAAACTGTTGAGTCAATATTTTCCGTTAACTCAGACTAACGGTGTTAACATTAAGGGACCAAACGTGTACTTTACAAACTTAAGAGACTAAAATGATACCAGAGGCAAACATAAAGGACCAAATGCATACTTTTTAAAAAAAATAACTTATTGAAAAAAGTTGTATTATTTTTTTGTTTTTAAAAACCAAAAAAAGGTTTTTTGCGATTGATTTTTTAAAAAAAAAAAACTGGCGGAGCCTATTTTAGTGGGGTCGTTTTCAATTCCATGGTACTCCTTCCGTTTTTTATTACCCGCAACAAATAACTGAATTACTCAACAAGTGTTTCCAGAGATGCTCTAAGAAGATTAGTACTCTTTTGTCCCGTTTGTTTGTTTGTTTTTAATTTTTTGTCATCTTCCATCTTTAAGTATCGAGAAGCAGTGTGAGGATTGAACTATAATAATTCCACATAGCATATTGACCAACCTGAACAACTGAATATGAGTCAATTTTAGAAAGTACATCTGTTACACTTAATGAACAAAGTTATAAAAGGAATTTAACAATGGACATGGTACGATCTGTAAAACTTAATAGATTGAAACATAATCTTTACTTATAAATGAACTTTGTCACTTTACATCATATCAAAAGCATATTTTAAAAGCTTTAAGGACTTTGATTGATGACACTTTTTTCCCCCTCAAGAAAACTACTTTCATTACCATGTCAGAAAAAACAAGCCAGTACAGCTGATACAAGAGAAGCGCAAACCGAATACAATATTGAAACAACAGAACAGTACAGAATGAAAAGCCTAAACAGAGAGGAAATACCACTGACAGAGACAAATTAACCCCCATCCATTAGAGGATTAGAATAGTAGTAGCATCCACAACAATATTAGCCTCCTGAGCATCCAAAGTTAGAAGTGATGATAAAGAAGGTGTTGGATGCGAAACCCACCCCACAGGGCCCACCTCCTTAAAAGCATTTTCAGCAAGAAAATCAGCAACTCAGTTAACCCTTCTCGGAGTAAATAATAAAGAGAACCTAACCTTGTCAGAAAAGAGACAAATTATATCATGTATAATACTCCTACATCTCCAATCAAATAAATCAAGAGATTTGGCTTCAACACAGGATAACAAAGGCAGACAATCAATTTTGAAGACAACTTTATCATGACCTGAATCCACAGCTAACATCAATGCCCTTTTAAGGGCCAAAGCTTTTGTCACAAATACAGAAATAGATTTCACTTTATCCACATAACCCCACCTAAATTTGCATAGGCAATCTCAACAAACCACACCAAAAGCTGTAGTATTCTTACCAAACTGATAGGCCCCATAAGAGTTAATTTTTAAGTAACCTGGTTCAGGTAGAAACCAATGAATAAAGGGAGCAATGGATCCATTTGGCAGTCCAGATCCCGGATGCAATTGTTCCAACCAAACCCATAATTCACAATTACTCTTCTTAGCTAATTCAATGACAACAAAAGGATTTGGATCTATATGATTAAATACCTTTCCATTCCTTTGTTTCCATATGAACCTCAAAACCCAACATATAAAAGAAATATCATGGGAGGTTAGAGCAGGCATACCAAGAATCAGTAATCACCAGGCATTGAAATTAGAAACATTGGTTACGTCAAATTTGGCGCCTAACAATCAACCAAACCATACACAACGAGTCCCAGGGCAATGAAAAAATAAGTGTTCAAGGTTTTCCTCAGCCCCTTCACAAATTGGACATAGATTTAGCCGGGATCTTTTCCTACAAAAAAGAGCTGCATTAGTTGCTAGAGCATTGTTGAGAAGTCGCCAAATGAATTGTTGCACTCGAGGCACAACAATAAAGGTCCCAGTCTTGTTAGAAATGACCAAGTGTTTGGCTTTCCCACTATGATAACCCAACTTGACCATGTATTCACCACTATTAGCTTTGGTCCATACCAACTTATCATCCAATTAATTCATGGAAATAGGTATTTCAAAAATGGCATATTTGACTTCAGCAGGTAGATATTGAGAGATTGGAGAAAGATCCTGGGAACCTTCAACAATAAGGTCACTTACTCTACCATGCTTCACATACCAATCCTTACAATTATGTGGTTTCTCAAGAAAGAGAACTCCATGGACCATATTATCACCCAAAATTCTTATACCATGACCCATCCCTACATCCCACCGAAGATCCTTTTTTAGGAAATCTCTGCCATCAATAATGCTAGACCAACATCACGAAGCTCTATAGCCTTTTGCCGCTTCCATAAACGACACTCTTGAGCACTTTGGCCCATAGGTCGTTGGGTCTCAAAAGTAGTCTCCAAGCCATTTTAGCCAGCATCGCATCATTCATAATAAATAGATCACAAAAACCCATAACTCCTTGACTTTTTCCCAATGCTAGTGAGTCCCAAGCTTTCCAATGAGTCTAGCCTCCAAATGCACATCCGTCCCACAAAAAAATTAACAATAAGACTATGTATCTCCTTGCAAGTTTTAAGCATGAATTTGAAACAATTCATAGGATATATTGGAATAGTCTGAATGACTGCTTTTATCATGACTTCACAGCCACCAAAGGAGAGCAAAGACTACCCCCATCCCTAAAATTTTCTGGTAATCTTCCCCGATATAAGCCAAAGATTGATGTTTGGTCTTCCCCCAAATACTCGAGATGCCAAGATACCTACTAGGATCCTCAGTGGTTGGAATACCCAGGATATTTCCAACTGTAGCTCTCACATTTCCAGGAGTGTTGGCAAAGAAAAATATGTTGGATTTATCAAGGTTAATCTCCTGGCCAGAGGCAACACAATACTGATGCAATATCTTTGCCAATTGAGTACAGTTCCCTTGACTCATATTTATATATAAAAGAGCATTATCAGCCAAAAATAAAAATTATGAGTAAGCACCAGACAACTTTGGCTTAATTTAACCCCTTTAATCAATTTAGCTTCCTGCCTTTTGCTAATCATAAGCGAGAGAACCTCTGCAACTAGAATGAATAGGTACGGTGAGAGCGAGTCCCCTTGCCATAAACCTCTATTAGGAGAGACAGAGCTCACAGGTTCACCAAACAAACAAATGCTCGTGCTCACAGAACACACACAATTCATAAAAAGAGAGACCCATTCAACACAAAACCCAAAACGCAGCAACACCTTCTCTAGGAAATTCCATAAAACCCTGCCATACGCCTCACTCATGTCCATTTTAAGGGGAAATTCATATTTGCCCCCACCTTTTTCCTCCAGAGTTAATGACAAACTTCATGAGCAATGATAATATTATCCTAAATACAATGGTCAGGGACAAAGGTGCCTTGATTTTGAGAAATACAACCACCAAGCAAAGGTCTCATTCTAATTGACAAAAGCTTAGAAATAATTTTGTAAGAGAAATTACGATCAGTGGGGGACGAAATGAGACACATGTTCAGGCCTATCTACCTTAGGGATCAAAATAATATCAGTCTCATTAACTATATTTAAAATAGCATTACCTACAAAAAATTCTTGCACCATAGCACAAACGGAATCACTAATATTAGACTAGGCATTATGATAAAACATATCAGAGAACCCATACGGACCAGGTGCTTTTGAACCCCCAAGGCTAAAGGCTACCTTTTTTATTTCTTCCCTTGTAATAGGTGTCATGAGGCCCTGATTCATCTTAGACTGTTAGCCAATTCACCCAAGAATGTTGCCACCAAAATTGTTCTTCTAATTCTAACAAATGTTCCAAGCATTTTTGACATCAAAGATAGTACGAACATTCTCAGCATTCTGACTTCCTACAGAAATTGTGGCTAATTAAGCTTTCAAATTCTCAATCATTCTAGAATTATTAGAGAATTCCTTTCTACTCCACTTCAAAAGAACCACCTTGCATGTGGGCTCATGACAGTAAGTTGAGTAAAAGAACTTTCATAAAGGACTTTAGTGAATAGAAGTGATTTTACTTACCAAAATGGACCAAAAAGCTTAACCCTTAGCTGGAATAAAATGGCAGACAGCGAATGACTCCCTCCCTTACTGACTTACTCACTTAGGCCGTATTAGGTACAGGGAAGATTTGAGGGAGGAAAGGAAAGGAAAGGAAGATTTGGAGGGAACTTAAAAATGTGAGTTGTTTGGTATACTAGGGAATAGAACTTAAGTTGAAGGAAAATGAACTGTTTGGTATGAAGAATTGGGTATTGGTTAAGTGGGAAGATTTGGTGAAATTTCGTAATGCCCTCAAAATAAAAAAGGAAAAAATGGAATACCGATTTTGTCGTTAGAAGCAGTCCGACATTAACGAACCCTAAACGAAATCGTTGTGATGGTTGAGATGCAAAATCGAAGTAAACGTCGATGGGAAATGAAATTGCGATGATGAATGGCTTCCACGGTGACGACGACGACGGACAAGGAAAGAATTACAGGGGGGACAATAGGAAAGTATGAAACCAGATGCAAAAATGAATATGACGAGGAACAGGGAAGATAACCACTGAACATATGAACCCAGGTGTAGCTTTGATAGCGAAGGAAAGAAAAATTGAAAATAATGACTGCTAAAAAGCTTGAAAAGTGTGAAGTCAATTAATTTGAAAAGGAGTTTGTTGCTAAGGTAAAACAGAGGTGAGGAAAATAAGTAATTGCTTGATGTAATAAATAAATCGAGAACAATGAAGCCGCCACATTAGAATAATGAAAGTGATGTTTTAGTTTAAATAGGGAAAGAACAAAAATGACCTATCGGTGGTACAATTGAAGAAGAACTCATTCATAGGGTTACAATATGAATATTAGCAAACTTTGTTTCACAAAACAACGATTACAATTGAATTAATATGATCCACATAAATAAAGAAATAATGCCCTTTGGCCTTCTCAAATTGCTGCATTAGAAGGAAAGCAATTAAGAAAAATGCTTTTTGGCATTCAAATGCTGCACAAAAATGAACACAAACTTGGACATGAGAGCACCCGAATGCACAGGCACATAAATGATACCGTGTCAACTGTACGGTTAAAGGAAACAGAAGAAGGAAATTGGCATTCTCAAATGCTTTAGAAAATGTACATAAGTGCCCTCAGAGACCAGCAGAAGGCAACAAAACAAGGGGTAACCCAAATTATAGCATGTTCACTGGGGCGTTAAAGGTAATAAAAGGAAGGCATTTGGACTTCTCAAATGCTGCATAAAAATGAACACAAAGTTGGAGATGATAGGAGCATCAGAATGATATTTATCCTCCTCATGGTTAGGACATTAACAACTATTTAATTTCAAGTGTAAAAAATGTAACTTGGCACTAATGCCTTATACACACAACGAATAGCCTAAATCTGACAATAATACAAGTAATTTCGGATGGAATGAAATGGGTTGAAAGTTCCCACGTTTAAGGGAACATTGACGAGGGCGGGAACTCTGCTTCCTGGAAGATACGCGCACCAAACACGTTTCATTGGAGGGAAGTGGCCCAAGTTCCTTTTCCCTGGCCCAAGTTCTGTATAACAAACATGACCTTAGAGAAGAGAGGGAGACAGAGAGAGCTGAAATGGGACTGTGGAAGTGGGGTTTTAAATTCAAACCCCACATATGTTGTTTGGTCAAAAAGGCTTTTTTTTTTATTGTTTGCTAAAAGAAGAGGGCTAGGAGCCCAAAGTACCAACACAAAGCATTACATCATAGGGGAAAAAATTCCCAATCTGTCTTGAGTAACCCAAGACTCAATCGAATAGGACAATCATACAAGATAGTAGAAGAAGAAAGGCCCATCTTCCCTAACGCATCCGCTATCCTATTTTCCCAGCGGTGTATTATCCTTACCTTGACTAGCCACTGACGGTCTAATAGGTCCCTAATCTCCCCCAGCAGCAAGCTTCCAGACGTGTGAAGGGGATCAAGGATCAGCTTTATGACATCCTCTGCATCAGATTCTATGATCAGACAACGTAACCCCATATCCCAAGCTAAAATCAGGGCTTCATAAACAGCCCATTCCTCCGCCATGCCAGCTGTACAGGTTCCCAATTTTTTTGTGAAGCCCATCAGCCAAGAACCTGCACTATTCCGGAAAATACCCCCACACCCAGCGTGTCCAGAACCAACAACCATGGCTCCATCAACACTCACCTTAGTCCAACCACTAAGGGTGCCAATAACACCCACACCACCCTGCTCCTCAAGGCAAGAAAAGTTGAGTTCGGGATCACTTAAAGCAACAAAACTCTCCCAACTCACCGACACAGCAGCAGCAGGATCAGGAGGTTTTCTGAAGTTAGCTTCAAATATAAAACGATTCCTCCACCCCCATAATTGCCAAAGAGCCACTCCAAAAAATAAATTCCAGCAAACCTCCTAATGTCACACCTACAGACTTCCTCAAGTTCATACTCAACCACGACCTTAAATCAGCAGAAAAAAAAAAAAAAAGCAGTCGCATACCTGGCTGCAATTAGCTTGTCCCACATGCGATGGGCATAAGGGCAGTCCCTTAGAATGTGCAAGACGTCTTCCACTCCCCCTTGACAGTAACCACAGAGAGGCGACACAGGAGCCCAAGCACTTCTTCATAAATTAGAAGGAAGTTTATTAGACAGAACCTTCCATAGGAAGAACCTGATTCTCTCCACCCCTTTCCACTTCCACACCTCCTTAAAAAGGCTATCCCTCCATTGCATGGAATTTGGTTGATACAAAAAATAGGCACTTTTAATAGAAAAGCACCCATCAATCGTCTCTCCCCAAACCAGCAAGTCATCCTCAACATTGCACCGTGGAGGTAAGACCGGAGCAATCCTGTTCATACCATCAGGATTAACAACTTCACAGATCCTTCCCAGATCCCACCTTCCTTCCTTCAACCAGTCACATACACAAGAGCGCTCCTCCTCCTCCGTCAGAGAACGGGTACAAAATTCTCTCAATTTAACCCCCGCTGCCACCCAACAGTCATCGAAGAAATTGGCCAGTTGGTCGTTCCGAACTTGCCATTTCAAACCTCTATCAATTACATCTCTCTATGCACAAATAAACCTCCAAAGCCTAGAATCACCTACCCTAAAATTCAGCAAAGTATCCTCATCCCTCACCATATATTTATGCAACAAAATCTCACTCCAAAGACCCTTTTCCCCTACCGATAGCTTCCACGCTAATTTAGCTCCACAAGCCGAGTTTCTTGAAGCAATATTTACGAACCCCAACCCCCCAAACTCCTTCGGCCTACTCAACTGATCCCAACCAATATAGTGGGAATGCTTAGAGCCCTCAACATGTCCCCAAACAAAGTTCCTCTGTAATCTCTCAATTTCCGAGCAAACACTAATCGGTAACTTAGCTACTTGCATTGGATAGAGCGGGATAGTACCCACCACCGCTTTAGCCAAGGTAACACGACCCGCCACAAAGAGGCAATTAGCTTTCCACGAACTCAATTTAGCCCTCACCCGATCAATGACATATTGAAAATCCGCCCTCCTCCTTCTACACCAAGATAGAGGAAACCCCAAGTATCTCCCAATTTCGGAAGAAATCTGCATAGTAGTCTTCTCCTGAATCCTCTGCTTCATGCTAAGGGGAACTCTAGGAGAGAAAATAGGGTCGATTTTGAAGTACTAACTTTTCCCCCAGATGCCGACATGAACCTGTCCAAGCAACTCATCATACATTCAGACTGAGCCTCAGTAGCAACCCCAAACAACAAGAGGTCATCCGCAAATAATAGGTGAGAAACTTTAGGCCCATTCCTTGAGACAGAAATAGGTTGCCAGCTCCCTTTCTCAACCTCATCACTGATCAAATGAGACAACCTGTCCATGCATAATACAAATAAGAAAGGCGAAATGGGGTCTCCTTGCCGAAGCCCTCTCCTAGGGGTAAAAAACTCAGACTGCGATCCATTCCCCAAGACATTAAAGGAGACCGAAGAGACACAGTCCATGATCAAGTTAACAAAACCAATCTCAAAACCGACATCCAATAAAACCAGTCTAAGGAAACTCCAACTAATTCTATCATAAGCCTTCTCAAGATCAATCTTCCAAGCCATAAGACCCTTCCTGCTTCTATTTTTACTCATAGAATGCAAAATTTCCTGGCCCACAATGATATTATCTTGGATATGCCTCCCTTTGATGAAGCTAGATTGGAAGGGAGAGACAATCTGATCCATTACTCCTCTTAATCGCATCGCAATTAGCTTGGTCACACACTTATAATGAACAATGCAAAGGGAGATCGGTCGAAAATGAGAAACCGACTCCACGTTCTTCTTCTTAGGAATAAGGGAAATGAGAGTTTTATTAGCTTCTTCAAGGTTGACCCCTCCTGTAAAAACATCCTTCACAAACTTGCACAAGGCTGGCCCAACAACACTCCAATTTGCTTTGTAAAAGAATGGCGGAAATCCATCGATTCCGAGGGCCTTAAAGCTACCCATAGCAAATAGCACCCTCTTTATTTCCTCCTCTCCAGGTATTGTAGTTAAATCAGAAAGGATCCTCTGATCAACAGCTGGGAAGTTGGAGTCCGTGATAAGCACCGGAGACCCCGGCGGAACAGCACAATAAAGTTCCCGAAAATAGTTAGATACCATAAGCTTGAGCTCTGATTCATTCTCATTCTCAATCCAATCCCCAGCATCATTCCTCAGCATGACCACCCTATTCTCCTTCTGCGCATCTTAGTTTTGAGATGATAGAACCACGGTGTTTCGTCACCGTTGGCAATCCATTCCGAGAGAGATTTTGGAACCACTTTATTTCCTCCATCTTCAGAATTCTTTCTAACCAGTCATGAAGCTCTACTTCCAGGTCACACAGATAAGTAGAAAAGGGATAGGCACGAGAGCGTTGAATCCCTCAAGACGGGACAAAATAATTCTCTTTTCACATTCAACCATTCCAAATACATCCCTATTCCAAGACGTTATGGAGAGCTGGAGATTGTGCAAGGAAAGATTAAATTCCTCCCTATCCGACCACGAGTTCACCAGGAAATCCAAGAAGTTCTCGTGACGAATCCACATGGCCTCAAATTTGAACGGCCTGGACCCCCTTGGAACCTAATCGTTCTCCAACATAAACAAGCAAATTGGATTATGATCGAAAATTTGGATCTAGGAAGTACTTGTATCGAAGAGTAAGCAAACAACGAAATGAAGGCATCATTGGCCATGGCACGATCCGGACGCTCCATGAGTCTCCGCCCCTCGAAGTCTAGGCCCTCTCCAGTGAACCTAGGCCCAGCGAATCCCAGATCAGACAAATTGCAGCCGTTAATCCGATCTGAGAAGCACCTGAACCTAGCTTCGTCACCATCAGAACAACCCGTCCTCTCACCATGCGCAACGATATCATTAAAGTTGCCCAAGGTTACCCATGGTTCCTCCAATCCTGAGGCGATTTTCCCTAATTCAACCCAGAGAGCTTGCTTCAGTTGAATATTGGGGTTAGCATAGACAGCCGTCAAAAAGAATCTCGGCCTCCCTCTGAATGAACAGCTAAAATGCAAGAAGCTGTCGATCCAAGATAAGAGACGATACGGTGATCAACTCGCTCCTCCAAAACGCCGCCAATCCTCCCGATCTACCCATACTGGCAACGAAGGAAAAACCGTCGAACCCCAGAGACTGAAGACACTTAAATCTGCTATCATCTACACTCTTTGTCTCAGCAAGGACAATGAAGCACGGACGATGTCTCTAGACAATGAGCTTCACATTGTGAAAAAAATTCCTCCCGCAGGCCCCTCTGCAATTCCAAAAAGAACCTTCCCCATTGGGCCAAAACGAACAGCTCTATGGTGCAACAGATCAATCAATCTGGGCCTCAGGCCCGCCCATATTTTCCTCACCGCTATCTTGCGTCTCAGGCACCATTGCATAGTCCGAAACCCCAATTGCAGAATCAGCCCAAAAACGGCCCATCGCATGAGCCACGTGGGTTTGGATCACCGGATCATTAGGGATGTTGGACCGCGAATCCGAGGCCCAACAGGTATTCTCAGTCGGACCCTCTCTAGCTTCTATGAGACTCAACTCCTTCCCCGACACACCCATTGCCACAGAGTCAATCAAATATTTCTCCTTCCCAGAAGTCTTTTCTTCCTCTTTATTGTGACCCATATCCCTAGACCTCTTCTCATTTAATTTATTCTTTAAATTTGTCCCCACTAGGGAATCATCCCCAGTCAACCTCAATTGTTCCAAACGCTTGCTCGGTGCACCACCTTTTTCCCCTTAGACGTATGCTTGGATTTAATGCTTCTGGGTACCTCCACCAACTCTGCGCCATCCTCCCGAGAACCCTCCTTTCTGTCCCCTGTTTTCCCTGACACACCAACCTCAGCCTGACTCCTCTCCTCAACTGCCACTCTCAGTTCTACCTCTTCAACCGCCAAAACGTCGAACCTCGATCCCTTCTCCGAACTGCTTACATTTCCGGCAAGCTTCTCCTTCGACCCCTGTTTCTTCCTTCTAGGCTTGGAGACCACACGCCAAATCTCAGTTTCATCTTTCTTATCCACCTTAGCTGATGCGCTCTCAATATTCTCTTCGCCGTCTTCTCGTCGACAATCATCACCGAGTGCTTGAAGCACCTCCCGATTTGCACTCCTTAGACTTGTGACCGTAAACTCCACAGCCAATACACAACTCATGCAAGCCCTCATATTCGACATAATAATCTTCCCCATCTAAAGAGAACCCAGACATAAGCTGTTTACCCAAATCCACAAGCACACAAATCCTGGCATATCTCCCACATAGCTGACATGAAGTATTAAAGTCAACCTTAATGGTCTCTCCAATCCTATCCCTATCCAAGTAAGAGCCTCCTTGTCGTAGTACTCTAGGGCAAGCTTCGGCATCCTTACGCACACTGCCACTTTATCAATGGAAGTCTTCCATGGCTGAAACAAGGGTTCCCATGGCCTTACGGTCAGGTAGTGGTCAAAGATCATCCAAGGTCCCCCTGTCAAGGCGTTAAAGTAATCATCTCTATTAGTTAGCTTCACCACAAAAAACCCATTACCAATGTTAATCAAACTAATGACGCCTTTTTTTGCCCACAGAGATTGCAGAATGGACAGCAATAATTTATAACCGATATTCTTCCCCAAAAGCTTAACAATAACAGCATTCTTCCAAGCCTTGTGAAGTCTTTTTTTCATCTTCCCTGAAAAGGAAAACGTAGGGAAGTTTGTCCTCTGTAATAGCGCACAAAGGCACACAATCTTCCTTTTCTGATTCACTATTCGAAATAGGATCATCAGATACATCATCATGCCCCTGACTGACCGCCCCTTCCATATCAACCTCGTTGATACCTTGGAGTTTGTCAGCAAAGGACTGCGCAGGTTCCCAGAATTTTGGCGCTAGGCCACCCAACTTCGGCCACTTCGATCCCAGCCCAGTAGTACTTCCATTCTTCATTTTCTTCGAACTTCTAACCAAGAGATCATCTTCTTCCGAGGAAGAAGGAACCAGAGCGCTCTTCTTACGTAAAACCAAAGCCATCTTTTTTTCGTCTTCAGCCATGCTTGGCTTATTTTTTTATTGTTTACTCCTTTTTTGATCTTTTCTTCCCCTTTTTTGAATGGGACTTGGGCCTTTATTACTTTGCTTTTAAATCATTTGTCACCGTTTTCTTTTAACATTTCCTATAACAATAACAATAACAACAACCCTCTTCTTCTTTTTTGTTATTTTTTTCATAAATCATATTTTGGATAAACTCTCTTTATTTAATTAATGACATGGTAAGATTACATTTATCAGTAATTAATTTATTTCAAAAATTATTTAAATTCTAGGAATAAAACTAGGATATTACAAAACGAGCATCCTAGCACTATCAAAAAAACTAATTTTAATTGTGTTAAGGAACGTCCTTTTAAAAACTAACCGTGATTACAATTTAGATTTAAGTATTTTAACTTGATTTAATTGAGTTTTTGCCTTAAATTTTAGTGGTTATTTATTTTTAATTTAAGGGATAAATATCAATTTTGCTATGGAAAGTATTGGCTAAGGAGCATCTAACACCCGAGAAGTTTTTGTGGTATCATTTTTGCCCTAAAAGTTTATAAAATAGAGTAAATATGCCCGAAAGTTTTTTTTAAAAGCAAATTTTTGTAAACTTAGGGCAAAAATGATATCAATCCAGCGGTCAAGATCAATGATAGGCAAAATTGCTATGTTTGTAAACTTAGGGCAAAAATAATACCACAAAAACTTAGGGTCTTGGATGCTCCTAATCAATACTTCCATAGCAAAATTGGTCTTTATCCCTTAATTTAATATGTTAACAATATTTTTACAAAAATAAAATCTGAATGGTTCTTCTTTTCTTAATACCACAATCTAAATACGCACAAAAGCATACAAATATGTCTACACCATGCTCAAATTCAATGACTTATACTTTAAGACAACTGGCCATTGGCTAAAATCTGAATCGTTCATCTGTAATTAAAAAAGAAGAGGAAGAAAATACTAAGATAAGAGAATATATGCTCTCCCGCTTTTTTTTTTTTTTTTTCTTTTTTATCATGTTTTAATATCAACGAATAAAAATCCTTTCCTATGTAAGCACACGCCACTTTGAGATTTTTTTTATATACCAATAAACATCTCTTCTTCAGTTTTATCAACTCGGATTTAAGCTTCAACCTCAAGGCCAACGTTGATCATCACTTGCACTCAGAAGCAATTCATCAAACTTCACAATAGAAAGTAGACCCCTCCTCATATATATGGGGTAGCAGAATATAGATTCTTTCCTTCATGGTTTCCCTCACTCTGAATCTCACTTTGGATTCCTTATTTCATGAGTACTTTAGTCAATGATTTTGTCTTGTTTCTTATACTTCATCGTAACCTACTTTTTACAACTTAAACCAGCATGTGCTTTCCGTGCATTGCACGAGAAGTGTCCTTAAAATTTTATCCGCATCAACCACAATTAATAGCAAATTTACTCCGGAAATATACACTCAAACTATGTTGCGCGAAAGTTTTTTTGTCTTAATGTTATCAGAGAAAATATGAAAGCGTATTAATGTTGTTTTTTTCCGTTAAAAACTTAACCGTTAATATCAATTTTTTTAACGATTAAAATTAATTTTTTAACAAAAAATGACAGCATTACTACATTTTTAAACTTCCGATATTGAAAATAAAAATCCTTCCAGGACAATAATACTTTTAGACGTATACTTCCTAGGCGGATTTGCTACTTAACCCACCCCAATTATATCAACTTCATTATTTTTTCCTTTCCCCAAATATAGTCTACATTCTCTACAAAAGTAAACTATATTTTTTCAATTGTAAATTAACCACTAAACACATTAGTGAGGGTACGGTCTTCTTTTTTGTTTTGTTTTTTAATATATTTAAAACTTTCCTTTAAAAAAATTTTCCAAAGCGCTACCCCAAAGCTCTGAATCTCCCACCAATAATATCTCCTTCAATAATTTTCGCCCTAACAGCAATTACAATATAAAGATGCGGATAATACAAGGTTGAAAAGTGATGAAGTCAAAAATGGCAGAATGAAAAAGATAAATCAATGGGGGAGGGGGGAGGGGGAGAGAGAGAGAGAGAGTCCATAAAACCTTTCACATCCGACCCGACTCCCTTTGTCTTCTTTTTTTTTTTTTTTTTTTGATATTGACTCCCTTTGTCTTCTTATATAACAGTATTCTCCTCTAATTCTCTTAGCTTCAGGTTCATTTGCTCACTATCAACCCAACCTAGCTATTTCATGTGGGCTCGCGACGGTTAGTTGAGTCAACGTTCATAAAGGACTTTAGTGAATAGAAGTGATTTTACTTACCAAAATGGACTAAAAAGCTCAACCCTTACCTGGAATAAAAATGGCAGACAGCGAACGGCTCCGGGCTCCCTCCCTCACTGACTCACTCACTCACAGAAGAGAGAGAGAGAGAGAGCTGAAGTGGGACTGTGGAAGTGGGGTTTTAAAATTCAAACCCCACATGTGTTGTTTGGTCCAAAAGGCCGTTGGCCCTTTTTGCCTTTTATTTTTATTTATTTTTTATTGTTTTTTATTTTTTATTGTTTACTCCTTTTTTTATCTTTTCTTCCCCTTTTTTGAATGGACCTTGCGCCTTTATTACTTTGCTTTTAAATCATTTATCACCGTTTTCTTTTAACATTTCCTACAACAATAACAACAACAATAACAACAACCCTCTTCTTTTTTGTTATTTTTTCATAAATCATATTTGGGATAAACTCTCTTTATTTAATTAATTACATGGTAAGATTAAATTTATCAGTAATTAATTTCTTTCTAAAATTATTTAAATTCTAGAAATAAAATTAAGATATTACAAAACAAGCATCCTAGTACTATAAAAAACTGATTTTAATTGTATTAAGGAACGTCCTTTTAAAACTAACTATGATTATAATTTGGATTTTAGTATTTTAACTTGATTTAATTGAGTTTTTGTCTTAAATTTTAGTGGTTATTTATTTATTTTATTTAATATGTTAATAATATTTTTTAAAAAATAAAATCTGAATCATCCTTCTTTTCTTAATACAATTTAAGTACACGCACAAAAGACTACAAATATGCCAACACCAGGCTCGATTTCAATGCAGTTACCCTCAAGACAACTAGTCATTCGCTACAATTTGAACTGTTCATCCATAATTTAATAAGAGTTAAGTAATAAATTTGTTCTAGAAGTTTTCACTGAGGAGCAATGTTATGTTGAAAGTTTTTTTTGTCTCAATATTACCCTAAAAGTTTCAAAATGTAGCAATGTTACTCATTTCCATTAAAAAGTTAACGGTCATTGTCAATTTTTTTAACGGAATAGGATAATATTGCAACAACATTGAGACAAAAAAAACTTTCAGAATATCATTGTTCCTGAGTCTATACTTACTTGGAGAACGGATTTGATATTTAATCCATTAAAAAAAGAAGAGGTATAAAATACTAAAATAGCGTGGTCCAATGGAAGTATAGTTTTATCCTGCATGATTTTTGGATCGTTAGAGAATATATGCTCTCCCGCCTTTTTTTTTTAATATCATGTTAATATCAACGAATAAAAGTCCTTTCGTATGCTAGCACACGCCACTTGGGAGATTTTTTTTATATACCAAGAAGCATCTCTTCTTCACTTTTATCAACTCGGATTTAAGCTTCAACCTCAAGGCCAACGTTGATTATCACTTGCACTCAGAAGCAATTCATCAAACTTCATAATAGGAAGCAGACCCCTCCTCATATGGGAGAGGATTTCCTCATTAATTATCAACTCTCTCATTATCTCTCACACTACGATCATCCGTTGAAATCTTGATCAGCGTCAGAATGATTCTTAGAAAAACCGAAGCGAGGTAAAAAAAAGCTGCGGCGGTTTTTAAAATCATTCGGACGCTTGGATCAAGATTTCAATTGATCATTTATTGATAATGAGGGATATGCGAGAAAAGTGATGATGAGAGGATCTGGTCCTCCTCATATAGGGTAGCAGAATATAGATTCTTTCCTTCATGGTTTCCCTCACTCTCTGAATCTCACTTTGGATTCCTTATTTCATGAGTACTTTAGTCAATGATCTTGTCTTGTTTCTTATACTTCATCGTAACCTACTTTTTACAATTTCAACCAGCATGTGCTTTCCGTGCGTTGCACGAGAAGTGTTCTTAAAATTTTATCCGCATCAACCACAATTAGTAGCAAATTTGCTCGAAAATATACTGTTTCAAGAAGTATATTCTGCGAAAGTTTTTTTTATCTCAATATTTACCCCGAAAATATAAAAACGTATTAATGTTGTTCTTTTTGTTTAAAACTTAACAGTTAATATCAATTTTTTTAACGATTAACATTAATTTTTTTAAATAAAAAAAATGGCAACATTCTACATTTTTAAACTTCTAAGTGACATTGAAAAAGAAAATCCTTCCGAACAATAATGCTCTTAGACGTATACTTCATAGACAGATTTGCTACTTAACTCAACTTCATTATTTTTCCTTTCCCCAAATATAGTCTACATTCTCTACAAAAGTAAACTATATCTTCAACTGTAAATTAACCACTAATCACATTAGTGAAGGTACGGTCTTCTTTCTACCCCATAATTCCAGTCCTTAAGCACCCTAAGGTCTGCAAGAACTACTTTTATAAGCTCCGTATATATCCACCGTTAAAGAAAAAATCAAGTCTGCCAACAATATTACAATTAAAAAACAGTTCTTCCTGTAAATACGGTGGCTTCTTGGTGTCATCACCTTACATATTTCTCAAACACTAACAATAAGGCAAAGCTCCATATCATGAATAAACAAGTGCGTGGAATAATAGACTGCTCAACAGATTGCCGTCCAATCAAACAATATCTAAAACAGACTACTCTGAACATAATTAAGGAGGAGATTGTTGTACTAATTTACCCTATTTATTGCTCCCTCAACGATAATCAAAGAGAAAAAAGTGAGAAAATTAAAAAAGATGACTAAAATATTTTAGATAACATATGTCATATTAACTAACTTCTTTAATTTAATTAAATTAAATGTCTTATTTTAAGAACTAGAGGAAATATCATTTTGTATTTAAAAAACAAAATCAACTCGGATGTTTGATTGAACAACAAGCATTAATCATATGACTAAGTAGTCACAATTCACCAATGGGGTTAAGTCTAACAAAAAGGATTAATCCTTCATAACATAGTGAACCAAAATTCAAGTCCTCCCTGAAAGATGTGACCACATTTGAAATCAAAATCCCCACATTTAAAAAATATGTCGAAATTTGAAATAACCTCAGTACTTCTATTTAATAGAAGATAGCTTTTTTTTTTTCAAAAAAAAAAAAAATATTACTTACTTAGACTTCCACTTAATGAATGTGTTTATTTGTAATTACTTAGATTTTTTTTTTTTTAAAACTATATCCCTTTTTTTATATTTATTATTATTCTGTATTAAAACACATAATTAGTTATTATAAATTTTAAAGAAGAGATGTTTTCATATTAAATAAACACATACTTTGATATTACAATATTATATAAATAATAAATTATAAATATATTTTTTGTAAAATAAGTATAATTATTTTTACCTATAAGTAAAATCATATATGAACTTAAAAAATCTACACACACAAAATTACGAGAGGGAAAGACATTTTATCGGAAGTATACATAAAACAATTCCTTTGTTTAATATTTTTTGAAGAAAAAAGGAAAAAAACATATTACGTGTTTATTTATTTTTATTACGAATTAATGAATGTATTTATTTGTTGAATAATTTATATTGTTTAGATATTAATGTTCATAATATTTATTTAATAGATTAGAAGCTTTAATGATTACAATTTACTAATTATATTTCTTTAAAAAAATCGAAAGAAAAAATAATTAAATTTTGGAATAATAATTTTCAAACCCGGTAGCCTGGCCCCTGATACTATCAAATCAGGCTTTGGAAAACATATGTTTTCCTTCCCCTATTGATTCCCACCTCTAGACCACATTTAATACCCAAATATATCTCAGTGCTTCTAATAGGACGATATTAAAAAACAAAATAGTCACTATTCCTCACACAAGGAATTCGGATATGGTTTGAGAAAACTGAAATAAGAAACTATGGGCAGAAGCGGATTCTTCCGCAGCCATCACACTCTCATTAACAAAGACACCCCCAACACGTTTCAATTACCCAATAGTCTTGTGAAAAGTAGTAACAATAACAGTCCCATAATTTTCAACAAATTCGTACCCAAAAAAAAAAAAAAAAAAAAAAAAAACAAACAAACAAACAAATGTGCATATTACCGAATAGACCACTAGGAACCTTACCTACCAAAGTCACAACAAAAGACGCCAGAAACAATGAGCTTCAATATTTACCAGGTGAATAAGTAATACATCATCACAATCATACAAACTTTACAGGCAAGCATTGGAGTATATCATCATATTACAAATATAGACTTTCTTTCTCACTCCACACTTCACAGAGACAAATACATACAAATAAACCCCAACTGTGTATCCCTCCCCAACCACCCTTTTAAAAAAGGGTATTAGGAAAAACAACTAATTGTAAATAAAAGAGTAACTTTCATCTTTACCCTTGAACAATTGGCTAATTTTTCAATTCAATCCTCTAACATGTAACCCCCCGTGAGTTCAATGTATCAAGTTTCCCAAACTTCATATCTTCTGGGAGACTGGATTGAAAGCCTAATCTCCCAAGGTTACATTGTACTTGAGCCGAATTGAAAAGTTGGAAATTTTCCAGGGACAAAAATGACAAGCTACTCTAAATAAAATCTCCCAACCACTAACAACAAACAAATTAATTCCAGCCAAACGAACAAATGTAACCCCTGTATGGAAAGAAAAAGAATAAATCCCATCCCCCGTCCAGCCCATTTCCATGTTAAATGAAATACAAAGTAGAGCCCTTATTCTTCGTCCCTTTGACATAATCTACAATAATCAATAGTAATTCACAGACCTCACAGGTTCTCCTCCTTCCAATGAAAGCTTTTTACTCACTCAGAGATGGGTTTGGTCTTGGACCTGTACAGCAATTTCTTCTTCTTTGATGTCTGGTTATCAATGGTGAGCACAACCCTGCCAGGTTCCCCAATTTTGAAGTCATTAGAGATTATGGTTTCGTCTGAAACCCCAATTTTCCGGGTCTTCTGTACTATCACAGTGTATCTATCTTCAGCACTCGGCACGAATTCAGCCCCATAGCTCACTTCCCAACCCACAACTCTCAGTTCCCAAACCAGATGGCTCGGCTGCAAATCCAACAATTACAAATCATAAATACAGTATATGCACAATAGGAAAATTTTCTAAGACAAATATATTGAGACTATATTATATTTCATCCGTTTAGTTCCCGATTATATTCAGTTAGTCTTTCTATGATTTGAAGTATCACGTTCACATTGCTCCAAGGTCTATTGTATTTCCACATAACTACTACATGATACTATCTCCGATTCTAAATATAGGAGCTAGACAAAGGTTTACTTTGGTCCTAAATATAAGACCTCAATCCACTTTGTCCCCAAATTTATAATTTTCTCCCCAAAGTATTCCTATTGATTGACATAGGAATCGAGTTTCCATCAAAAGTAGTTACACGGAAAATAATTAGAAAGGATGTTCTGAGAAGACCAACACATATTTGCTATAAATAACTAACTAAACTAACTTTCTTAATATCCACAAAATTAATTATCAACTCTCATGCATTTAAATATTAGAAGTCTTACTTACACTATGGCTAAATTCATAGACTCTTCTAGCTATCACCACTCAACTTTTAAAACTGAAGAGTGACCCAAAAAAATGTCAATTCAGTTAATGAAATAACAAAATGGTAATGGCAAAATTTGTTGTGGATGATGTATAGAATGGGACCTAAGCCAATCTCAAGCTAAATGTAAAATGCCCTGGGATGATGAAATGACAATTGAACAAACCACAATGTGATAGTAACCTAAAGAAAATTGTAATTCATAAGCTTAAAAATAGAAAGCAGTTTACTTCCTCCTCACCTCAGAAGCAGGGAATTCAATAATATGTTTTGTTGATGGTTTAATGGTAAACTCGGTAACAGTGTCAGCAGTTGTGAATTCATAGTCACCTTCCCTGCTCAATCCACCATACTGGACAGGCACATGCTCAGGAGCTATGTATCTATTTAACAGAAAAGATCAAACAGACGTCAAAATTTGGTACATTTCAATTCAAGTTATAACTTATAAGTCAAGAAAAAAACAAATATCATTGTTTCCCTGATAAAAAGGGAAGAGAGAGGGCGACCGAAATACATAGACCCATTAATGGCAAACCAACAAAAGATAAATAGGGGCCAAGCATAAGAAAGGTCCAATAAATTATCATGCTGTGAAAAGGAAAAGGAAAGGGAAAAGAAGGAATCACATACTTGAAAAGTGTTTCAGCAGATTTGGATGGACCAGCAAATACAAATTTGCTTTTGGTCCTCTGAGTCAGGAATGGACTGATCATTCTTGAAAAGGCCAGGTACCACCATGGAACATTGATAAACACCTGAAGAAATCAAAACCCAGAGATCAAACTCCTATCAAATAAAGTCAAAGCTACCAAATTCCCTATACCTACTAGAATTTCTCAGAGGCCTTTATGTTATATATATGTATGCATGTATGCATGTATCCATGTGTCTGTATGTGTGCGTGCTTGAGAAATTAAGAAAATAGCATGTAAGAACCTGCTTGGCTAAGAACTCAGGATAGTTATCCTGAAGCAATTGGAGGGCCTGATTGGTTGCTTGCCTGTGTTCCCTCTTACCCAATCCAGGTGAATTCCTAAGATCATTGACCTGGACAATTGTACAAATACCAGTAGGAGAATAGTCAAATTTTCTAACGCTCTTCTCCAAGAACTGAATCCTCCATCTGATGAACTTCTGGCGCTTCTCCTCATCAGAAAACGTGTTCTGATACAACTCCTTGTTCTCAAACTCACCAAACACGTTGTAGCACACTGGATGGCCTTCTTTGTCATACCCATGAGTGAACACCACCTTGTCCCAATCGTTCCCAAGATCTTCCTCAACAAGTGCGTCGATTCCAAATTCCTTTCGCCAACGAACGGTGTTCTTGATCATCGTGAAGGCGTCCTTCACCTTGAAATCTCTAGCCCTCAAAAATTTCAGGAGTATCACATCACTCCTCTCATCCGCAAGCAGGGGAATTCCCCAGATTGAAACCTCCTCCGGTGGAGGCGGAGGAGGCGCAGGCACCTCCTCCTCCACGTTCTTTTCTGGTGCCGCCGTTTCTGGTGCCGGAGCAGTGGCCTCACCATCCTTAGCTGCAGCTGCTGCCTCCTCAGAGACTGAAACTACGGTATCTTTGATTGTTTCCACTTTCTTAGAATCATCCTGTACTTCAGTAAAAACTTTCTCAGCGACCTCTGTGGCAACAGCAGCTTCAGGGGTAGGCTTCTCCTCCTCCTTTTTCTCTTTAGTGACAGGTTCAACCACCTCCTTTTTCTCCTCCTCTTTTTTCTCTTCGGCGACCGGAGCTTCAGGTGCGAGTTTCTCCTCCTCCTTTTTCTCTTCAGTAACAGTTTCAGCCTCAATCTTAGCTGGCTCTGCAACAACAACCTCCTTAGGAGGCTGTGCTTCAGTTTTTTCCTCAGCTGCCGCAGGTTTTTCTTCCTCCTTCTTCTCCTCCTCCTTCTCCTCCTCCTTCTTCTCCTCAGTTGTCACCACCTCCGGGGCCTTCTTCTCTTCCTCCTCCTTAGCCGCCACCGGAGGAGGAGCAGTGAACTCGTGCTTATTCAGTGCTTCTTGAACAAGATGTTTCAGCTCATCAAGGGCCTTCTTCTGAGATTCAGGGAGGTCGGCGACTACATAGGTCTCCTCCTTGAAAGAAACAGACTGGGTAATCTTGCTTCCTTCTGTGGGTGCCTTAGGTTTTTCATCACCCACAACTTCCTCAGTGGGCCCCGCTGGCTTCTCTTCATCTTTTTTCTCGCTCTCAGCGATTGGCTTCTCCTTCTCAGGCTCTGCTTCGATGGCCGGCTTCTCAGCCTCTTTCTCTTCAACAACAGATTTCTCGGCCACTGCCTCTTCCGCCGCCACTTCCTCAGCTGCTTTCTTGGGCTCTTCCGCCATGTCAGAGAAAGAGGATCAAAAGAAGATATGGAAGGTAATCGTTAGAGAAATATAGAGATATAAACAGAGAGAGAGAGAGAGAGAGAGAGAGAGAGAGATTAAGCGTTTGTGCTTATCGTTGTTTCTTACGAGAGAGTGAAGGAGAGGGCTTAAAAGAGTTTAAAGAGACAGAGTGGGGAATAGGAAGGGAATGGTGGTGGGTGTGTATGATGGGAAGGACCAGACTGGAAGGAAGGGTATGCCAGCTGTAATATACAAAACCTTTGTTAGTAGGACCCACTCCACCTCTAAACCGCTGTGCTTTGTTTGATTTTTTCGTAGTTCATATGTTCTGACTCACCCCCACCTCAAATTGTATCTGCATCCTTAATAATTAGCCTTTTCTACACTATCACCCTCAAATAAAAATATCCTTTCAAATTTATCTTCATTCATAAGTCGTCCAAATTCCCAACCTAATGACCGTTGGGAAAAAAAAAAGTTAAAAATGATAAAATTTAATAAATGAGTAAAAAAAAAAAAATTACATTTTTTCAAATATATGTTTAAGGAGAATCTCATATATATATATATATATATATATGAAGTTGAATTACCCAAATTCTAATTTTGATTACTATACTTAACAAATTATTAATTAGATTATGTGACATAATTAGGGATTTATAATTTAGACAAAATTACTTCTATATCCCTTAGTGATTAAAAAGAAAAGCAAAATTGAATACGAGAATAATATTGTTTACGCGTTACATTAGAACCCTAATGAAAAAAAATTTGTTAGAGGTCTCGACACAAAAAAAGAGGGTTATGATAAGTTGGTTCTAATCCTAAATCTTAATTGCTTAATCCCTTTTAGTATATCTACTAAAGGTAGTACTACCTCCGATCCTAATTATAAAACCTAGTTGATTTTTTTTTAGATATTAAAAAAACTAAATAAGTTACTTAATCATTTTATATGTTGTGTATCTTTAGATTATATATTAGTTTATTAGTCAAACTAATTAGTTTGAAGAAAAAATTAAAAATTAAAAATAAAGTAATTTAATTAGTTTCTTAGTATTTCGAAAAAAATCAATTGCTTATAATTAATCAACATATTAGTACAATGCTATGGTAGTGCTAGCTATGACGACGGTGGTAGATACAAACCAAATTTCATGCAAGGGGAATGTATGAATCTAAATAAAGCATCCTTGTTCTTATGATAGGCACCGTCACGTTCATTACTTAACCTTTGCACCAAGAAAACTTTGAGAGATCCTTCAACAGTTCAATAAAGGGCATCCTCTCCCAATTGATTCATCTTTGATATGGAAAATAGCATAGGAAAGTAAAATCTTTCAACATTGAACAGAGCATATCAAAATCCAATGTCCTCCAAACGCCGCTTGTCCTCGCCACCGCCATCATTCTCTTCCTCAACAACCCTCGCCTTCTGCTTCTCCATCTCCGTTATGGCTAAAAAGCATTTATTAGGGTTAATCTCTGGGAGGCGTTCTAATTCCCTACCACACTAGGGCTAATCTCTGTGTGTGTTATCTTTTCTTTAGAGTTTAGACTATAGGTTAGGGTATTATTGGAAAATAATTAATATTTAAATATTTTAAATTGGGACATTGACTCAATTTAATATTTGTTGAATTTACTATCTTTATATAGGATTTTTATATTTCAACCGTCTTTATATATGATTTTTCTTATGTTAAATTGTGGAGAGAATGGGTGAGTGAGGATGAGTAGAAAAAGATATTAGATATAGATGAGAATTATTTTTTTTTTTAAAAAAAAAAAAAAACAGAGAGCGAGGAAACGTGTAATTATTTAAATATAAGAATTAGAAAAAATGAATTAAAGTTTTTAAAAATACCACATGTAACTTACAAAAATAGGAGCCACACCCCAATAATTGTAACTTTTATTTAGGATATGTGAAAAACACGAAAAAATATTTTTTGCATTGGATCAATTTAAATTTAAAATTATCAAGTTACTTATTTATTTTCTTTCACCATTAGACTTGAACTTTTTTTTTGAACGGTCATTAGACTTATTAGTATAAATTAGATATTCTACCAATATAGAGTTTGACTCTCAAATATCAACAACAAAAAAGAGATTAGCTATTCTTAATTTAATATCTTCAATAATATTTATATTTTAACTATAATATCTATTGCATGTTATTTGTGTTGTTTAAATCATATTGAAGTTAATTATTATTTTATTTTAATTTTTTTATCAGGCATAATATATTATTCATGTAATTAGGTGTTATAATATACTCCATAATTATAAGACAACATTTAGGAGTTAGTTTTGGTCATAATTATAAGACAACATTCTAATTTTTATCAATTTATTCCTAAAATACCTCTATTTTATTATCTCAAATATATTTAATTTTTGGTGAGTATATGTGTGAGTACGTAAACTCTTTCAATAAATGAAACTTTTAGATATATGTGTGTGTGTGTCTATACATAAATATATATAGACACACACACACACGCATATATATGATGTTTGTGTGTGTACATATATGTATGTATATATGTGTTTGTCTACACACAAATATATATAGACACACACACACACATATTTGGGTGTGCAGACATATATGTATATCTATGTGCGTTTACACACACACACACACATATATATATATATATATATCATTGTGTGTGTGTTTATATGTGTGTGTAGATATATGTACACACATGTGTGTGTGTAAACACATATATGTATATTTAGTAAGATCATTATTTCAATTAGATAGCACTTGGAAATGAAAATTTTAGGTTTGAGAGGTATGTGGTAAGAGTTATTGATTCACTTTTACTTATGTCATTTTAAATTTATATAAGGGCATTTTAGGAAAATGAGTAAAATTAACTAATTTAACTTCTTTCCTTAATCTCAAAAAATCTGTTAAATATGTCTTATAATTAGGAAGGAGGGAGTAGAACTTTTTTTTTTCCAACAATAATTTTTGAGAAATTTTATACATATATATATGTTCAAATTTATCTTCATATGTTGGCCAAGGAAAAACAATTCATCTTCATTTAAAATCGTACATTTTGCATATAAAAGGTAAATTATTCTACTATATTAAGTAATCTTTTCATAATATTAAAAATCTAATAAAGTGTTCATATAATTAGGACCGGAGGTAGTACTATCTCCGGTCCTAATTATAAAACATAGTTGACTTTATTTGGAGAGATTAATAAAGCTAAATAAGTTACCTAATCATTTTATATGTTATATATCTTTAGATTATATATTAGTTTATTAGTCAAACTAATTACTTTGAAGAAAAAATAAAATAAAAATACTTTTAAAGTAATTTAATTAGCTTCCTTAATTTCTCTAAAAATATCAACTATGTCTTATAATTAGGATCGGAAGGAGTATTATTTTTTTATATAAAATGAATTTTGCTTTAAAAAATGAAAGTATGAAATACAAACATACTAAGCATGACCCACCAGTTATGAAACCTTCTTTTTGTCAAAATAAACTTCAATTTGGATGCATTGTTGCCATGAGAGCTGGGAATCAGGGCCGGCTCTCCAGGGCCAAAAATAAGAAAAAACATCAGTTTTTTAAAGCCCGATCCGAGAGTACTAGGGCCAGGATTGGTTCTCTAGGGCTCAAAAGTTACTATTCCAAATTTTAACTATTTTTTCTCCGGTTTTTTTCAAAGAAATATAATTTGTAAATTACAACACGAATCATCCAACAAAATAAGCATAGTCACTCATTCATAATTAAAAACAAATTATGTTCACAAATAACTCACGTATCCTAAATATAAGAAGCATACCACTAAGCGACATTAGTACAAATGATTATTATTGTCGTCATCTTCGCCATTATCATCAATTTCAACGACATTTGATTGTTCTTCATTTTGAGTAGTAGCCTCTAGTTCATGAGTAAAAACATCATAAATTTCTTCTCCCGCATCATGAACACATCCATAATCTTTATCTGCAACAAATAATAAACTAAATCATAAAATTAGAGTATAGTTATTATGTATTTGTACTTAAATTGATAAATAACTCTATGACAAATATAAAATACATATTAATTAATAAATTACCATCATATGTGAATCCATGCATCCGATTGTGAGTACAAGTAAGAGCTTGAACATTAGATAGAAGAATGAAACTTCTATATTTTGTTAGAACACATGGAAAAAAAATTTACTTGACCCCAACTTCAACTTCAGTCTTGAACTTAAAAAAAAAAAAATTGAAGGGCCCTACGGGTCGGCCCTTAGCCCTCCAAGGCTAGCCCGTGTAGGCCCTTGGCCCTTCAGGGCCTAACTTCACTTCTCACCTCCAATTCCCAAGCCCAGTCCTTAAAGAACCAGGGCATAAACGGACCGGCCTGACGGGCGTAGCCCGTTTTCCCGGCTCTAGTTGCCATCAATGTTCTAACAAGGAATTTGACAAACCAGTGAATATTATTAGGAATTTTCCAATTCCATATCCACCAAAACGGCTGGAATTCATTTCCATCATCACCCCTAAGATTTACAATTCCATATGGGCGGATTTCATATTTGCCCCTTCCCTTTTTTCATGCTTCAGGCTAGTCATCCCCTCGCCCACCGAGACTTTGCTGGAAAGCTTCTCACCCTTGATACTTGCAAGGAAGACGACGACGAGGATATGAGGTATGCCCGGTGCTAGTGACTCATCTGCTCCTTCTCCATCTTCTTAGGCTCTGTTTCGCATAGCAGTAGGGTAGCATAGAAGCCCAATGCACAAAAGAAAAAGCCCAGTGGGAGAAAATTATGTGATTTTTTGTGTTTGGGATAACTTCTACTTAGGCTTATATAAAAAAATGACTTTTGATAGAAGCCACTTTTTTCGACTTCTAGCGTTAAAGACCAAAAGCACGGTGCATGATGCTAAGAGCTCTGATTGGAAAGGGACGACCACAAAGCTCACAAAGAAGCTCAAAATCACACCGTGAGGAAGGAAGAAGAACCGGACAACCATAACCTCCCCCTTCATCGCCTCACCTCTATCATCTGCCAATGAGTAGGAAAGCTTAAGAGACGCCGAAAAAGAAGAGGGAGCTTCATGGGCAACCAAGTGTGATAGAGTCATCGTGGAAGTGGAGTTCAAAACCACCATCACCTCCCTCCTTCACCACCATCGCACCTAGCCATACCCACCACCACCTTCCTTCATCGTCCTCTCTTTACCATCAGATCAAGCCATCTGAAATTTGTCTTCCATTATTCTAGACATGGCTCACTCTTCACCATTAGATCATGCTGTTTGAAATTTTGAAAGTGTTTGGTGAAATTTTGAAAAAAAATCCACTTCTGCAATTGTCATTTCAAACACATATCAAATTTTACAATTTGACGTTTATCCTATCTTACGTTTTTAAAAGTCATATTGAAAATAAGTCACTTCTTTCACCACTCCTATATTCATGACGCTTTCTTTTCTGGATCTTTATCTTCTCCACCAGATCAGCATATCGACATTGAGCAAGGAAGACGAGGAAGGTTGAAACTCAACAGCAACCCACGACACACGTGGCTAAACTCAACGGTAAATGGGAGGTGGCTTTATCTCATTTAGCGACGACCACCCAGAGATTTTATCTCCTTCAACGACGCCCAACTAGCAAGTTTGGATGATTTCACATCTTTAGTACTGTAGATCTGAAAAAGTGGTGATCTTTATTTATGGATTTGGGTTAAGGTGGTTGTCGAAGCTTAAGTTTAGTCACTAGTGAGTCAATGGTGGACATCATTGCTTCTGAAGGTGGTTCACTGAAGAAGGTTCCGATGAAAGTGTAACCAATCCAGCAATGATGCATTGCAAGGGAGAAGATGAAATTTTTGCCCCCTTAATTGGAAGGGCATTTTGGTATTTTTATATGAAAATTAGGTCTCATTTCCAAAACATACCAAAAATACTTTTAAACTCCATTTCCATCTCAACCAATTTTACGTACCAAACGGGTCATTAAAGATTTATGAAGGATGTAGCTCTTCAGTCTTGTATTACTCCATCCAATACATGAAATCTACTACCTCCCGTCATAATTCCATCCAATTACAAAATGTTCCTATAATTCTATATAAGTTGTAACTTCATTTTTCATTAAACTAATTTTATAGTAATTGTTTGATTACAATATTAATGATCCTTTTCTAGTATTAATGAATTTGTTACATTAAATTCTATTTTTATTATTTTTAAGTTATTGTCAAAATAATAATAATAATAATTTAGTTCATCTTCTAAAATGTTCCTCAAAAAGTAAATTATAAAATTAGTTGAGTTTAAATATTCTGAATTAATTGATTGATATATAAATATATACACATATATTTAATATAAAGTTATTTCATTAACATTTAATATGATTTTTCTAAGGTTTTGCACAAACCATTAGACTACAATCTAGTTTGATAATAATGCAATAAATATGCTGGCAAAAAAATATTATAATAAATTGCAAGTTTTCCATCACATAAAAAGTAGTATATATTTCCAAGACATAAAATGAATTAGGCATAAATTAAAAGTTGACTAAGGACCAATTTTATAAGGTTTTTAAAAAAATTAATTATGTAAGTTCATATGATGTATGTTATTCATATTTTAGAAAGGATTAAGGTGCAATTTTATTAATAAATTTTTTTTTTTTTTTAAGGGTAAAATGAATTAGGCATCCGAGACAAATAAGTTTTGTAAGAGTCAAAAATGCCAATAAACAATTTAAAATGGTCTAAATTAATTGAAACATGTAAATTTCATCAAACATCATTAGGGATTTTCTTCCTTTATAATTTAATGAATATTTGTTCAAATTTAACAATTTTAGTGAATTTATATAATTTTAAATTGTTTATTAGTATTTTTGCTTTTTCCAAAACTTATTTATTCCAGATGATCCTCGGAGAAATTTTGTTAGTAAAATTGCACCTTAACTCTTTTTAAAATATTACTTTATATGGCATGAAATTTTATATATTTAATACTTATTTTATTTTAATATTTTTTTTTTTGTTCATGCTTACCCCACTGTACAAGAAAATGATTGTGCTTTTATCTGATAAAAGTGATTAAAAGTAATTAAGTGGAAGAATAATATAGGGTGTTACAATAATAATAATATAATATTGATTGATTAAAAGAGATAGTAATCAAATCAAATCCAACAAATGATTAATAATTATTTTCCGGCTGTCTTTTGCTTTCACAACTATACAACGGTCAAGCAAAGCTAAGTTAGGAATAAAACGAGAAAAGAATAAACGGGAAAGAATGAATGATTGACAATCTAGACGTGAGAACCATCGACACCACGAACAACAACCATGTCGCAGGGTGACAGAGCTGTCACACAGAATCAAATCACAGGAACCCGTTGGAACTTGTAAGTGGGCCACATCGGACATCGTAAATGTCGAAAGTATGTTGCCATAATTTATGTTTCTCTAACAGCCTGTCACGGTATCGTAATCTGCTCGACATTATCGTTAATCCCTCAGCCGGCAAATATTTCAAAAACCAGTGGTGTTATAATATAATTGCCTCACAATTTCCCGTTTCTTGTTTCAGATTTTGGAAAAAAAAATAATAGAAAAGAAAAACATAGAAAGAAGATATTCTCCTTATCTCATTTCTCATTTTCTCTCATTGGCCTCATCTAGGCCCTTGATTGGGAAAGTGAGAGAAAAGTCAAAGTGAAATTGTATTGATTGGACGGATGTGATTTAGAGATTATAAGTGATAGTGAGAAAAGGATGATGAGAGAAACGCAACCCGAAAAACACATAGTCCTACACGTGCTCAATATAAAATTCAGTTAGTTAATTTATAGAAATTAAAGAAGCTTATACAATTTCTTAATTATAGCCTTTGAAGACATTTATGTATATCAAATCGATTATATATTAGTTAATAAATCAAACCAAATTAGTTTAAAGAAATATAAATATAAGTACTTTGAAGTAATTTATAAATAATATTAATCTCATCAAATTAATCAATTGTGTATTATATTAAGAACTAGAGGTAATATTAATCTCTAATGTCCACAATATAGTCAATTATAAAATAATTTTTGGTCCATAATAAAGTAATTAATGTATATTTTTCAATTTTTTTAAATATAATTAATTTTTAAATGTAGCTCTCTGCATGTATCTCTTATTTTAAACCTTATTTAATATGTGTAAAATTAAAAAAATTTCAATGTATAATAAATTTAATAGCTTAAGCATTATTTCTTAATTCTAATGAATTAATTAAAATGAATTATGGAGCAAAAGAGGGTACTCAGTTTGTTTAGTATTGATTACTAGTCATTGGTTTATGTGGTAATTATTTTAAATTATTCCCTGGTATTTAGATATAAGATATAGTTAATTAATGAGTATGATGTAATTCTAAATATGACATGATTTATTTACAAGTCTCCCTCATTTGATACTTTTTATTTATTTTTATTTATTTATTTATTTTTGGGTTCAAAAGAGGGAGTGTATGATACCATGTCTTGAACTCGGAACCCCAAAACATCAAAGGAGGACGATCCAAAAAGCTCTACGAGGAGACCCTCATTTGACACTCTTTCATCTCATTTTATCTCCCTCATTTATAAGCTCTAATTAATTATTCCACATGAATAAAGAAAATTAGTTTATATTAGTTATTCATTATAAAATATTAAAATTGTCCTCAATAAAACTTAGAGGAGTTTGGTTAATAAGTTAGAAAGTTTTATAATGAGTTGAAGATAATATGTGGAAAGAATTAATATTTTAAATAAAACATGTTATATTATGTATTGAAACATACCATAAGCCAATGACAAATTTTTTCATGATATTACTCTAATCAATTTTACAGTTTTTCTCATGTTTTTTACACATTTAAAACCCCTCCTTAAAAAGATTAAGATGTAAAAATACACAATTTTTGCGAAAGTGTCTCGACACCAAATGTTTTTTTAATGATAAAAGTAGCTATGAATTTCTTAAAGATATGCAAAAGTAACTATTAACTTCTAGAAGAGCGCAAAAGTCACATTGGCCGTATTATGAAAATTTTGATCATGAATTTAAGTTAACCTCACTTTTTATTTTTTTTTTTAAAGAAAAATTCCAACTCATGAATATTTTCCTCCCACTCCTCCCTTCCAAATTATTCTTGGTATGAAGGATTTGGAGGTAAAAAGAGAGGGAGAGAAAATCTTTATGAATTGGATTTTTTAAAAAAAAAAAACTAGAGAAGTCAGATTATAACATTTTAATAAAGAGAAGATATAATATAAAATAGTAAGAAAATTTAATCAAAAACTCTTAATCCTACTTCTCTAATTTTTCAAAACCTAACTCAAAAAAATTTCCCCTCTCCTCATACCAAACAAACCTTAAGAGTAAATGGAGGTGTAAACAAGACCAGAAGAAGAGTTTAAGATGAATTCGAGTAGTCAGGATCACAAACACAATAAATCTCTATGGTCGAGTACTTTTAAGATGGCTGCATTTTGAGGATTCAAACTCAAAACATGTCATAAATACTTATAAGACTATGAGGAATATATTTCATTCAAATTAAATGTGAGTACACGCAATATTCATGTAGGAAGTTTTTAAGAAAAATTATGAGTACATAATATGAAATTAATTAATCACAAATTGACAGGGCACATAAAAAAAAAAAAATACAGGTGTGAGTACACGCAATATACATGTAGGAAGTTTTTAAGAAAAATTATGAGTACATATTATGAAATTAATTAATCACAAATTGACAGGGCACATAAAAAAAAAAAAAAAAAAAAATACAGGGGAAAAAATGTAAGCCAATATATCTCAAATTAAGATAAGCCGTGACTTCTTTAATTTCAAAATTGATATATATCTATGAATGGAATATTAATGATTTAGTGCTTGAAAAATTAACCTTAAATTTTGTTCCGTTACAGTTTAACATGTCTTTTTATTTAATTTTTTATACCCTTCATAACTCATGAATAATGAGTGAGCACACACTACTATAGATTTGTGCATATATAACGTTTAATAAATAACAGGTATAACGAATAAATGTCATATATGTCGAGATAAATGTCACGCAAGAAAATATAATGTAAAAGCTTAATAATTAGTTATATGAACATTCATGTATTACGAGACGAAATTTGTGAAAACATAAAAATAACGGTTCTAGTTAATAACCATAATTTATTTACAGATAAAAATGACAGTTCTTACGAAACAACCATAATATAACTCTTACAAATGATTTGTCTATCGGCCTTATATTAGCGAAGGTTGCAAATAACACCAACATATTTAACGGTTCTAAATAAATATTAATTAAAGCTTTCAAAATATTTTCCTCTTCCCCGCACTGACTTTTAGTGCCTCCTCGTTATTCGATAATCATCAGGAGAACCAATAACCTTTTCATTATGTCCTATTTAACTTCAAATGTGTGTAATGAAGGCATTTTTTTTTTTTTTTTTTTTTTTTTTTGTCCTTTTAGATGTCTATTTAAACTCTCCATACTACTTTTCATATGTTTTCTTCATTGTCCTCTTTGTTCTCTCAATCACCAAGATGAAACGTCATGCTGAGGATATGCCAAAAAACTCTCACCACCTCCTTGTCATCCCCAACTTCTACCATTGTTGCCTTTGCCTCCGCCACCTCCTCCTCTACCTCCACATCCTATGCTTCCTCAGCTGGAGGCAATGTTGCAGTATGCAAAACACACTAACCATCCCACGAAGAGGATTTCTAGATAACTCTCAAGTACAAATAGGAAGGCCAATCTCATATTTAATAAGTATGGGATTTACCATGATCCTAACAATAATATGGGCCACTCCTTTGGTGACGGGTAACCTAGTGATCTCATCAGGCTACTTGCCACTGTTTTGTTTCTTTCATTTTATTGTTTTTTGTTTTGTTTCAAATGTAATGTTAAAAAAGAACATATCTAACAATTATTACAAAACAGCCGTTATAGAATATAATAAATAACAATTTTTAAATTTTTTTTTTTTGAACAAATTGTCATGTATGTGAAGATAAATAACGGTTCTTTTTTTTTTTTTTGAAAATAACAGTTCTTTTGAAACAACCTCATGTAACTCATGGCATACAAAAAAGAACATAATTGTCTATGAACTGATCCTCTTCAACTTCCAACAAATGCATTGTAATACCCTAAAAATAGGTGAATATGTGGTCTTAAAATTTAGTAGCTTAATTTAGGGAATTTTGTCCTAGAAGTAAATAAACCAAAGACCCAAATTTTCTAATTTGGTTTAGAAATCATAAAATACCCTAAGATTATCACATTTAAGCATAGTCTTAATTTATTCATAGGAGATAATTTAATGACACAAAAATACTTGTACCAATTATAGAGAAAATTTGCCAACAATTAATGGACAACGAATTTGCAATAATTAAAGTAATTGTATTAGATGTTCCTAATTAATTAAATCAACTAATTAAGAATATTAATTGAGATTAATTATGGAGGGCTAGGATTAAACCTCATAAAGCTAAATCCTAAGGCCTTAAATCAATTTCATAAAGTGGAATCCTTGTGAAGTAAAATCCACCAATGAGAAAAGAGTTGTGTATGTGTGTGTGTGCAAATGTTGTGAGGGTTGTGAGTCTAGTATGTGAGAGAGAGAAAAAAAATTAAAGCAAATTTGATAAAGTTTGAAATCCTAGAGTAAATTGGATAATGGTTTGAAATCCAAGTAAATATCTTATGTACACGCAGAAAAAACTCAAAACAACAAATAAAGTGAGGATTTATACAAATTTAAATAGTTGTGAAGAAGTAGGAACCCGGAGAAAATATAAGGACTTATCTTGAACCCACATAATTTAACCTCAAAAGTAAGCCTAGTAAAGGCTATTTTTGCAAACGTTGAAGAATAAACTTAGTACAACCAGGGGGAATCTAATTAGACCATAAATCTGGATATCCATCTACTAATCAAAAAGCATACTCGGGGAATTTAAAAGTATTAGTGATTGATCGGCAACCAAAAATAGATTTCATTAAAGTAAATTAATTCTCAAAAAAAAAGCAAAACTTAGAGGTTAAGTTTTTAAACTTGTTGATTAAGCTAGGGTTTTCTAAACACAATGGATGGATGAGATTTAAACTTCTCAACTAAGTTTAATCCAAGGGTTAAAAATGAAAGAAACGTGTTAGATAGTTAACCCTCAAAATGGCTATAAATAGGGAGGTAATGTCTTCATATTTTCTCACCAATTCACAAGCATAAAAGCGAAACATAGAAGGAGAGTGAGAGTAAGGAGCATCTTGAAGGAGTAGCAAGGTTTTGGTAAGTTATAAATTTCTAAGCTTTAAGTTCTTTAAGTTTTAGTTCTTAAATTCTTAGATAGAAGTAGCTTAAATCTTAAATATGCTAGAATAATTTTATTTACATGTTTTTATGGTCAAAATTAGCTTTGTTTCAAAAAAATGATGAGGGAAGCTATATAGCAGAATTTCTGAAAAAGAATCATCAAAGAAGCGAAGTTTTGGTGAAATTTCATCGGTTTTGAAAATTCTGGAATCGATGATGAACATGCCAACATTTCATATTGAAAATATAGTTACAAAATTATGGGAATATTTATGGTTAAATTAGAAATATAGATATTTTTAAATATGTCAAGAACATGTCAAAATGAGCTCTGTACAGTGAGATAAAAATTCTCAAAGTTGGGCTACGAATTTCTAGAAAAATTCTGGGCAGAGGCTCAAAACTTAAAAACTGGGAGTGATTCGTATAATCTGGGAAAAATTGATTATTTTTACTTGAAAATAGACATCCTAAGGATTCCAAATAATTTTACGGATCCTCGTTTTAATTTTTCTAGAATTAATTATGAATTTTCAAAGTTAGCGGAAATTAATGCTGAAATGCTGAAAGTAGCGTTTTTACGAAATTTTAAGGGAATAAATTGGAAAATGAACTCACCGGGAGTGAAATGGTCATTAGTGGCTAAGATATCCCTTAGGATATTATTTGTAAAAGAATGATGCGGAAATATTGTGATAGGATATCGAGAGAATCCGGGAACATATCGAGCCGATAGACGATCGAAATCGGAGCATAACGGTACGTTCACAGCGTCTGTAATACTAACTCGATTCTTATTGTATGTTTATATGTAATTGGCAGGAATCGGGCCGGCCCGGCCCTACGGGGCCGGCCCTCCAGTATTCGAGATAAGGAAAACATCATTTTTCAAAGCGCAGCCCGATAGTACCGGGGCCGGGCGGGCCTACGAGGGCGAAAATTACTATTCCAAATTTTAACTATTTTTTTTTTTGGATTTTTTCAAAGAAATATAATTAGTAAATTGCAACCATTAAAATTCTAATTTATTAAATAAATATTATCAACATTAATATTTAAACAATACAAATCATCCAACAAATAAACACATTCATTAATTCGTAATAAAAAACAAACTATTGTCCATAATTGCCTCACATAAAATGTAAGAAGTATTAAACTAAGCAACATTAAATAACTCACATAAAATATAAAAGCATATCATTATCATTGTCAATTGTCACCTCCTTCATCACTATCATCAATTTCATAGATATTTGATTGGGATTCGTTTTGAGCAGAAGGTTGTGCTTCACTCTTTGACTAATTTTTTTTTTTAAAAAAATGAAAATGCTACAGTAACGGGGCCTAACGGGCCGGCCCGAGCCCCGGGGCCGGCCCGGATTAAGATTAAGCCCGAGGCCCTACGGGGCCGGCCCCGTAGGGCCAATTTCAAATTTCAGGCATATTTTTCAAGCCCGAGCCCTACAGGGCCAGGGCTTAAACGGGCCGGTCCGACGGGCCCGGCCCGATTTCCCGGCTCTATATGTAATAGATAACTTTACATCTGCTGTGTGCTTATGGGATACACTGTTGTGTGCTTATGTACTATTGGGATACATCTGTTGTGTGCTCGTGTACTGTTGGGATACATCTGCTTTGTGTGCTTATGTACGGTTGGGATACATCGCTATGTGCTTATGTAATGATTGATTGTTTGAAACGCCATGAATATCGTTATACATATACTTTCATATTTAAGCATGAGGTTAAGCGATTACCGAGGTTCAATGGGCATTGAACCTCGGCTCTTTATAGCCTCGGGATCCGGAGGGATCGGGACCGAGGACAAGGGGGCAAGCGACGCCGGTGAAGACCCAATAGGAGAATTTCTTTTTGGATATGTATTAGCGTATTTTTGAATATTTGAATAAATGTACCGCTGTAAAGCAACCAGATACACCAATAGTGAAAGTTTATCAGATACTCGCTCTTTTAAATTATCCAATGCTCTACTCTGATCAAACTATTTGAAAACGCTTTGGAAAATTGGGATGTTACATGCATTACTTCCAATCTATTTAAACTCTCCATTTTCATTCATTTATGCACCTCTTCCATTGTTCTCCTTATCATCATGGTGCAGTGATGAGCTGAAGAAATACTGGAGAATCCTCTCCCCATCCTCCATCTCCACCTTGTGCTCCTCCTTTCCAACATGCATCTCTGCCGATTATTAAAGCATTGTGATCAATGTTATTAAAAAATAATAATATACCTCATGGTTATCTAAAAATAAATGTGATGAAAGTAAAATAATAATTAGTAGTTCTTACCACCTAATCGTTATATAGGACCTTAAAAATTGGAGGTTTGTTAATGACATCCTCAGTCATTTCAACATAACTATGATATAAGTAAAATGATTAGTGTTTCTTATCAACTAACTGTTAAATAAATCCTCTACTCAAAATGGGTTGCTTGTAAAACATCCAATCAATTTGACATTTGAATACTTTTGCACTCGATCAAAAGCTTTAACTCTTTTTGGCTCTTTGAAAGGTGTATGTACAACCTCAGAGTTTTCTTCCTTCAACTTCCGGGTTGATATAAGGTTCATCGTTTTTCTTTCATTGACATTTTAGTGAATTTATTCTAGGTGTGGATGGTTATTGAGTTTTTATGAGGGTTATTTTTTCTAAATGATTTATGCTAGATAGGTCTTTGAATAAGCGATGGGTGTATTTTGATCAACTAACGAAAGACTACTGGGATGGAGTAACAGATTTCTTTGATGCATTTGTGCATAATCCCCCAACTAATAGTTTGATTATTTTCCCTTATGTAAAGTGTAGCAATGTACGATGGTATGATCGAGAAACGTGTGCCGTACTTAGTGATTAAAGGAATTGATCGTACAACAAGCAATAGGGTGTTGAACATATGCAGAATTGTGCATCATTAGGTGATTTTGACACAATTCCATTGACATTGATTATCTTGATGATAAAGCAAAACATTAGAAGAGGACCTCTGGGGTTGTCCTAAAATTATAGAAACTTTGAAAGGTGGCATAGTGAAGCCATTGTATGAGGAGTGCATTGACTTTACCTTATTGAGCATTGTGTTGATGTTGGACAACTTAAAGGTGAAAAGTGAGTGGTCTGGTATAAGCTTCACATAATTGCTCCATCCTTTAAATCTAATGCTACCAACCAAAAGCATGCTTCCACCCAAAACATATGCTGCAAAGAAGATGTCTGGCCCCATCACCTTTAGCTACAAGAAGTTGCATGTTTGCTGTTTTCCCCAACAATTATGCCTTATCCAGTAATGAATACACATTGCTAACTCATTATCCCATGTGTGAGGAACAAGAATAGGAAGAGCCCAAATAAGGCGTTATGGTATTTCCCCATCATTTCTAGATTTAAACACCTATATAGTATTCCCAAAGATGTCAAAAATCTAAGGTGACATGCGATGATTGGATTGATGACAACATGCTTTGGAATCCTGCTGATTGTCCAGATTGGAAGAAGTTCAATTTGAACCATTACAAATTCACTAAAGATGATAGGAATCTACCATTGCATTGGATATTAATGGGATGAACCCATTTGGGATGCAAAGTAGTACCCATAATACTTGGCCAATAATATTGTTTATATATAAGCTTCCTCCATGGTTATGCATGAAGTGCAATTACTCCATGTTGTCCATGCTAATCTTTGAACCTAAGGAACCCAGGAATGACATAAATGTCTGCCTAACTCCACTAATTAAGGACTTGAAGTGTTTATGGGATGACAAAGATAAGGTGTATAATGCTCTTAAGGAAGAAACGTTCAACTTGAGAGTCATGCTCTTTGGCACTATCAATGACTTTCCTAGATATGGTAATATGTAAAGATACAACATTAAATATATATAAAAAAGTAAAAGATATAAAATGTTTATTTGGCAAACATTTTGCAAGGGATGTTAGGACAAGTGAGTGGAAGAAGTGATCCATTTTCTTTGAATTGCCTTATTGGAGGACCCTGGATATGAGACATTTTCTTGATGTTATACACATTGAGAAAAATATTTTGAAAGTATTGTTGTCGTATTACTCTATATTCTAGTGAATACCAAAGATGACATAAATGCTAGGCTAGACATGATTGAGATAAGAATAAGGGAAGAATTAGCACCAAAGGAGAGGGAGACTCGTATATTTCTTTACCCCACGGCTCACATACTATCAAAGGAAGAAAAAACTAGTTTTACCATGTCTTGATGGAAAAATTTATTCTAGTGGCTATATGGGTACCTTGCATTATGAAGTACAAGCTGCAATCATCAAATTATGTTTCTTCTTTAAGTTACTTTGCGGTAAAGTGATAGACCCTAAAAAGCTGTCGAGGTTGCAAAATCGAATCGTAGCCACATTGTGTAAGCTTGAGATGTATTTTCCTTCAACATTCTTTAACATCATAGTTCACCTTGCAACTCACTTGGTTAGAGAGGTAAAATGTTGTGGGCCATCCTATTTAAGGTAGATGTACCTGGTTGAACTTTTCATGAAGATAATGAAAGAGTTTATGAAAAATCAGAGTTGTCTAGAGGGTTCATTGTTGAACAACATATCTGTGAAGAGGCCACTAAATTTTCTGCCACATACTTAAAACATGCAAGCGATATTGGGCTTCTTGTGTCTCGACATGAGGAATGACTGGTGGGGAGGAAGAGATCATAGATAGGAAAGTGTTGACCATCTTAGAAGAACAGTTGGAGCAAGCACACCTATATATGCTGCACAACTTCGACGAGGTTGAGGAGTATATACACAACCATATGCATCAAACTCATAGGTAAAATCCCTATAAAAGAGAAAGTTGTTGTACTAAAAAACACAATAAATATTTTACCACATGGTTTTAAGATTAAGTCTTTAGCAAGTATAGAGTTGATCCTAAAACAATTTTTAGCAAATTGAAGTTCTTAGTATATGTCTAAGCAATCAAGTGATGTCTTATGCAAGCTACATTGTTAATGAGATCACCTTCTACACACAAAAAGCAAGATGATTGAAGCAAAATTTAATATAGTGGTGTAACTCTTGTAGCTAACACCATGCATATTCAAAGATAGAAACTCGTCTATTTAAAGATGTCATACGTTGGGGTAATTGAGCACATTTGGGGGTTGGATTATATTAGCTTTTGGGTTCCCATATTCAGTTCCAAGTAGATTGACAATATTTATGGCTTGAGAATTGATGACTTAGGGTTGATACAATTGAATTTCCACAAGAAAGGGTATCAACATGAGCCTTTCATTTTGGCTTCTTAGCTTAAACAAGTATTCTACATCCACGATCCTTCAAAACATGGATGGTCTATTGTTTTGTTGACAAATAAAGTGATTGATGAGAAGATGGGTGATGGAGTTGAGGACGATTCATTCAATGGGAGGTGAAATGAACCAATAAATTTGGATGAAGAGGATGCTTTCTACATCGGCATGATCACAATGAGGGCATTTAGGTTTTGAAGAGGGAAAATTATTAATTGGCAATAAGAGATAAATTCAAGCTAAAAAGACTTACAAAAAGTCAAGACTAGGAAAATAAAACGAGACACTTAATTTCTGTATTTTGATTGTGTATTGTTGTTTTAATAATGGTGCAGCTTTATGTTTGGATTGTTTTCCTACTTCTAAGTTAGGTTAATTTCTTTGTTTTTTACTGTGTATTATTGTTTGTTTGTGTGTTGTATATGAAAGTAAGGGGAAATCGATAGCAGAACCCCATATTTTTTCTTATAAAAGAATGTTACGGATAACTAACGATTATTAGCTAGAAATCGTAACATATGTTTTTAAAATACATAACAAGTATCTTACAATAACCATTATATATATGAAGATAGACTCAAGTCTAATTCCGGTGACTCAAGTTTGGACCCAAACTCGAGCAGACCTTGTCAAACTCGAGTCAATGCTTCATCTATCATTTTTCTTCCAAAACGTCTCTTTAAATATAGACTCGAGCCAAACTTGCTTAAACTCGAGCCAATCCATCTCTGAATGAAATTTACCGTCTTCATAAATCTAAACTCATTAATTGTGATTTCATTACTTCCTATCATCACTCATTATTATTCCTAATTGCTTTTAATCAGTTTGCTAATGAGTTTCAGATGATTAAATAAAGGTTTAACAACAAATTGGCATAAAGTAATTTATGTGTCAGAGAGCATTTAATGCACTTACCCATTTGAGACAATCTTAGTAACCATACCTTTGAGCAATTGAAAGAAATTTTTGGCATCTTAACTCACATTCTAATTGATGTCTCTCAATGGTAAAAAACAAAAGGAATGAAAGAATGTTGAAGACGCCACAATTATTCCGGCTTTATTAATGGCAAAAGTGACTGTCAAGCTTTATCTGTCTAACGGCTATTTTAAAGAGTCACAACGGTTAATCTTCAAGATTCTTCAACGGTCTTAAATGCCAACCAACATAAATACTAGATACTTTGAATTCGCCAACGACTAAGAAACTTTGCGCATTCAATTCGAAGTGATTACAATTTACTATTCCATTAGTTTCATTTAATATCTTTGGATATCATTGTACTTCAGTTTTCATTATCCATCTACTCAGTGAGGAGTTAAAAAATCATTCAATTTTATGTTTAAATCTTAAGGTTGAGGAACCTTAAGTGTGAGTGTACGATTACAACTTATAAGGGGGAGTGAGTCCTAGTGTGAAAGGATCATCTCGAATACAGAGTGTGTAATTGTATTTGTATTTGAAAGATAGTGAAAAACCCAGAGTATCTAAGGACTGGACGTAGGTCAAGGAGTTAGACTGAACCAATATAATCTCTCTATGTCCATTGTTCTTCTCTCTGTCTCAGTTTTGTGTACTTGAGCGAATAACGGAAGATTTTTATAATTACCTATTCACCCCCTCTAGGTGATATTCCACTTTCAGATATCATCAGAGTGCTTCTTTATTATTATAGGGTAAAGGTGCAAAAATACACATGTCTTTTACCCTCGGAAGTGCCTAGCACCAATGTTTTTTTTTGAAGCAAAAATACACATGTGGTTACAATTTAGGAGCAAAAGTTATACCACCATTAAAATCTAACTTAACGGTGTTAATTTTGGGGGTGGGGCCCATATTATTTTTATGAAAATACCAAAATACCCTCTAAAATCACCCTCCATACCTCTGATTTGCTGAGAATCACAGAAATGAAGATAAGCAACACTATCATGTTCCATCGTTCTCGACTTATCCCTTTCCTAACTTCTCGTGAGGCCCAATTCTCTCGACAACTACATCACCCCATTAGCATGATGCTTCCTCTTGGAATACCTACACCATGAAGAAAGATCCGAGCTTGATCTTCTCTACCACTAGCAAAGACAAGACCGGAAATCCTCAAAGCCATCGCTCGGGCTATATACGATCGATCCATAGTTCGGGCCCATCGAATTTGAAGCTCATCGTCAGAATTTCAAAAGCCTTCAATATTTCAGCCCCAATCAATGACCGTCAGATCTTTGGCTATGGAGGAACCCGACGTTGCTTCCTCCTGGGATTTCAATCAGTCGTTTTGGGACTCGTACAATCGGTCTTTTTTGCTTCGAATTTGAGTCGATTCCTTAGGAGGCATGGGCAGGAGAGTAAGAATAACCTCAGGAATCTGTTCAATCAATGGTCTTCTTGGAGATTTAATGAGAACAAATTTCCCATGCCAAAATTGTTGCTTATCTTCATTTTTGTGATTCTTAGCAAATCAGAGGTGTGGAGGGTGATTTTAGAGGGTATTTTGGTATTTTCATAACAATAGTGTGGGCCCCACCCCAAAATTAGCACTGTTAAGTTAGATTTTAACGATGGTGTGACTTTTGCTCCTAAATTGTAACCACATGTGTATTTTTACACCCAAAAAAGTATTTGATGCTGGGCACTCCCGAGGGTAAAATACATGTGTATTTTTGCACTTTTACCCATTATTATATCTAACCTAGTGCTTTGTTATTCGATTAATTATCCATCACATTATGAGCTCATGACAAACTTACCCATCCCTGCGACAATATATATACGTTTCTACTATTATAAGGTCATAGGTATCTATTTATACATATATATTCCAGTAGCCTCATTTGGCTACTTCAAAACAACAACTAAGTCATAAGGAATATATATGCAGAAGGTGATTCAAAATAAATCATGTTGTAATATCAACTCTTCCACCTTCTAGCGTCAAGCGATAACTACACCCTCACCCCTTGAACCTTGCCTACTATTCTACCCATGCCCTGAATTAATGGAAGGTTCTGAGATTCAAATGATAAATCCCAAAGTAATAGGTTAATCTCACAAACTAAGCGCACATATATATATATATATGTAAATCAATTGCAAAAGAGCATTCCACACAGCATATAGAGCATTCAAATTCATACACAAGTATTACCATTCATATACAACATGTAATACAAACTATCATCATATGAACCAATACCTTAGCACTAGGAAAATATAATTGGGTGAATTAACAACCCAACATTAATTGAATACACTAGGCCCTATCTAGAAACCGGGAAGCTGGCCCATGGTCGGCCCTTCCAGTTAAACAACTCATGAGTGGTGTTGGCCTTATATAAGCAAGACATATAAATATGGTATAAACAAACATATATAATTATATAAGGAATATGAGATTAGAGTTATTACATGTTGATCTTTCTAAAAATGTACCTTCCACAAGGTTCTTATCATTGCGCTTATCATATCTAAAGTTTCCTTCTTTATTTAGCATTCTCCATTATTCACTTCGTGTTTTGTAGCTAGGGTTTGACCTTAGTCGTGATCTTTTTTTTTTTTTTTTTTTGGGAAAAATCATTGCTTTGGTTGAAGGTTCTTCTCCTATTACAAGAATTTGTTAAAGATTTATAAACATCTCACTACGTTGATTTAGTCAAATACTCTACTCTTCAATGGAAGAATTTACAAGTCAAACATATGCTAGATTCCTTGGAGGTTAAAGGAAAATATTTTATGTAGAATAGTCATTTTGTGTATTGCTTGATGATCCTTTTGATGGATCAAGAGATAAAGTCTTATAATATATGCATGAGATAGAGTTTCTGCTTTTTCTTTGCTTGCTTGATTGTATAATTATAGAGAACCTCACACATTGAGTACAATCATATAATTTGGAATGAATCAAGACATTCCTGGCTTTGTGGTTTTGCTCAATGGAACTCTCTACTGTAAAGGGCTCAAGGGATATGTATACCTTGAGAAAGAATATATATGTATTGTATGTGTGTGTGGGTACCTATATATACGTATGCGTGTGTGTGTGTGTGTGTGCGCGCGTGCACGTGCGTGCGTGCGTTTATGACTACAAATATATATACAATTTTGTTTTGTATGCATGTAGGGGCATATTGAAAGGAGAATCCCCATTTTTTTCTAAGAAAAAAATTGCCTAAAACTTATTATGGTTATTTCATTAACCGTTAGCATTTATAGCAGATAAATAACGGTTGCAATTTAACACCTATTATGTATGTTTATGCTATATATAACGGTTTTTGTGAAAGCACAATTATGTTGATTTTACACAACCTTAAAAGCCTTGAGGTCAAATTACAAAATATTTACCACAAATTAAAATGCAATATAATTCAAACAATTCAGGATTATTCTCTTATTAATCAGCTTTTTATTTTGAATTCCTTAGGTTAGACTAAGTGCTAAAAATATGATTAGAAATGAGCTTTTGAAATTGGTTTTCTTTAAACTAAAATTCATCAAAATAAAACTATTTCTAATCTTTTTGGTAGTTTTGGGAAACAAAGAAGGAATGTTTTGGATTAAAAGGGATTATATGATGAAATGGGTCTTGGTGACAAATTTGGCGGCTTTCCTAGGTTCTTGAAATAATTTGGGAGTTAATTTTACATCAACTCAAATTGAAAACCCTAAGCAATCACATTAGGTTCAATATACCTAATTAAGGACTAATCTTACAATCGCACTCATACTCATCTCTTTGATAAATTGTTAAAAACCACTTCATATGTGTTTTAAAATCATTTTAATGCACTTGCTTCCTCTTAAATAAGAACACAATTGCAACACTCAATATGAATTAACTCAATTACACACAACTGATCACATACAATGCATAATCTCATTAAAACACAATGAAATAAGTTCAATGCATAATCAAGAGCATCAAAGCAAATTTGACACAAATATTAACCAACAAGAACAAATGAACACCCATCCAAGCCTCAAACATGTATCAATACAAAAATTTATCCAAATAGAACATAATACATGAGTGGAGCTAATGGAAAACTAATGAACTCTCTTTTGTAGCACAATGAGGCTCTAGAAATCTTCTCTACTACTAAGACTCAATAAGATCATCTACTAGCACTGCCACAGATTGTTTGAAGCATTGAAAATCCATGGAAATATGAGTAAGTGACTAATCAATGGAGAAAGAGGGAAGGGAAGGGTCATTTGGTTCAAATGAAAAAGGTAAGGTGTTGTTATGAAGTAGGAAGGAAATGAGAGTTTGAAGGATGAATATGTAATGGTGAATATTGGAGAAAGGTTGATTGTGATGTTGAAAGCGATGGATGGCATATTGTGGCGATGATGGTTTTTAGTGGTGAGGGTAAGGTCGGTGGTAATTGGAGATGGTCTCTTATCCATGCCTAAAGTCTTGACCTCCTTCCTCTTCGCCATTCCTAATCAAGTTCTTTCCCTCTCTACTCGTGACCCTAGTAGTGGTGAAACAAATTGCTGGTGATAGTGCTTGCAAAGGAGGAAGGTGAAGGTGGTGAGATAATGATGGTCGTGAGATTCAGGTGATGGTTGTGAGATAGGTTCACCACTCTCTCTCGCCATTGAAGCTTCAAAGGACAAAGGTGATGGTGGTTGAGGGCGGAGGAACGATGGTCATTGACAACAATAGAGATGATGGCGATGGTTTCAATGAAAATAGAGCGAAGGTGGAGATGAAGGAGAATGAAGATTGAGTTTGAGATCACTCCAACTTGCCATGGAGCTCCCTATCGAATTGAAGCCTTGAAACTAGTGTAAAATTTGACGATGACTAAATTGCAAACATTCAAAATTTTGTGGATGAACTAGACTGTAAATTTTAAAATATTTGTGGGGCTAAACAATAATTTTCAAAAACTTTAGGACCTTTTATGTAATTTTCCTAGTCCTAAAAATATTAATTGTGGCCCCAATAGACAATTTTCCAAATTCTTCAATTTTCTTCTAAAACACCTACAGTGCAAGATTAAGCACAAGGTAGCATCAAAAGTCCAAGAAATTATTTGCATGCATAATTAACAAATTATGACTATTTTGCCCATAATTAAACTTAATTCAATACAAATGTCCCTAACTCAAATTAATGCTTAAACATGCAATAATGGCCTAAGAAATACATTAAATTCCCCAAATGAATCATGAAAAAGCATATCAAAATATGGTTCAATCATATGTATGTTATAGAGTTTACAACGATTGTTTACTTGAGATAGTTATTTAATTGTGCTAACATCACGATATATATATATAAAGTCTATTCTCTAATTTCTGTTGATCTACACTTGAGGAACTGGATTTCTGGGAATTATATTGGATTGGAGGTGCTTGAATTGATAAACAGCAGTACTATTGTCTTTGGTGCCAAATTGTTGAGAATTACAGCCATAATGGATATCAAGTTTCGAGCCTCTTCAAATATTTTGTTACTGAAGGCCCCACCACTAGAATCATCTACCAAATTTTTGTCCATAGGTAGTAGAGCCTCATAGAAATAGGTATTAAGTAGTAGCTCAGTGATTTGGTGGTGTGGACAGCTCACACACAGTCTCTTGAACCTCTCCAAATACTGATGCATATTTTCCCCATTAACTTGTTTAATGCCATTGATTTCTTTTCAAATGGAAGTGGCTCTTGAGGAAGGGAAACAAATTTCTAGAAATAACCTCTGCATATCAATCCAGCTACCAATATATGAAGGTTGAAGGTAAAACAACCTGTCCTTAGCTCCACCTTCTAAAGAGAAAGGAAAAGCTCTTAGTTTGATATGCTCCTCATCAATTGCTTGTGGTTTCATTGTGTTGCAGACCACATAGAACTCCTTTAGATGCTTGTGAGGACATTCACCTGAAAGACCATGAAACTTGGGCAACAAACAGATAAGACCAGATTTAAGTTCAAAATTAGCACCAAGTTCGGGATATTGAATACACAAAGGTTGATTGACCACATCAGGTGCAGCCAATTCTTTCAAACTTTTATGGTTTTCTTGTTCTGCCATATGTTTAGAGTCCACAAAATTACTACTAGAATCAATGAAAGCTACACTACCGAAGAATCGGAAAGATGAATGGAAATAAGAGAAACATAATCAAGTTCATAATCAAGTTCAATAGTAGTTTGACTTAGCCTAACAGCACTCATAGCATCAAGGATTTTTCTCTCAATTTCAAGGTCTCTTTCTAACAAATCATCTGAATTAGTAGTTCTCCTAGTACTCATACAACATAAACACAAGGCAGAATTAGGATCACCAGAATTGGTAAGACACAAAATTGAAAGACCTGGCTATCACCCAAGAGGGGGGTGAATTGAATGTCTAATTAAAAACTTGATACTTTGAAAATCTTTTGCGTTTTCTAAATCAACGTTAGATATTCAAAAAAACATATCTTGGAAATATAAGAGATGAGGGAAGAGAATATGCAAATTGTGATTTATACTGGTTCGGCCTAATCCTTGACCTACGTCCAGTCCCCAAGCTCCACTTGAGATTTTCAATCCACTATCTTCTTTCAACTTGATTCCACGTTCTATACTTGAAGTAATCCTCTCACTAGGATTCACTCCCCTTTACAAACTGTAATCAATACACCCAGTTGATTATACACTTTGTACTCGAAGTAATCCTCTCATTATGATTCACTCCCTTTACAAGCTGTAATCAATACAATGGGTTTCCCACTCAAAATCACCCAATCTTGAGTAACTCTCAGATAGAATGATTACAATAAATCTTCTCTCTCAGAAGTGAATGAATAAACACTGAAGTACAATACAAATCATTTCACTCTCTATGATAAGCTATGTAAACATTGAAAACAGAGAGTAAATAATATGAAGATTAGAGTATGAGCATTTTGAAGATGTAGGCTTATGTCTTGCTCCTTCTGTCTTGAATCTGTCTTCTTTTATAGGTAGTTGCAATTTATGACCATTGAGAAGATTCGGATTGTTGGATAAAGAAATATAGCCGTTAGAACTTCATTTTCTCGAACCTTGACCATGACATCAACATTTACTTTACTCTTGATCTTGGTTTAACAACCTTTGATCATCGAAACATGTACACAAATGATATAAATAATGTTAAGAAGTATTATAAATCATCTGGGTATTCATCTGGATGTTCTTGATGAGAAATGAGATTTTCGACATGGTGATTTTCTGAAGCAGAGATGTAAACTTGAGTTTTCATGAATAAACTCGAGTTTCCTTTTGTTGTTGAAAGTTAGATTTCTCTCTGCCTGAGACAAACTCAAGTTTGTAACTTATAGACTCGAGTTTGATATCCTTTCAACTTAGAAGATGGTTTTGATTGAAATCAAATTCGAACTAAACAGTTGGAAATCCCGTAAACTCGAGTTTGCAACTTATGGAATCGAGTTTGGTTTTGTCTTGAATAGCTCGGTTGCTTTCTTTGTCTTGTCTAAACTCAAGTTTCCCACTAATAGACTAGAGTTGGATCATCTTCTAGACCTAGTTTCTCTCGTCAGAACCCGTAAACACGAATTTGTCACTAATAAACTCGAGTTTGCAAGTTGATCTGCCCTTGGTTGCTCTCTAACTTGGCCTGGCTCAAGTTTTGACTTTGTTGAGCCTTCTTGAACTGACTGTCAACTTTTGGTTTGCTGTGTGGAGTTGATTTTACTGTGAACTTCAATAATTCATAGATCCTTGATCTGAACTCCTTTGGGCTTGTCCAAATAACGCATTGTGAGTCTAGTTTCATACAAAATTGATTTCACCTCAATCCGATTTCGGTTTAGGAGATATCATCGAATTACTAGACTTTGCTCGGGTGAAACGTGAAACAGTAGAACAAAGGTGCTAATCGTGCCGTAAACTCGAGTTTTCCTAGTCCAGAGACGCCAGAGATGTTGAAGACACTACTAACTCGAGTTAGTTAGTGACAAACTTGAGTTTTAAGTCCCAAACTTGAGTTTTGTGTCCTTAACTCGAGTTTGCTCGTATCCGAGAGGCAAATCACTGCAACAAGGTAATAAACTTGAGTTTAAACTTCATGACTCGAGTTTGCTCATCCTAAACCTTATATTTGCTTGTTTTAACTTCAAATTGAGTCATTCCAACTTCCATTTGATCGTGGAGACTTTTAATATCAATCTAAGAACTTGTATAATGATATAATCATTCCATTTAGTAAGTTCTTCCTTCTTCAATCTCTCCACTTGATCATTCTTCATAATTCAACTCATTCTTTCTTTCTTCTCTTCTCTTGATCAATCCCAAAATACTTTGATGACTTCTTGCTTCCTTGACATTCTCTCCTTCTTGATTAATCTTTATAATTCAACTTGAACTAATCTACATTAAATATAGTAGTTAGTCAATGTTGGAGATAAATATATTATACAAGCTTTTTGCTCTTACTAATGACATCTATATAAGACATCATCAAAACTAATCATATCCAACAAAAATGACATTAAAAGACTCAAAACACAAAATCACAAACCTATACTAGAAATTAATCAAAACAAATCCAAAAACACTATCAAATGATTTTTAAAATTTATGGGACCACCACAAAACAACTTCTAGACTATTCCTAAACCTAAAATGAACTAAAAAAACTTTAAAAAATAAATCAAAAAAGTGGTCAAAATGATGGAATTTGGCCAAAATATGAAGACCACATGGCAATGCGATGTGTCTGATGAAAAGACCATTTTCTTGCAACTTTCAAAAATTTAGCCCAATCGAGAGATACTTCAAAATTTACTAGTAGAAATCCCAACAAATTTTGAAATACTAGAAATGTCACAACCGAGACCAAAAAATAGTAGAAACTGGGTCAAGATGATTGAATTTGGCAAAACCAAGGATGACCTCACTTCTTGAAAGAAATGAGTCTTGCTTAGAATGCCCGATTCCTTGTGAAAGAGACCCATTCAAAGTGATCTGGGTGAGAGACAATTATGCCCAGCCACCAAAAACGCACTATCTATATTATTCTACATTAGACTATTGTTAATATTAGACCGATGCAAACACCCCATCAACGGCACCAAATTTTGAAAGAGTTGCCGAGCTCTCACAAAATAACCAGAATCAATAAAAGATTTGTAATATAATGAAACCTGGATCGTTTCTCTCAAGGAATTCACAATGGTCTAAAATCAATCAATAACAATAATAGTAAATGAAATGGCGGGAGTTTTTTAGTGTAATAAAAATGAAAGCAAAAACAGAAACATAATGCAAAAACAAAATTCACTTAGATTAAAACGACTGACCCAAAATTTGGACCCAGAACTTTCATCAGACAAAAACGAAACAACTGAACTTGTGATTCATTCTAGACAAACCAAAATCTCTTCGTTTGTCCAGATAATTCCTCAATTAGACGATTGCCTAGAATCTGATCAAACGTGTAGCGTGTCACTATGCGATTGTACAGTCATCAATCTAACTTGGTTCAACCTATGTCCTTGGGATATATCGATCGGGAATTTAATGAGATACCTAATCCAAATCTAGAATTGAATCCGATCAAAGAAACATAAACAAGTTAGTTACCAATTAAGCGCGAGTCCTCTAGAATGCCAGAATCCCTAATCCATGAGTTAGTTATTGAAGCTCAGCCAAGCATGGCTGTATAGGACAGAAATGACGAAGGACACATGAAGAACATGATGAACATATGAAAGAAAATGAAGAGCTTCTATTTTAATCTGAAATTCAATACAAACATAATGACTCTGTGTTTTCAATCGTTATACGGCTCAACCTAAAATGGAAAACAAGCTAAAGCTATAAATCTAGCCCAAAATAGAAACAACTAATAAATGGTCTTTAATTACAAAATTCGGGCTCAATAAAAATCCAAAAAACAAAAAATGGATATGACTTTGGCTCGAATTTTGACCACCTTCTTGTCCGTTAAAATTAAACAATTTAACTTAATGAACACCAACATACTTAATAGTTCTAACTTAATGAACATTAATTAAACCTTTCAAAACTTTTCATTTTCCCCACACTGACTCTAGGTGCCTCCTCATTATTTGATGATTGTTAGGAGAACCCAGTACCCTTTCATTACGTCATGTTTAACTTCCAACTTGTACAATGATAGTTTTTTCACATCCCTTCCATATGTCTATTTAAACTCCCCATTGTCATTTGTTTTTCCTATGTTTTCTTCTTTGTTCTTCTCTTTGTTCTCTCAATCGGCAAGATGAAACATGCATAAAACTTGCTAGAAAACTCTCGACGTCATCCTCCACCTCTTCCTTCTCCTCCTCTGCAACCTCCACCTCCTTATTCTCCTCCCCAACATCATATGCTTCCTTAACTGAAGACAATGTTGCGGCATACAAAACAGAATGGTGTCATGAGGACGCTTTCTGGATACCTCTCTAGTGTGAATAGGAAGGCCAATATCATACTTGATGAGTATGAGATTGACCATAATTTTAACAATGATTCTAGCCACTCTTCTTGTGATGGGTAGCGTGGTGATCTAATCATTTCATCATGCTACTTACTACTATTATATTTTTTTTTTGTTTTAAATACATTGTTAAAAAAAAGAACATATCTAACGGTTCTTACAAAAAAAGAATATCATGAAGTAAAATAAATAACTGCTCTTTCTAAACGATAATCATGAATTCAAAAATAAATAATGGTCCCTTGAAACAACCTCATGTAACTTATGGCATGGGAAAAAGAATGAAGGTCTTCATAAATCTCTAATTAAATTCAACTACTTTAATTTTTTCTGTAATATGGTGGTTGATATATGCAATCATACACGCATTAAAAAAAAGAAGTCAAATACATAATTGTTAATAAGAAAGACTCGTCACTTACTAAATATCACTTCAAATTCCTAACGATTATTGAAAAACCAACCATTACTATTTATAAAATATAATGACCTATAAATCTAAAGGACACGATGGCTTGATAATCCATGAAACCCTCTCTATATAAATGTAAGAAAAATAAACTCTTCTTATTCATTTACGTTTCAACTTCTTATAGCAAACTACAAGCTTTTGTTATTCTTCACCAAACTTATAGACAAACGCAAGAGAACACTGTTTTATCATCTCGAGACAAACTAAAAGATGAACTCCTCCACAACAAGCAATAAGGTCTCGTGCACGTGACCTACGAACACCATATATAGTCCTGGTTTACTTATGAGAGCAAGGACAAATGGACCAATGCTTGAAGGAACTCACCACTCTCATTCACTCTTTGAATGAGAAGGTCGACAAGATATTGGAAAAGGAAGAATATGATGATGCATCATATTCTTAAAAATCTCCATAACTTGTTATTTTTATTTTGTTTCATATACTTTGCCCTTTTTTTGCATAATCAACAGCCCATTTTTTTTTTTTTTTTTTTTAAAAAGAAGTGAAATACATAATGGTTATTAAGTAAAAACCATCACTTATTAGAATATCATGAAAATATATAACATTTGTTATTATTCAACATTATATTTTGTCAAAAAAAATGACGGTTGTTACACAAAAACCATTATAATGGTCGAAACCTTTCCCTTCCCCCATGCTGATGAGAATAATTTGTACATGCTTCTTCGTTCTTTGTACTCATTTATTACCAACTATTGCACGTGACTACTCCTCTTCACCTTCCAGCGTGTGCAATGATGGCTCGAACCCATCAAACTTCCAAACTATTTAAACTTCTCATTTCCTTGAGTTTTTTTGTACTATTTCATCATTTATTATAGGGTGATATTTTTTGGTTTTTTATTTTTATAAAATATGAAAATGTAATTATTTGGGCATTACAAGCCCAAAAAATTTTAATATATATATATATATATATATATATATATATAACATACCTCATGGTTATTAAACAAAGAACCATTATAAATGTAAACCAATAAATAATGCCAGTTCTTATGAACGAAGCTGTGATGAAAAGTCTTAAGCATGATAACCCAACAAACACTACCATATTCATCTTCTATTTAAACATTTGAAATATAATACACTTTGAAACTTAATATTTTTGAACAACAAAACCCACCAACATCATAACCCTACAACTCTGTTGTCTTTTTCAACACTTGAGAGTCATTTTCAATCAAACTCTACCATAAAAAGCCTCCATCTGACTTCTCAGTAATAGTCACGCTAGTGAATACACTTGACCTTGTTTCAGCGATTGCCGCACAAGTTGTTTTTGCGTGCTCTAACAAGAAAAACATGGTATTGCTCTAATAGAATGTTCTTTTCTGTTACAAAAAGTTGTCAAGCCATTGTTTTGGTTCAAGGTTCCTACTCTATCGATTCTTTTAAGTGACTTTAGGAGATATGGATGCCTAAGCAAATACCTCCTTTCTTGGAAGTATCCATATTTTCAAAAGTTGCTTCAAAATGATCAATAGGGATGTTCATTTCATATACCTTATGTCTCTTCACCAATTAAGCCAGGAAAGCAACGGCTGGGTGAAAAAACACGAATATCCATATAGGAAAGGCTGCAAGTGGTAAGCAAACCCTTGAGCAACTCAAGGGTTTGCATACCCCTTGCTTGGCTCAAGGGCTCGCATACCTCGTGCATCCTTTCCAAAATTGATATTTGTTTATTTTGCCCCCTTAGCCTAAGCTTTCCAAGGTTAATTCCTGTGTAGAGACATAAATTATAAGTCAACAATTACCATTTATTCTTCCCACAAAGCCTATAATGTCTTGGTTCATCTTGAATTGCATAGCCACATGATGTTGGAGGTACTATTATATACAGTTGTCCAATTAGCTATGAAACTTACTTAAAGAGTCTCACATCTATACATCACATTTATTTTATAATAACCTAATGTATTATAAAAGTTCACGGCTCTTATTTATAAACCATTATTTATGTACTAAATACATAATGGTTATATACATGAGACCGTTATTTATTTTTATTAAAAGTACAATTCTTATATAAGAACCGTTATGTATGTTACTAAAGAAATAAGGGTTGTTAAAATGATACTGTTATGTATCATGCAAGCATTACCATATATTATGACGGTTATTCATGTGTGCCTGTTAATTATTATCACAATAATGTACATATCATGGCCTCACCAAACCTCAATACATAACAGATATCATATCAACACCATTATAATAGGTTCAAAATAAATAATGGTTTAAAACCGTAATTTATTTGTGGCAAGCATATATAGCACCTTCATATAGGACGACTCAAAACCGTGATTTATGGATGATAATAAATTCCATATATCATGATTTTCTATAGTAGTGGATTTAATTTGGTCTTTTGATGTTGTTCAGATTTTTTTTTTTGGGTTCATATTAGCTTTTAAAATATAGTTCAAAACCTTTTCCCTTTAACCTTATTAATTTACTTAACAAACAAATGCTACCATGGATATAAATAATTATCGTATGATAACTATACTTATTTAAATTATTATAGGTAAAATAGTTCAATTTCATGTGTCATTAGTTTGTATGAAGTTAATAATGGAGTTAAATGAGCTAAATTTTTATTATATTCTTTTTAAAAAAAATACTTCCTTAGGTTCTTAATATAAGAGTCAATTGACTTTTTTGAGAGATTAAGAAAGTTAGATAAATTACTTAATCATAGCATATATTGTATATCATTGATCAGTTTATAAGTCAAGCAGATTAATTTGGAAAAAAAAAATGATAAATATAGATACTTTAATGTGATTTATTTAGTTTTCTGAATTTCTCCACATAAAAAAATAGTCAATTGACTCTTATATTAAGATCAAAAGCAATAAATACAACACATAGTCAAATTTAAAATTTAACATAAAACATATTTTTAGATTGATTTTGTAAATTTTCCTTCAGTGGCTCTTGTATTTAAATATTATAGACAAAGTGATTGCAGGTAATAAAATGCGAAAGAGGCGAAGACGGGAGAGAGGTTATGAGTGATATGTAGGACCGCGACAACTCTGGCAGAGAGGATGACGAAGGTCAGAGAAGAGGCCGGAGGTCTGTCTTGGGTTGAAGAGGGGGCTAGATGATGTGTTTGCACATCGGAGAAGGAGAAAGAGGTGGAGGCATGAGAGAGACCGAAGGAGAAAGAGACAGAGTAGCAAGAGAGGACAAGAGATGCTATCTAGTGCCGGATCAAAACAGAAGATAAGGTAACTTTTCAATGAATATTTTTTTAAAATTAGTCGTTGAAATTAAACTTTCAACAACCGGTTATAAAAAATGGTTGATGAAAGTTAAACTTTCAACGATTGTTAATCTAGAAAAAGTCACTAAAAAATAAGCCAAAATTTTAAAAATATCACCTTCTCCTTTTTAACTTTTTTTTTTTCTTAAAAAAAGGGACGTTAATTAATTTCATTAAAAGAATTTTTTGTAGTAGTATTTGTATAGTTCTCTTTTTAATGTACTTCTTGCGCAAACATAACTGCATAAGATCTAGAAAATATTAAATATTTTTATATTATTTTTAATACATAAAAGATGTTTAGACCTATTATAAAGAAAATAGGATTAAAAATTTTACAATCTTTTTTAAATTTTTGACCGGGTTTATATTTATAAGGTCTAAAAATAATCTTTTAGACGTTATCAAAAAAGAGCCGGTCTAAAATGTCACTAATATTTATAAAAATGTTATCAATCACATTCATTAGATCTTATCCTTTATAATCGTTCTAAAAATTAAACAGCGGTCTAAAAAAAAAAAACTATTTTACCTTAGCGTGTCAATCTCAATCTTCCATTTCCATATAAAAAATTCATAAATTATTAAATATCAACCATTACAATTTTGATATCTTATAGTAGGAAAATGAGGAGAATAGTTGGAAATAAACCCTGTTAGCAGCCGATCCCTCAAAGTCTCTCAATATATTATACACACAGATTAATCCAAAAGCTCACATGTGTGATGTGCTACATCATCAAATTATTAAAATCTAAAAATTAATCTGAATCATAGTTCATAATGACTGAGGAGCTTTAAACGGTTCTTTAAAAGATATTTTTTTTATATAGAATACCCAATTTTCTAAACCTAACTCATTCCAATTGGATGATTTTTAAGAGGTCCATACTAATATAGATCGAGCCAAACGGGATAACAAAGGACGGCAAAGTTCTAACATCAAGTATTTTAATTAAAATACTTCATGGTAGAGCCTTGTCGTCAATGATCTACCCAACTCAATCAAGGTTAGCATAAACTAGGATAAATCCTTTATTTGGAGTGAGTAGACCAAGAAAACATTAAATAATTGGTGTCCTTGATAGTTTCACTAGATTAGTTTGGACCAGAAAAATTGGATGCTCGGCACCAAAATAATTCAAAACTTCTCAATAATTTGTACTTTGGTTCAGATTTATTTTTAAATTTTTTTAATAGCATTATGATCTGCATATTATGAGCTTTTAAATCAATGTGGGTATATAATATTTTGGCGAGTCGCTTAAAGAATCCGGATCAGAGAATGCTGATCTCCCAAATAAAACCAGCAAGTTGCAAACTTGAAACAGAACAAAAGAACTTGGAGGAGTGTTTTCTAGAAAGTGAAGACCGGAATGATAATGGCTATCCTAGTGGCCTTGGAATTGTGTTGACAAATTTGCAAATGCTCCTTGAAATATTCTCTGAGATTTGCGGCTGGCTACTTGCGATGCAAGCATTGGAAATTTGGAATTATAGGACGTACGGGTTGGTTTTTCACTTTTTAAATAGTTTTTTTAATAAATAAAAAACGTGTTTTAAAATAAAAATAAAAAATTATTCTGAAAAAATAATCAGAACATCTTTTTGATGCTTTGTTATTTTTTCTTACAAAAATATAGAAGAGACAGAATGTTGTATTTTTGTTAACGACAGTTATGCTAATAAAATATGCTACTATTATTTTGCTCTCAATTTACCTTTAAATACGCTGCAAATTACTATAAGGTTGTAAGGAGCATATTTAATCACTCAAAAATCTCATAACAATTGAGGAACGTGTAATGATAAGTTTTAGTATGAAAAATGATAAAAAGGGTTTTGCTCATCACTTTTTATTAGAATTTTTTGGTGATTAATTAAGTCCTTTTTATTAGGACCTCATAGTAATTATGTCCATAGTTTTAATAATGCTAATTAATCCAAAGTCTGCAGTTTAGGAATATGATACTATTATATTCCCTTTAATCTTGAATATAAGATAAAATTCATAGTAAAATTAATTACACTACAAACTTTATTCTATATTTAGGATCATGTAGTATCATGTTTGTGGTGAGGGGAAAAAAAAGGCACATGTTAGGTGATTTATCACGGTTGGTTGCGTTTTTTTTTTTTTTTTTTGTAAAAATGAAAATCTACCCATAAATATTTTTTTAAAGAGCTACAAACACAATAAACATTTTTTGAGTGTAAAAATAACCATGAATATTAAAATAATAATGTCAATTCCGTAAAGTTAGGCGATGTTAACCGTTAGAATAAGACGTTAGACCAATCTTCTGACACGCATGGTGAGCTGACGATGACACGTATGGTGATAAGGTTCGGCGGAGGCACGGCCGCCTTCGGCTTCGGCGGGGGACCCAATAGTCATTCGGGTTCTGAACGGTTCATGCTTTGGAACTCATTACTCATTAGGCTTTTATTGATCCCTCTACATGATTGAATTTCTGACCCACGGCTTCCCTCTTCGGCCGGAGCTGATCTTCGCCGCCGTCGGAATGATCACTTACTGTTCATCCATGAGTGCCTTTGCACCCAACAAAGCTTTAGGCTATGCTTTTAATGTCATCTCTTTTGCTCTTCTCGTCTCTCTACCTTATATAATCCGATTTTGAGAGACTCCAGGCTTGTTCGCAAAATCAGAAAGACTTGCACCACCCTGCAACTGCCACTGTAGTCTCTGTTATCGCCGCCTACCTCCCAAAACTTGAAACGCCCTTTCGGCTTTCTCGTTGTACACGTGGGAAAAAATACACGTCATCGCCAGCTCATCATACGTGTTAGAAAATTGGTCAAACGTTTCGTTTTAACGGGAACGTGGCCCGACTTAACATGATTGTCATTATTGGTTTGCTTTTTAATGTTCATGAGTATTTTTGCTAAAATAATATTTTAATATTTTTTAACATTTGAAACCATAAAATTTACGGAAAATAGGAAATTATAAAATAACTTAGATATATATTAAAAAATGAAAAAAAAAAATATTATAAGTGTGGCTGAATTAAAAATTATTAAATAGTAAATAAAACAAACACATCGATAAAAATGATTTAGTTTATAAATTATAAAACTAAAAATTCAAATTAAAAAATGAAAATAAAATAAAATATTAAATACATTTATGAAAAAATAACGTCAAAGTCTCAATTAAGAAAAATTATTAATAACAAGTGAAAGATCATCAATTAACAAATGAAGGAGTTATTATTGACAAGTTAGATTTTTCTGATATATATTTTTTTAATTGGGACCTTAGTTGTCATTTTTCCTAAATTTATAGGGTTTACTATTTAAATAAATAAATAAATCTTAGTACTTATTATTATTGTCATTGTTATTATTCATTTAGTGATTCTTACACGCAAGTGAACTCAACCTAATCTGTCTTTACAGAAATGGCGGGCCCAGCAAGCACCTTGTCTCTTTCTTTCTTGCTCCGAAAAGCAACCCAACGTTGGGGCCTGATTCTTCTTCGCTGTATGATTATTATTGATTAGATTTTTCCCAAAAAATAAAATCATTTTGGAATATTATTTAATATTAATAGTTTGAACGTTATTTAATATTAACAGCTTGAACGTTGAAGACAAAACGCAAAACGCCACAAAGACAATTTTTAAAATAAAAGAGGTTACGTGCGAAGGTGTCCTTTGAAGTTTGAATGAGTGCTGTCACTGATGCTTCCACCGATACATTGGCCGATTTTGATACTTTGAGGTGGGACTTGATTAAAGCATCTCATTCTCCATTTTCAAAATTATTTTATTTTATTTTATTCTCCTTATATGAGTTTCAAAATTAAAATTTTGCCTGAAATTTAAGTTTGGTCCATTAAATTTACATTAAGTCTTAATTTGAATCTGTTTAGTTCTTTATTATTAAAGTTCTTAGTTTCATTTAACGGAAAATGCTAACTTAACAAATTTAAAAATGATTTTGCAATTAAATAATGTGAAAATATACTTAAATATTAATTCTTTAAAATAATCTTTTTTTTTATTTTAAAATTTAACCATGTTGTTTTGTTGTTAGAACATAGATATCTAACCTCAATATGTTAATAAATGATTTATATAAGATGTGTTATACTCTTCCGGTATATATATGAGCAAATATCGAAAAGGAAATGATTGTTCTAAGATGTCTATGAGGAAGACATCGAAGAATATCGGATGATCATTGTGCAACACGATATGCAGGCTTTCACCAAAGGGATAGAGTGTGTGTGTACGGTGGTGAATAGTAAAAGATGATGAATAGATATAGTGTGCACCTGTAGGTTGATCTTCTATTTATAGAGATTACCTAGGTTTCGTTCCTCAGGCTGTGACTCAGCTCCTCAGGTAATATGTGCCTCCACATTCTACAAATGTCTACTCCACTACCTGTACTATCCGGGATTATAGGCATGGTTATAAGGTGATTAGCGTTTTACCTAATTAAGGAATGATTCGCCATTTTACCATATCATTAATTAAGGATTATGTAAGTTTTTTTTTTTGGTACAAGGCGGGGGGGGGATTCAACACGGGGCCTGAGGGGGAGATAAAATACTTATTGGGTCGCATATCAACTAGGCCTTGGTATTATGTAAGTTCATAACACATGTTTTATCATCTTCTTGAATCTATATTTTACCTTAAATGAAACTAATGGTCTTCAAATTAATAGATACGTGTAGTTAAATATCAAGTATAAAAAAATATGAGAACTTGTTATAATTGGTTCGTTGTCAATTACAACCATAAAATATGTGCTGCGACATAAACAAAATAATTAGAAGTTATTTATATGTAAATTTAAAGCTTATATGACATATAATATTAAATCAAAGCCAAACAACTTTACCAATATTTTTTTTTATAAGACTGAGAATATATACTACGCATTGGGTCTTTTTTTCGTTTTCGTAGTCGTTGGATTGTCACAAATACACAATGGGGTTCTAAATAATTATTTAGAATCTGAAGACAAATTGTTAAGATAATAGGGTCTGTTTGGTAAGCAGACATTTTTTTTTTTCAGGAGAGGAGAAAGTTTTATACCATATTTAAACGAAGGGAAAATTGGAGGAAATGATTATTACGATGCAAAAATCCCAAAATAGTATTGTTTTTACGATTTTTAAATGTTTTCCTTCATAATATTCCTTCCCCATATTTTTCTCCAACTTTCTCTCTAATGAATTCAATTTAAAACAAATGGAGTGGTGGAGCTATAAAATCTTAATAAAAAGAAGATAGAAAATTAAAGAGTTGGCAAAAGTTAATTAAAATCTTTTTAACATCACTTTTCCATTTTTTTTTTTTAAAAAAAATCAAATTCATAAAAACCTTCACCCTTGTTTCATACCAAACAAACCCTTAATGTTTCGTATGATAAAAGCATTAGATTGTTTTTCATGAGTGAAAAAGAAAGTATGAGAAGTCTCATGTCATATGTGATGGAGCTCTTTGTTTCTTAATTATGAAAAAATGCACAAGCAACCCGTTTTTCTCACGTAACCTACTTTAGTAAAATATGATACTTAACTGATTTTTCCATGACACTTAGTATATTAATTATTATTCTCTCTTAAATTTTCAATTTTTATTTACCCCTCAATCCTAAGGAGTTGTTTGGTACGGGGATTTAAAGTGGAGGAGAGGAGAGGGAAAAATCTTATGTTACATTTTTTAAAGAAAAAAACATAGAGAAATGAAGTTAAGAGTTTTTAATTAATATTTCTTTATTAAAATTTTATAACATTAAATTCTCTGATTTTTTTTTATATAAAAAAAAAAATTTATGACTCATAAAAATTTCCCCTCCTGCCAAACAAATGTATAAGTTAGTTGAGGAGTTTGCACAATTCATTTTTCCTCCCACAATTTTTTTTCCAAATTGTAGTAATGATTGCATATATTAAAGGAGTTTTTATAAATTTAGATCATGTTTAAAAAAGATATTTTAGGAAATCAATACATATTTGTTATAAATAAATAACTTAATTACTTTTATTAATGGAGATAAATTAATTATCTAACTTCTATATTTAGAACCATCTCTAGCTACTTATATCGTGGTTTTCCAGCTCACCAATAAATAAAGACCATCTGAAATTTTTGTGTTCTCTCCATCGATCTAATCAAACTAAGATTTAGTTGGTCGTTTTTAAAAAAAATAATAATCAGTCCAAGATTATTATTATTATTATTATTGAAATAATTCTAATGATAATGTTAATAATAACTGGAATTTTATTAATTATATAAAAACTTATTTGTGACCCTTAATAAGAAATTGAAACTTTAAAATACCAGGTATGGATCCACATTCATATTTATTCATTTCGAGAAGCTATGTAACTTTTGAATTTGCTTATTTTAAGTTGTTGTTAGCTATCTAAAATAAATATATGAAAGTAGTTTTATCTGGTAAAGCTGAAAAATAATTATTTTCTCTTTTGTAGTGAATGCATTGGGACACTTAAGAAGCACAGCCAACCTTTAACTACTGAATAAAGGTAAATTTCAAATAAACGATTCTTTTGTTGTAAAAATGCTAAATATGTTCATAAACTCTTAACTTTTAACCTTTCATATCCTACTTTATAACCACTTTGATAAATAGTCTTTAGGAATTTTTATTCCCATAACTTAAAAGTTACATATGATATACTTATGAGATTTCATATTGTATTCATAGTATGTAACTCTTAGTTAAGGTTAGATGCCTATAAATATAGGTTTTGTAATACAAATTGAAGCGTTCAAATGAATAAGATTTTGCTCTCTATTTCTCTCCAATTCCCTCTTGCCTCTGTTCATCTTTCACATCTCAATCTCTTATGTTTTCTTTATTTTCATAACACATTATCAAGACAAAGTTCAAATAAAGGTATATTTTTCTCATCACTAGCTTAACGATTTCTCCTACCTTTTCTTTATCGTATATCTATTGATTTATCTAAGTTAATCTAAGTCATTATATAGAATTAAGAAGACATTTTTACCTATGCATGTTTTATGCATCGGGTTCTATGATTTAGATTGGATATTATTATTGCTTTATTCTCATTCAAAACTTTTTTTTTCACTTTTATTTATTATTTTCCGGGAGTCTCTTATTTATACAACATTTTTATTTATTTATTTTATGTTGTAATATTATTTATATTTTATTTTGTTATATTGTGTTATTTTATTTTATTTATCATTTGTTTATTCACTTATTTAACATTAATATTTGTTTTTTTTTTTCACATTTTATGTTATATTTTATTGTTTATATTTATTTATTTATATTATTTATTTCATCTCTTTTTATTGTTATTTTATTTATATTTCATTTATGTTTTTATTTCATTATGTCAATATTTTATTTTCATTTGTTTATCATTACATTAATACATAGTAGTATCATATATGATTATATAATGTGATCTATATGATCATGGTCTTAACTATTGTTTATATTCAATTATGAATTTGTATTTATTTCATTTATTTTACAATATTTGAATTTTATTGAATGACCAGAAGCTATGATGTTCTTAATTTTTGATTGGGTGATCAGAAGTCACATCATTTTTAGAGTGGTTCTTTCGTAAAAGAACACCATCCATTTCAGCAAATGGCATGGCAATTTGTTTTTTTTTTTTTTTTTTTTTTTTTTTAGCACTTTGATGACTATATTGTTATAAATATTAAAGCCCTAAAGGCTTGTTGTTTAAATATCAGACGATCCAAAAGGGTTTTATAGCTTTGAAAAAGTATTTTTATTACATATACCTGATGTCCAAAATCATGAGCAATTGTTACAATATGGCCAGAAGTCATAGACAAATATGCATCAATTTATTGCAAATAAAGGTTGAAATGGTTATGAAGTCAAATAAAAATCAAGAAATATTATCAAAAATATTAAAAGAGGCAATGTGTTGCGGAGAAAGATGCCAATTTTATTGTAAAGCAAGAAAAATAATAATAAGCCTAGAAAGTTTTTCTTCGATGTTTAACTTTTCTTGTTATTTAAATGTATTTTGTTTAACTTGTGTGAGAGGAATTATTATAAAGATTTAACATTTTGATATTGGTAAGTGTTCATGAGTGATATATAAAATCAAGTAGACCAAAAGAGTCAATATTGAAATTTTAATGTATAGTGACAATTTATTTATAAATTTAAATATTAAGATGTGTGGATATTCATAACCATATATGGTCTTTTGAATTCCAACTCATGGTTAATCTCACTATACCTTATAACTCCAGAATTGAAAGGTTTCTAATATTTATTTATATGACCTCTAATTGAACTGTTAAATTGTTTAATTCAATTCTTAATGTCTAGTTGTACAATTTATTTGTAAATTTAAAATTATGGTATATTTGAATATTATTCATACGCTAATTGTGATATGACACAAACACACACACACACACAACATACATACATTAATTAGAATTAAACTCAGACCTCATAATTGGTGGAGTTTTCCCATGTCAAGCTCCAACCTTGCCTTTATTTTCTTTTTGGAATTCCGATTTTTCTATTTCTTCACAGATTTCCCATCAAACGAGCAACTTAACTACCCAACATAAAGGTATTTTCTTCCATTGCTGGCCCTATTTTTCATTTTAGGTTTGTCTTCTATCTCTTTATCCTTTTTTAATTCCCAAACGTTTTATGATTGGAAGGCATATATATATATATATATATATATATATATATATATATATATATATATATATATATATATATATTTTGTAATTATTGATTTTATTTTGGTATTGGGATCAAATTAGTTTTGTGGCATTTGTGAGAAAAAAGAAGAATCATATATTTATGCCACAATTGAATTGAAAGAATGAGAATTTATTTAATTTCATGAGAAAATTCATTATGAGTAGGTGACCTTAATTTTGATCTGTTGAACAAAATCATTTGTGTAAATTATATATATCGATATATGCAAGTAAAATTTGTGGATGCTTAAATAATTGGAAAAATCTAAAAGAAGAAAGACTTTACATATCATAATGATTCATTAGTTTGTATTATAATGCATTTTTATTTTCATCCTCTCATAATTGTAGCCCTAAACATCACAAATCATTACAATGTGATCTTTATGTATTTTGATAATGAATCTCTTCATATTTCTCTAAGTGGTGAAAGATGTGCTTTGAATATGCATTAAAATAATTAAATTGAAGTATATTAGTATTATTGATCAGTAGTGGAGTTATATAGAAATGAAATAATATACATTAGTTCTTGGAGAACTTATATGTCACTAAATTGATATAGTTCCTAAAGAATTAATACAATTTTTTTAAAAAATAAATGACCATAAAAATTATGACCCATATAATTAATTATATTTAGAGGGATAGCCCAATCATATTGAAATCCAATTGTATGTAAACTATGAAGCATTTGGGCTTCCAAATAAAATATAGGTTATTGTCCTATTATAATCGTCTTTAAAATGTAGGAATATAGGAAGTTTGTTAGTATAACTCGCATTTTTTTTTTTTTTTTTTTTGGGGGGGGGGGGGGGGGGGGATGGTTATATATATAAGTATGAGTTAACATTGAAAGGAGATTGTTAGAATATGAGTGAGTTCCTATTAAAAGGGTCTACTCATATACTTCCTCATAAAGCCTATTGATCCCATACAAATGGATGTCAATATCTTATGGAAATTGAAAAGTTTGTTGTTGGTTATGAAACATGTCACACCTTCAAACATATTTGTTGTTAGCAAATCTTTTTTAGAGCCCGTTTGGATGGGTTTTTTGATTTAAAAAAACATTTTTTAATACAAAAAAAATGCTCTTTTTATTAATTTATGTGTTTAGATGATATTTTTTTAAAAAATCAAAAGTCACAATAAAAAAGCCAAAATGCTGCTTCTTTTAAAAGCTCCAATTTGGAGCTTAAAAAAAAAAAGCACTTAAAAAAAGTTTTTTTTAAATAAAAAAAAGCCCATCCAAGCGGGCCCTTAATCATTTGAGTCATTTATATAATGAAACAAATAATAAAAGGTTACATATTGATATCTATTAAAGAACTAGAAGATTCTTCAAGAATAGTTACTTTGTAATATATAATTCAAGAATTATCATGTGTTGCTTATTCTCAAAGAAAATTGATTATGAGAATATCACTAGTTATGATTTGGAATAGATCTTTAAATTTCTAGAAATATATTAAACTCATATATAGGCCCATTCAAATACCATATAAACCAAGCGTGTATTCAATAAATTAGATAGATGCATTTGTAAGATGATTACATGTGATATTACTATTAGTTGACAACTTGAAGTTTACAGGGAATGCTTGAATAAATTATTATGTTAAGGGCGTAATTTCCAAGTTATACAATTCATTTCGAAGCCTCCATAAATAGTAAGATCAATACTTATGATAACAAAATTTCTATTTCGGTGTTGGCTGATTTGATCATACATATTGTAGAACTTATACCACCAACAAAAATTCTCATAGTAAAATTGGTTTTTGGTCGGGGAGCCAGGCATATTCCATTTTAAAAAGTTTGAATGTCTATTCCTATTAATCCACCACAATACACATAGATGGATATATTTAAAGAAAATTGGAATAGTGTTAAGTAAAAACTTCATTCTTCTTGTTTGTCTCTAAATGAAACAAAAAGATGCTTATAAAGGAAACAAATGGATTTAGGATATTTAGATCTTGTGTGATTAGTCAATTATCATTTGACAAAACTTTCTTAACACTAGGGGGAGAAATTGAATAGATGGAAAAGAGAACACATGGAATGCATTATTATTATTATTAAGTATAAATCCTCAAATATAAAAGTATGAACCAAAAGTTCATCAGGATTTGCACTCACAAAAATATTATTGCATAATATTTGCTAGATGCAATATAAATCTCATATTTCAGTTGAAAATGTTCTAATCAACATAAATAAAAGTGAGACATGCATGTAGCATGAGAGACTAATTAGTTCCAAAAGAAAAGAGAAAGGAGCAAATAATGAAGATGATGGAGGCCTTTATTTCAGAAGAGGCTAAGACATAACTAATTGCAAAAACCTCTAAAAAAGTTCAAGTACATGAAAGTAACAAAGAGATCTCAATGAATTATGTTATAGGAAAAATGGAACAAAAAAGATTAAGTTGTCGATAATAGTCTTGATAATAATTTCAACATAAATCTATCTTACAAGTAGACAGAATGATGATTGGCCAAAGGAAAAGAAAAAGGGAAATGACGTAATGAAAATAGGACTACATTATTTCGATATATGAAAATCATGGATATGCAGTGTCAGTGGAAATATGACATATATAAATATTTAACCGGAATAAAGAGTTAAAAATATGAAATATATAAATATTTAAGTGAAATAAAGATTTTCACTAATGCTAATAAAGATTATAATGATGCATATTATTTTGTGGCGGATACAATAATTTTGCATTTCTAGCCACATATGAAAATAAAATTATGCGTATGTTAAATATTGTTTATACAATCAAATAAACCTATGCATATGAAGTTTTTTTAAGTATCAGTAAATATCTTTTTAATATTATTCAGTAACTTAAAATATATATTTTTCTTAGAAAAAAGGAACTTGCTCATTATCTTGAATCCAAACGGTGTTGCTTTATGTATTGGGGCGCAGCAAATAGAAGCGTGCTGCGGACCAAAGCCACGTGCAGAACTTTCATAATTCATATGCACCCAAGAAAGGAAAATAGGTCTGAGCCGAAAGAAAGAAAGGAAAATAGGGAATGCCCCACTCGTATTTTTTAATTTTATTTTTTAAATTATTTTGGGCAATGGAAAAACATCATTGTCAATTGTCAAATTTAAGCTTGTTTGGTTGACAGAGTTGCATTTGGAAATAAGAAGCGTATTGCCAAGAGGCCATGTGCCATGTCAAATCAAATTTTTTTATGCAAAGTTGATTGAATGACGGAGTAAGTCATTGATTGTTTTTTTGGCTTTTGTGTATTTTCAGTTTTAAGTTTCTTAATAATTAATTTTAATTGAGGAAAAACTATTTTTGTCAACTTAAAATAAAATGATGTAAATTTTGTTTGCCAATTCAAGCGTTGATATATTAATTTGGTTTGATATTATTATTTGCATTTATAATTTGATCGAATTTTATTTTTAATTCTTGTAGTTTTAAATCATTAGATTTTACCTCTATAATTTTATAAAGATTTTATCTAAATCTAATAGTGATTCCAATACTTTTAATAAGTTTTAATTTTTTTAAATAAAACTTGGATTACATCACTTATAGTAAATAATACAAGATAAGGTCAATCAAACTGAGGTCTCTAATCATCCGCACACAAGATACCACCTCTCGTCTCGTGGTTTATAAGTAGCACCTGCCAAATCTTGACAAAGAAAGTTCTAAAGTTCAAAAAGCCAATATAAAAGTATTTATAGATCGTCTTTATATTGATAATGAGATTTAAAATTACTATCTTGTAGGTCATAAACCAACTCCTTACCAATTAAAAGAATTTTGGTCGCATAATTAAATGATTTATAAACCAAAATCATATTTTTTTAGGAAAAATGACAAAAAGAGAATTCTGAAATTGTAAAATTCCAAATTAGGTATTTCACATGAATTATAAATTGCTTGTAAAAGTTTCATTATTATCTTATCAATTCTTTATAACAAACCTGAGTTTTTATAATTTCAAATTCCTTTTTTCCATCATTTTCCCTTTATTTTATCATCAATAAATAAAATTTTAAAATTAAACGATAAAAAAATATTACCAGAATTTATTTAGAAGTTCAGTTATTATTAAAAATTGTTCGTATAACCAACAAATTGATAGCGATGGGATAGCGAAAGAGAAATAATATTGGACCTGTTAAAAGCTTAAAATAAGATAAATGATTTTTTTTTAAAAAAATACCTATTATCAAGTAATGATATATCAAATACTGTATATTAAAAAAATTTATTAAAATAAAATATAGGGAAAATCTCACAAAAAACAACTTTAAAAATAGGAAAGGACAAAATGATGTTTTAAATATTCATAATATCGAGAGAGATGTGAATACTTAATTTATCCTTTTAAAATTTAAAAGAAATGACCCAACACAATGCTGGAGCTTTACCGGCTAGCTATTAGAGCTCTAGTGTGAATAAATATTCACAAAGCAATGAAGGTGAGATCTAAACCCTGGCCTCTTGATTTGCCCAAATGATTGGTGGCCATTGGGTGACCAATGGTTTTCATAACATATTATATAAAGAAGTATATATGTTAACTTTTGATCTTTAATCCAAGCTTATTCACAAGTTTTGCTTAGAAATTTACAACATTTCATTAGATTTTAACATCTATTATTTAACAAGTCAAAAATTCATACTATCATGTTATTCATAAATTTTATTAAGAAATTTACGAAATTTTATTAGGTTTTAACAACTTTCATTTACCAAGTAAAAAATTCACAATATAAGGTCATTAATAAGTTTTGTTAAGAAATTTACAATATTTCATTGGGTTTTAACAACCTTCGTCTACTAAGTAAAAAATTCACACTATTAAGTTATTCATGATTTTTGTTAAGAAATTCATTTATATTTGATTAGGTTTTAACAACTTTCATTTACCAAGTAAAAAATTATAGTAGCAGATCATTCATAAGTTTTGTTAAGAAATTCACTAGTCATTAAAACTGATAGTGTAACTTTCTTAATGAAATTTGTTAAAATTTAATCAAATGTCATTAATTTCTTAACAAAAATTATAAATGACTTGATAGTGTCACTTTCTTATTTGGTAAGCGATTGTTAAAAATTTAATGAAATGTCATTAGTTTCTTAACAAAAATTGTCAAAGATATGATAGTATGACTTTTTTATTTAGTAAATGAAAATTGTTAAAAACCTTATGAAATTTCGTGAATTCGTTAATAAAACTTATGAATGACCTTATTGTGTGATTTTTTTTCCTGGACAAACTATAGTTGTTAAAATCTAATGAAATCTTATAAATTCCTTAAATAAACTTATGAATAAGTTTGAATCAAAGTTAAAAAGTTACCTTATATATATATATTTTGATACACATAGTAGGGAAGGGGGCGGGGTTGAACCGCGAATATATGGGGTAGAAAGCTCCCACGCCACTACGCTACTATGATGCTTATAATATTAACTTATATATATTGATTTGTTTGTACAATATATATGGAAAAGTATTGGTGGCCCAATGGCAATGTTTTTGGAAAAACAAGTGGTGGGAGCTCAAATTCCAACACCCACCACTTTAGGAATATTTATTCTCGTTAGAGCTCTAGTAGCCACCTGACGATTGCTTGCGGTGGGGGCTTTTGCTTTTTTTTTTTTTTTTTTTTTTTTTTTTTTTTAAACATATATATATATATATATATATATATAAGGGCATTTTTGTCATTTCATTCAAATTTCAAAAAGGAAAACTTGGGTCTAACACTTTTATGATATTATAAATATTCAAAACACATTTTTGTCTTTTAACATTTTTAAAGTTCTTTTCTTGGATTTTTCCCTAAAATATATTTGCGAGTAAATTCCAAATGATAATTAAATGATCTTGTTGTCTATGTCAAAAACTTGGTACTATCAATTAACAATTAAATATAAATTAGCATTAAGAGTATTATTATCACTATCGTTTTTATTATTATTAATTATAGGTGATGAAATTGACTTCTTCGGATAATCACAACTTCACAAAGCTTATAAGCCTTAATCATAGGTGATGAAATTGACTTCTTCGGATAATCACAACTTCACAAAGTTTTGTGCCTTTGAATTTGACTAAAACAATTATGAGACAAAGACACAAATACCATGTGAATTGGGAAAACCCTAAAAAGTCTGTTAACATATGAAAATGACAAATATGTCTCAAGGGGTGAATCTAGGCTTTAAAATACTGTGCTTTTACCATAATGCCCATCAAGGTTTTTTAGGAAAGGACCCTACCGACGTCGGAGCTCCGCTGACTGGCACCTTTGATGTTGCTCGCAGAGGGCCTTCAACAATAATTGGGGGAGCTCTGGTGAAACTTGAATAATGAGATTAACTACTTTAGCTCCCTTAATCTTATCAGATATTGTTGATAAGTTGAATAAAGACAATGATAACTTAAGTATAGTGATTGATAACTTGTACTAATCTAGTTGTCAATAGTTATACTCAAGTCGTTATTGTGGGGACTTGAATTTGAGCAGTGCTACTCAACTTTTGTGGTGCAAAAAAATTTCTTCGTGTCACGTATGTAATATATCTTTAAATTTGCGCAAATCACTTCTGCTTTGAGGACTTTTAGACATAACTGAAGATAAAATTACCCACAATTAAATATATGTTGCACATGTTAAAGATGACCTGCATCTAATCTTTCTATTCAATAAAATTTTTAAATTTTAACCAATTTTCTCATATTGATATGATAATTATTAAAGTTATAATCAATTAAAAAAAGTATTACCAGTAATAGCGCAATACTTCAATCAAATAAATTATAAGCCAAAAATATCGAATCATTACATTATTTACAAGTTAATCAATTTTTAAGTGCTTGGGCAAAAAGAAATTACACGCATTTTGCGTCATATCGTCTCACTAATATGTTCTATATTTTTAGACGTTTTAAATCACAGTTTGATTTATTTTTTTATTTTTTTTTTTAATGAGAGATGATTTTGAGAGTGCTCATTCATACTCCTTTGTACTTTACTTCATATAGTTGATGCTAGATTTAAACCAATTCTCACAATCAACTATCTTCAAAAGTCTTTCAACCGTATTCCTGTTGATCCTTCTCATCTGTCTACCATAACTTGGCAGGAAATTTTATCATTGGTTCAGGACCTTTTTAATGTGTCTGTTAAAGTTGTGTCATTATCCTATTTTCTTAGGTTCTTTGATAATTCTATTTGCACGTTATCATATTGTACTAAGTAAACCTCTTATTTTATTAATATCATTTTGTCTTATAAAAGAAAATAGAGAGTGCTCATTCTAAATTAAGATGATAGCTTGTAAGGAAATCATGGCAAACATATTTTTTGATACAAAAAACTTTAGGAGAGTTGGATCCTAGGAGCTTACCACGTTTATGGTATATCTAGGCTTAAAGAATACTTACAAATCATGGTAAACATTGATCGTGTAAGCTTCTCTTCTTAGTAGAGTTTGGGGCCTACAAGGACATCCAATAATCCAGCTACGTTGCTTGGATGATAAAATCTAGCTATTTCATCTAGTTCTTAATAAAGACACTTACTTAATTTAATTTGATTAACATAGTTAATATAACATGTATGTTTTAAAACACTTTTATCATCTTCCTTAATTGTCTCGTTCTCTCTTTTCCTCAATTATTGTTGATAGAGTATCAATAGGGATGTATTAGGAAAAAATTGACAAATATGATAACTACTCCATCTGGTCCTAATTATATGAACACTTTTGTAATTCAAATTACACTACAAAAAGTATTCTATAATTAAGGCAGGAAGGTAGTATATATTATATTTAAGACCAAAAGTAATTCCCAAATACATTATATTAAGGTCGGAGGGAGTATTTTGTGAAACCTTTGGTCTAATTTCCATCTGTATCCCCAATGAGTTCACCAGAAGCCATGTCTTTGTGCCTAGGAGCCAAGAAATCCATCATATATAGGTTAGTGCTTTTGCTTATTTGAAAAATAGTTTGTTTTAAAAAACAAAAGAAAAACTTGTTGGTAATTTTTCAGTTAGGTGTTTCAATAATAAAAGAAAAAGTTTCTACAATTTTTATATGTTTTTTTATGCGTTATTTTATTATTATTTTGTTTTGTGTGGAAAAATTTGGAAACCCTTTCTTCTCCTCTCAATGGCTTTTTCTCCATTTGAGTACTTTAGTTCTCATCGAAGTTTCACCCTCCGGTCCTAGTATATTTATTTTTAAAGTAATCTTTTTTAAGAAAATTATTCATGCAGATTTTTTCTTTATAATTTATTTCCAAAATTTATTTTAAAAAATAAAAAAAAATTGAAAACTATAGTCCCTAACTTAAAGTTATCAATGGTGTTCTAGGAGTACTGGTAACAATGGCCCTCATGACTCGAGTTTTATGGTTCAAAAATGGGATAAAGGAACACGGTTCGATTTCTGGTGTACTCATAATGAAGTTAAAAAAAAAAAATGAAGTTCTAGCCGTTGGCAAAATAATGATGATGATGATGTCCTCGTCCTTATTTTTGGTGTACAAGAATGCTGGTGGTGTGGTGTGTGCTCCTTATCAAATAAAGAAAGCATTAGAACTTTTTGTCCGTTTGCGGCATCAACGTGATGTTGGGCTTTGATTATCTGCAGTGTGTTTGTCTTTTAAACTTGTTTTGGGCTTAAGCCCTATATGTTTACCAGAAAAATCTAAAGAATTACTTGATTATGTTTTTTATTTACCCTGTGTCCGTTTGTGGGTTTAACAGTTAGGGATTTGGAAAGTCTTATAAATGGGGAAAGGGTTTGAATCTTGACACTATTGCGGTGCTGGGGGAGGCATTCAGAGCATGGGAAATAGGGGTAACTCGAAAAGTGAGGTGGGCGTATGTATTCTCGATTACGAATCCTTTTTGTATGTGAGCTCGGACGCTTTGCTCTTGAATTATGGGTGAGCCTAACTCCTCTCTTAAAATTTTGTATATAAAAAAAATTATGTTTTTTTTTATTTCTTTTTTAAAAATAAAAAGTGCGGATGGTACACAAGGCTACCATCAAGTGAGATATGAGAATGATTAGATGTACATAGCCTTACCCGTTCCGAACAAGTTTTGAGGGGGCAAAAAACGTCTGAATGATTGTTTAAAATATAAAATCTTAATCGTTTTTGAAATCAACTCTGGTGAGCAACGAACATACTGATTATATATAATCATGATAAAAGCTAAACACGTAAAGTTGTTAGGGGCCACAACAGCAACATTTTCTTCTTACTGAAAGTGGGTTAAGTTCAATATCATAACAACAGATATACATTTCTTTTGGTTTTTGTATTTGTAAATGAACTAGCTTTCCTATAGATGCAACAAAGCAGCAAGTTAGCAAAAAGATCAGAACCTATATTTACACATCAAGGTCTCATATTCACAATTGTTGTAACATCTTCAAACAGGATGCATCAAGCCATGGCCGAAATGCTCCTCCCTGAGGCACGTGCTGCAATCTACACATATTTTATTTTGGTCAAAATTTACACATATAGACTATGAGCAGAAATAGGTTAATGCCTATCAATAATGGACACATTATGTAAATTTAGGAATTTTATGCACTCATTGGCCAAAATTTGGAGTCAAAGTTGCTTGATCCAGAAGCAAATTTTTAGGGTTTAGGCTTGGAACTAAGGTCCATCTCATTTTCAAAATCTCTATTTGGCCCTCAAGTTCATATTGCTGGGCTTAGGGCTCGTATTTAGATCCAATAGTAGGCTCAAGACCAAGCCTAAGCCTTAGTCTGATTCAATCTCAACGTCTGATTCAATCTCAGCCCAAGTAAAACATGTAACAATTGCAGTGGTAAACTACCAGGAGATTATTTCCATATTTTTACTTTTGAGAAAACTTTACCTAGGAAGTAAAAGATTAAAAATATTTCCCAACTTTACAAATCCTAAATGAAGCCAAAACATACATTCTTAAAAACAAGGAAGTAACAAGAAAAGGAGGAATCCTTAAAGTTAAGCCTTAATATATTGCATGAGGTATCTTGTGCTTCTCATTTTTAAATGAAGGGATAATATTATTATTAATCCTTATAGTTTGATTGAATTTGACCTTTATAGTTTTAAATTGTTGGTTTTATACCCTATAGTTTCATAAATATTTTGTATGAGTTTAATGACGGGCTCCAATACTCTTGAAAGAGTTTTGATTTTGATCCATATATACTTAAACTCATACTAAATCTTTATGAAACATTGAAAAAGCCCTCCATTGCATTTTGAAAACATTGTCCAAATGGCTTCCCTTCTCCTTTCTACCTAAGAATGTTTACCCTTTCAATTTTCAACCATTTCTTTATTCCATCTTCAGAAACATTGAAAATGTCCGAAGACAAATAATAAAGCCCATCTTCTCAAAAGTATTCTTAAGCAATTAAATCAAGCTGGTTAGTTCACTCCCCATAATTCTAGCTGAAATAGTAAACGAAAAATTTTCTTATTTGGCAAAGCAATGAACAATGTGTAGGGCCCAAAACTCATCACCTGCGGCCCATAGAGAAGGCAATTGAAGCAGGCCCAAGAGCGGGCGCTCGACCCAAGACTAACTCACATTTATCTCAGCACGCCTAGTCAAAGTCTAGTGTTTCGTCCACAACCACAGATAAAAAACTTTAGGATTTCCACCTCCCTCACAGCTCGCCTAGATCCACAAAAGAAGGAACAAACTCACTTGACTCCAAGCTATAAATAGGTGCCACCATATACTTAGAACACACAAACTACTCCACTCACACTTACTCACATTTTTATATTGTACTCGACATAATCAGAGCTACCTCATTTTTACATCTTTATTTATTGTCTTGTACCCAATAAAGATCAATAATACAACTCCCTTAATTTTATTATTCTTTTATCTCATAACAATTTCCTGCTTTGTTTGTTAATCTCTCCATTGTTGGTACCCTTCTTCACAAAGTTTCCTTCTTGCAAATTATTGCATAAACAATTTGGCGTCGACTGTGGGGATCGACAACAGATTTCAAAGGGATTATCTTGCTACTGCTCATTTTTAATCATTTGCAGTGATTGTCATACCTGCTATGGAGGATGAACCTACCAATGTCCAGGGACGCCTTGAAGCACACACTGGAAGATGGACTTACTAACATTTAAGGGCGTCTCGATGAAATGGCCCTCAATACGAGAATAGACTCAATAGATCTTAGCTCGGGCCGGGTTGGTCACACGACAACAAGAATAACACTACACTTGGATGGTGAGAATAATGCTTTACGGGAGCAACTAGCTTCACGCCCCCACATGTCACCCCTTTCCCTAAAACTATTTCGAACCGACATCATTCGCACGTGCCCTTATCGAAGATCTACACGATAGACCAACCGAGGGGGTAGTTAACATAAATCCAACTGAAAACCATATTGACAAACCTAATGGCATAGGTACAATGGTTGGTGAGACAAGGTGACAAATGAACTAACCTATGGTGAACAACCTACCAAACTCTAGAATGTCAGATGATGAGAGGCGGAATCAGAGATTTTAGGCATTAGAAGCGATGATACTCCATCTCCCTGGAGTACCATCTTGATGAAAAAGAGTGTGCCTAACAGCTTCACTGATTCACCATTCAGGAAGACATCGTATTGGTTGAGATGCCCAAAAAGTTCAAATTGCCAAACATACGAATCTATGATGGTTCAACAGGCCCATACAAACATATAGCCCAATACCGACAAGGAATGAATATTGCAGTGATACCACGAGAGGCGTGGGAGGCTTGTATGCACAAAGGTTTTGGATCAAGCTTAGTCAGACCTGTTTGAGGTGATTTACCAATCCACCAACCAACTCAGTAAGATTATTCGTCGCCCTAAATGACTTGTTCGTACAATAATTTTCTAGCAGTTGAAATGAAAAGAAACCTAACGAATTTAACTGGGTAATCTAAGGGAAACGAGAATCATTAAGAAACTACGTTGGCAAGTTCAAAAAAGAAAAAATCAACATAACCAATTGTGACACACGAACCGCAATTGTTACGTTTTTCAAATTTTTGCTTCCTAACTTTGATTTATATAAGGAACTAACCAAATACACTTGTCATACCATGGATGACGATCGCTCGAGCTTGGGCCAAAATCAAGTGGGAAGAAGACAAGGTGAATGCCATTCAGTCTTGCCACTACACACCCTTAAAGTTGTATCATTGTCCTATTTTCTTATGTTCTTTAATAATTCTATTTGGACGTTATCTTATTGTACTAAGTAAACCTCTTATTTTATTCCATTTTTTCTTATTAAAAAAATAGAGAGTGCTCATTCTAAATAAAGATGATAGCTTGTAAGGAAATCACGACATACATTTTTTTGGTATAAAAAGTTTAGGTGAGTTGGGTCTTGAGAACTTATCAGGGTCAGAACATGCCCCTGGGCTCAAAGAGCACTTACAAATCATGGTAAACATTGATTGTGTAAGCTTCTCTTCCTAGCAGAGCTTGGGGCCTACAAGGACATCCAATAATCGAGCTACGGTGTTTGGATGATAAAATCTAGGTACTTCATTTGGTCCTTAATACACACTTACTTAATTTAATTTGATTAACGAAGTTAGTCAACATGACATATATGTTTTAAAACACTTTTATCATTTTCCTTAATGGCCTCATGAAAGTGGAGCTTAACCACCAAGAGGGGTGAATTGGGAATTTTAAAATTCTTTTCTAAGTCCTCTATTTATGGATACTGAAACAGAGTATGAAAGAAGAAGCAAGACACACAAGATTTATATTGGTTCGATCCAACCTCTTGACCTACGTCCAGTCCCCAGACACTCTGGGATTTCACTATATCAATTGATTACACACTCTGTAACTCAAGAGTAATTCTCTCACTAGAACTTACTCCCCTTACAAGTTGCAATCAATAACCCAATCTCAAGTCCTCGGACTTGAGATACTCACAATAAATGATTCACAATCAATGAACTCTCTCTAAGAGTAGATATAAATAAACACGAAGATCAATATATCAAAAGATACTTTACAAGTGAAAACTCGAAAGAGTAGTTGGTAAACTTGAATGCAATTCGTTTTGTAGATTGGTTGTTGAGAAGAATTGAATGCAGCTCTATTTATACAAAGAGAGCATTAAATAACCGTTGTAATCTTCAATATGATCATTGCCTTCATTAAGCAAGGATTATGTTAAGCTTTAGTCTTCTTCTCTCTCTACTCTTTGGTTAATCCAGTCGCACAGATGTTTATGCTTGACTTCTTGACTTTTAATCCGTTGGAAGAGCAGCTACTGGATGTGGAAAGGAAACATTAATCCCTTTGCAACGTGTGGAGAATGATTGTCCAAAAGGATGCAAGTTTTCTGAACTTTGCATTTAATGTTTTGACATCACCTTTTTGCTTTTGTTCAAATCTTCATTTAAAGTCCTCTAAATCATCTAAAACTCACTAACAAAGTGGTTAAATATAGCTACTAGGAACATTAGTGAATGATGATAGGAAGTATTAAGATCAAACAAGAAGGTTTCACAAATTCGTCGATTTGAGTTTCAAACTCTACGACACAAACTCAAGTTTGTTCACCAAAAGCTGAGTTTGTCATTGTACGCTAATAGCAAAACTTGAGTTTCCATAACTAAACTTGAGTTTCTTTCTTTCGAGAGGAACGTCGCGATTTGAGATTTGGACCATATTTTTTAATAGGAACAAAACTCGAGTTTCCATTTCAAACTCGAGTTTTGGACTCTTAACATGAAATATGAATTTTAGTCCAAAACATCAAAAGCTGGAGTTTTCATTCTAAACTTGGAGTTTTCAAAACATTGAAAAAGAGCAAAGCTCTCTACTTACCCAAAACTCGAGTTTCCAAAACTAAACTCGAGTTTTCATTCAAGTATGAAAACTTTGAGAAATCTATGCCAAGTCAAACCGGAGTTTTCAAAAAGCGAGTAAAACTTGAAAACTTTATGCCAAGTGTAAACTCGAGTTTCCAAACCAAAACTCAAGTTTTCTCAAAACTTAGAAAACTCAAGGCAAACCGAAAACCGGAGTTTCCATATCAAACCGGAGTTTGCATAAGCTCAAAATGTTGGAGACTCTTCGTATGACCAAAACTCGAGTTTCTAAATGGAAACTGGAGTTTTTGTCTTCTTAGAAAATATTGAAGAGTCTCGTATGATGCAAACTCAAGTTTGAAAGTCAAAACTCGAGTTTGTCTCAAGATGAAAAACTTGGAGTGCTCTCACGTAAGACCAAATCTCGAGTTTCCTATGAAAACTAGAGTTTTGCTTAGTTTATTAAAATTGAGTCACTCTTTGTCAAGTCAAAACTCGAGTTTCCAAACCGAAACTCGAGTTTTCCAAACGAAACTCGAGTTTTCCTTTGACGAGTAAGTTTTTCAACTTACCAAAGAAAAACCTCTTTGAGTTTACAATTGTCGGTTATCATCAAAATACATAGAGAACTAACATTCTTCCCCTTTTTGATGATGACAACACTTGTAAACCAAAATTCCAAGAGTTTGGTAGGATTTGCAATTTGAAATGAAATTTGCATTTGTGAGCTTTAAACTTTTTTTTAAAAAACAACTTGGTCATTTGGAAAATGTTTTTGGATTTGACATTGTTTTAGAAACCTAAGAAGTGTTCACGAAATGGCAATTTGAAACACTTAGGCATTTTGAAAACATGATTTTGCACATAACGGTATTCAAACAACTTCGGAATATCGAGATAGGCAACAGAAGACAAATAAGCACGAAAATTCACAAAATGCATTTCATATGATAACAGCTACATCAGAAAGTTAAATGCATAATTACAGAAACTGAGGAATTGCAGAAACTAAAACTAAGTACAAAAGATTCAAGACTCAAAGCACTCTTCACTTCTCAAGCTCAAATTCTATTCATTTCCTTTCTCTCCCCCTTTGTCATCTTCAAATGGGGATGGAGCTGAGATAGAGGAGTCAAAACAGGGATTGATCAAAGGAGTAGAAGGAGGTGAGTCACGGTGAGGAAGAATCTCGTAGTGGGTTGATAATTGAATATTTCATACACTACTTTTTGTCTCTTGATTAATAATTTAGGACTCTTTAGCTAATAAATAATGGCTTTTATACTTATTTGGGCTTTGGGCCTTTTATTATGTTTTAGCCATTTTTAATAATAAAATTCTAGTTTTAAATTGCTTCACTATTTTCACCATAACTCTTGAACCAGACATCGGATTTACCTCATTTTTGTCTCATATTTCAGATGATTCAGAGAGCTACAATTGTTATGAGGACATGAAGAGAAAATTCGGACAAGAGGGCGGTCGATTTTGGAGCCGAAGTCATATGTATTTTTGGATTTTTATTTGGGCTCGAATTTTGTCACTTAAGCCCACTTTTATTTTATTTTCGTTTGGGTTGAACCCATTTCCATTTTTAGGTTAACTTTAAGTTGGATGGCAGCCACAAACATTCATTCATTCACGTTTTTAGATTTTTGTGGATCAAAATAGGAGTTTCTAAATTCTCTCAACTGTTCTTCGTGTTCATGATGAACTTCTTCATTTCTGCTCGATTTTCGTTTTGCATAACCATGATGGGCTAAGCTTTTGTGATTGACACATGGATTGAGGATTCCACTATCCAGAGGACTCGTTCTTAATGGTAACAAATTCATTTCTGTTTTGTAATTTCAGATTCGAATTACTTTCGGATTGGGTGTTAGATTTAACGCCCAGATTGAGATATCTCAAGGATTGAGTTTGAACTAGGTTTAAGTGCTTGCTGTGCGATCACACAGTGACACGCCGCTGTTCGAATAAATGCTAGGTGATCGTCTAGTTGAGGGATTTTTTGGACGAACACAGAGATTTCGGTTCGTCCAGAATCAATCACGAGTTCGTTTCAAACTGTTTTCGTCCGAGGAAGGAAAGTGGTGGAATTCGAAATCTGGGTTAATCTTCGTTTATCCGTTTAATCTGTGTTTATTTCGTTTTGCTTCAGTTATTTCGTTTCTATTCTCTTTTGAACCAAGAACCCCCAATTTTACTGTTTCTGTTTTATTGCTGTTAGAATTGAATCGATTGCAAATTCGTTGGGAAACGACCCAGGTTACATTATACTACAAATCCTTTTCTAATATGGTAATTTTGGGAGATTACGACAAATCTCTGTCATGGGTGTGAGAGAGGGATTAAGAACCTCAGTGGTTGGGGTAATTGGAGATGAGGAGGGTAGAATCTCTGTGGTGGGAGTAGAAGTAGGCATAGGAGAGGAGAATATGGGAGTGGATGGCTCAGGTAAGGAGGTAGGAACCTGAGGACTAGTAAAGGTGAATGATGGTGAGGATGATGGTTCAGAGTCAAGCTTGAGATCAGAAGGGGAACCAAAGTCGAATCCAGACTAACTGGGACCAGTAGGGTGAAGCACGTTCAGAATCTTGTCGATCTTGTCACCCATACTGACATTGGAGACCATTAGAGTAGTAAGCTTTGCATCATGATCCATAATATGCCCAGTGAGGTCATCTATCTTCTTGTTCACCTGAGTAGACAGGGTTTCAATATTCTCCTTCATCTCATCTTGCACATCAACCATCTCATGGTTGCCTCTGGTGAGCTTAGCTACCAACTTCCCAACTTCAAACTTGATTCTAATTGACATGGCAGCAATGGCAGCATCCACAATGCCTTTCACCCTTGCATCAAAATCAGATGGCAGAGATGTTTGAGCAGGTAGAGGAACAGATTGGGCTTCCTGTGCTCTGGCTTGAGAAGCTCTTGCATGTGACTTAGAGGGAGCCCGTGATTGTCCAGAGCCTTCAGCCTCAAAGTTTATCCTCATGAGATTCAACTAAGCCTTACCAAAGAATGGAGGATACTTCAAGGAATCAGCAGTACCAACCTACCAGATCTTATGGTAAAAGAGAATTACTAAAATGAGCGAGGGAAATGGTATGTGGGAAGGTCTTCTAGATGAGAATTTGAACTTGACCATTTCTTGGAAAATCCAGTGGTCAAGATTGAGAGGAATTTGCTTAACTAGAGTAGTAAAGAGTGGATAGTCTTTCTGAGCAAAGTGGGTGAAGTTGCCACCCTTTTGAATAAAATTCCTCGAATAGATATACCGAGGACACGATTGATGGGAGGCATTGACACGGGATTGAAAGAGAGGGAATGCACTTGATCTTCGGGGAATAGGCTCATTTGGCACGAGAATTGAAAAGATTTCCCGATGCGAATTTGATAGTGGGAACCGGAGGAGGGTTGTCAATTTTCAAAATTGAGTTTAGAATAGAAGCAGACAAAACAAATTTGACACTTTTGACAGTGGTAGTGACTCGTTCCTCAACTAGCTCACCATCCGAATTTAGAATGTTATCAGACTCCATATTGAAATAGAATAGCCTAACAAGTTTGGAGTGTAAGGAGCAGGGATAGATAAAAATGATTCATAAGGTTTGAGCTAAGGGGATAAATTTACGCTGCATTCTTGTTGGAGTTGAGCTAAATCTACTGCAACTACAAGACATAACTCTTTCTTCATGAAGGATTCTTTAAACTTAGCATTTTGTTCAGTAGTAAGAGTGGCAGAAGTAATGGTAAAACCTTGAGGAGGAGAAGGATGATGGTAAATATCCTCTACAGCATTTGCCATAACAGGGGGCACCTCCTCTGGTTGAGTGTGAGTGGAGAAGTAGCCTTGGAGGAAGCCTGACCTCTCTCAGTGTCATGAGACTTAGAAACAGTGGCTCTCTTCTTCGTAGCGGGCTTAGAGGCTTCAGCTACCTTCTTCTTTCCCTTTCCCTCGACTGGTTCAAGTTCAGTCCTCTTCTTCTTCGAAGGCATTGCAGTAGATTCCTTGAATGAAATCCCCTTTGATTTAGGATTAGGAGAGGGAGATTCAGGAATTTTGTCGCTGACACCTTTGATTGACCTATCGACTCGATAGTGAAACCGCCTAGGAGTCGATTTCATCCTCCTTGGTCACTGAGGAGGAGGAGGAGGAGGAGGAGGAGGAGGGGACCGTGATTTTGACCCTTCCTGGTCAGAATGTGTGTCGTGAATCTCTTGAGGAGTCGATTTGGAGGCCATTTCTAGGTTTAGAGTGAGGGTTTGGTCGAGAGTCGCGAGAATCAGAGAGAAGGAAGATAGAACGGCTAGGGCAAAACTTGAGTTTTGAGACGAGTTTTGAAGAACTTGAACAGTAACACATATATATAGACGCGACAAAACTCGAGTTTTCACTACAAAACTTGAGTTTTGATGAATGGTTACTAACCTGGACTTCAAAGGTGTAAGGTGAACCTTTGAACTTCCGCGACTAAAACTTGAGTTTCCACTTACCAACTCGAGTTTTCACCATTCTTCAAAACATGGTTGCTCGCTCGATGGAAACTCGAGTTTCCAATTTAATGAGTCGAGTTTTCAACTTCTCCAAAAATCAAGATTGCTCTCGAACCCGACAAAACTCGAATTTTGTTTCCAAAACTTGAGTTTGCCATCCTCGACAAACAAATATAAGTATTTTTCACATTCCCGCATAAAACACAACTAAATACTCCAATGCTTAAGTTAGTTTCTAATAATCATAAAAAACATAACTAACATTGAGATATGAAATACTCACAACTCATTGGGATTTACCATTCCCAATTCTCTTCTTATGAAATTGAATTGTTCTTTGGCCAATGGTTTGGTGAAGATGTTAGCAAGTTGAAGATGAGTTGGAATGAACATGACTTTGACATCCTTCTTGAACATGATCCCTTATGAAGTGATGCCTCACATCAATATGCTTGGTCCGAGTATGTTGCACTTTGGATTCTTAGCCAAGCTTATTGTGCTAGTGTTGTCACACAATATTGGGATCTCCTTCAGTTGATTCCCAAGTCGGATAGTTGTTGCTTGAGCCATAGGATTTGAGCACAACAACTTGAGGCAGCCACATATTCAACTTCGGTAGAAGACACAGCGACACTAGTTTGCTTCTTGCTGAACTAGGACACAAGTGAACCACCAAGGAATTGACATTGGCCACTTGTGCTCTTTCTATCCGTCTTGTATCCAGCATGATCTGAATCTGAATATGCCACCAAAGGTTCAAGTTGACCTTTGGGAAACTCGAGTTTCCTATGAAAACTGGAGTTTTGCTTGGTTCATTAAAAATTGAGTCACTCTTTATCAAGTCAAAACTTGAGTTTCCAAATCGAAACTCGAGTTTGCCTTTGACAGTAAGTTTTTCAACTTACCAAAGACAAACCTCTTTGAGTTTACAATTGTCTGTTATCATCAAAACACATAGAGAACTAACACCTCATTCTCTCTCCTCCTTAATTATTGTTGATGGAGCATCAATAGGGATATATTAGGAAATTTTTTTGACAAATATGAAAACTATATCTTATATTTAAGACCAAAATCAATTCCCTAAATACATTTTATATCAAGGTCGGAGGGAGTATTTTGTGAAACCTTTGGTCTAATTTCCATTTGTATTCCCAGTGAATTCACCATAAGCCATGTCTTTGTGGCTAAGACCCAAGGAATCCATCATATATAGGCTAGTGATTTTGCTTATTTGAAAAATAGTTTTTTGTTTTAAAAAGTAAAAGAAAAACTAGTTTGATAATTTTTTATAGTTAGGTGTTTTCATAAACCAAAAAAAAAAAAAAAAAATTATTTCTACAATTTTTATATTTTTTTATGCGTTTTTTTTTTTTTTTTTTTGGAAAAATTTGAAAACTCTTTCTTCGACTCAATGGCTTTTTCTCCATTTGAGTACTTAAGTTCTCATCGAAGTTTCACCCTCCTGTCTTAGTATATTTATTTTTAAATGTAATCTTTTAAAAAAAATATTCAAGAAGATATTTTTTTCCAAAACTTATTTTAAAAAATAAAAAAAAAATTGAAAACTATAGTCCCTAACTTAAAGTTGTCAATGGTGTTCTAGGCGTACTGGTAACAATGACCCTCAATCCTCATGACTGGAGTTTTATGGTTGAAAAATGACATAAAGGAACACGGTTCGATTTCTGGTATGCTCATAATGATGTTCTAACTGTTGGCAAAATAATGATCATGATGTTGTTATCGTCCTTATTTTTGGGGTACGAGAATGCAATGTTCAGGTGTGTGCTCCTTAGCAAATTAAGCAAGCTTTAGAACTTTTTGTCCGTTTGCAGCATCAACGTGATGTTGGGCTTTGATTATCTGCATCTTGGGTTTTTATTTTTTATTTTTTTACTTGTTTTGTTTTGGGCTTAAGCCCTATATATTTACCAAAAAAAAATCTAAAGCATTACTTGATTATGTTTTCTATTTACCTCGGTAAATAATCTAAAAACATTACTTGATTATGTTTTTTATTTACCCCTCATCCGTGGGTTCGGTGGTTAGGGATTTGAAAACTCTTATAAATGGAAAGGATTCGAATCGACACTGTTGCGGTGCTAGGAGGCATCCTAGAGCTTGGAAAGTAATGGTAACCCAAAGGCGAGATGGAGCGGGTATACTCTCAATTTTGAATCCCCTTGTGGAGCAGGCTCGGGTGTTCTCGCTGGGATCAAGGTAAACCTAACTCCTTTGCTAAAATTTTTATATATAAAAAAAATAATGTATATATATTTTTATTTCTTTTTAAAAATAAAAAGTGTGGCTAGTATACAAGGCTTCCATCAAATGAAATCTAAGAATGATTAGACGTACAAAGTCTTATCCGGTTAATTTTATAAAATTGTTTTTCCGAACAAGTTTTGAGGGGAAAAATCGTTTTAATGATTGTTCTAAAAAACTGTACGGAGTATTTGAGAACTAAAAAAATATAGAAACTTAATCGTTCTTGAAATGAACTGTGGTGAGCACCAAACATACTAATTATGTATAATCATGATCAAAGCTCAACACGTACAGTTGTTAGGGCCCACAACAACAACATTTTCTTCTTACTGAAAGTGGGTCAAGTTCAAATATCATAACAACAGGTACACATTTCTTTTGGTTTTTGTATTTGTATATGAACTAGCTTTCCTCTAGATACAACAAAACAGCAAGTTTAGCAAAAAATCAGAACCTATATTTACACATCAAGGTCTCATATTCACAATTGTTGTAACATCTTCAAACAGGATGCATCAAGCCATGGTCGGATTCAATCTGAGCCCAAGTAAAACATGTTACAATGGCAGTGGTAAACTGGCAGGAGATCATTTCCATATTTTTACTCTTGAGAAAACTTTACCAAGGGAGTAAAAGATTTAAAATATTTCCCAACATCACAAATCCTAAATGAAGCCAAAACATACATTAATCCTACAAATAAGGAAGTAACCAGAAAAGGAATCCCTAAAGTTAAGCCTTAACATATTGCATGAGCTATCTTGTGCTTCTCTGTTTTTGTATGAAGGGATAATATCATTGTTGATTTTTATAGTTTGATTGAATTTTGGTTCTGGTCCTTTTAGTTTTAAATTATTGGTTTTAGACCTTACAGGTTTCATAAATTTTTGGTATGAGTTTAATAACTAGCTCCTATACTCTTAAAAGAGTTTTGGTCTTAGTCCCTATATAATTAAATTCATACCAAATCTTTATGAAACATTTAAAAAGCCCTCCATTGCATTTTGAGAACATTGTAAAAATGGCTTCCCTTCCCCTTTATGCCTCAGAATGTTTACCTTTTCAACCATTTCTTCTTCCCATATTCAGAAACATTGAAAATATTTGAAGACAAATAAAGCCCACCACCTCAAAAGTATTCTCAAGCGGTTAAATCAAGGTTTGGTTGATTATGAAAGTGAAGCTAAATCACTAAGAGGGGGTGAATTGGGGATTTCAAAAACTTTTGAAACTCCTCTGTGTTTTCGAACACTAAAACGAGAGGTGAATAGAGTGTAGGGAAGAAGAGCAAGACACAAAGATTTATATTAGTTCGGTCCAACTTCTTGACCTACGTCCGGTCCCGGACTCTCGGGATTTCTACTATCTCAATTGATTACACATTCGTACTCAAGAGTAATTCTTTCACTAGAACTTACTCCCCCTTACAAGTTGCAATCAATGAACCCAATCACCAAGTCCCCTGACTTGTGATTCTTTACAATAAATGATTTACAATAAAATAAGTCTCTCTAAGAGTGGATAATGATAAACACTGAAGCTTAATGTATCAGAAGACACTTTACAAGTGAAAACTGAAAGTAGTTGAAGAACTTTGAATGCAATTCATTTTCAGCAGATGTGTTGGTGGAGAAGAATTGAATGCAGAACTATTTATACCAAGAGGGCATTAAATGACCGTTGTAATCTTCAATATAACCGTTTCCTTCATTAGACAAAGTTTTGGTTCAGCTTTGGTCTTCTTCTCTCACTAATCTTCACTTAATCCAGCTGTGCAGAAGTTCAGAGTTGACTTCCTACAAATTAATCCATTGGAGTAGCAGCTTCTGGATGTGGAAAACATTCTTTAATTCTTTGTAGACGTGTGCAAAAGGATTACCCAAAAGTATGCAACTTTACGGGTTTTGCATTTAATGTCTTGACGTCACTTTTTGCTTTTGCTTTAAACCTTCAATAAACATTCTCTAAAACATCTGAAAACTCACTAACAAAGTGGTTAAACATAGCTAGGAATATTAGAGAATGATAACGGGAAGTATTAAGATCAAACAAGAAAGTTTCGCAAATTCGTCGATTCGAATTTCAAATCCGGCGATGAAAACTCGAGCTTTGTTTCTCAAAACTTGAGTTTTGGACTTTGGTATGTAAAATCAATTCAAGTTCAAAACATCAAAATTGGAGGTTCTCTTCCAAAAATGGAGGTTTTCAAAACATTAAAAAAAGAAATGCTCTCGGGTTGGCCAAAACTCGAGTTTTAAAATCAAAACTCGAGTTTTCATTTAAATATGAAAACTTGAAGAATTTGCGCCAAGTCAAAACTTGAGGTTTTGAGTGGCGGCATTTTTCAAAATATGAAAAAGCACGAAGGTTCTCTGCTGAAAAAAACTCAAGTTTTCATTTTATAATGAAAACTTTGAGAAAAGCGTGCCATACTCAAAACTGGAGGTTTTCACAAAGATCGGCGGTTTTGAAAATTGGCTAAAACATGAATCCTCTCGCCAATTCAAAACTCGAGTTTTCACAAATTTTGTGAAAAACTTGGAAAGTTTCACGTTAACCGAAAACTCGGAGGTTTTTAAAAGTTCAAAAACTTAGGAGACTCTGCGTAAGGCCAAAACTCCAGTTTTCAACTGAAACCTTGAGTTTTGCATTCTTGAGAAAATCTTTGAGAAATCTCTGTGTGATGAAAACTTGAGTTTTCTCAAAACCGGCGGTTTTGCTTAGTTCGGAAAATTGAGTTCTTCTGTAAGGGCAAAACTCGAGTTTTGGTTACAAAACTCGAGTTTTCCTTTTTCGAGCAAGTTTTTCAACTTGTCAAAGAAAAACTTCATACTTTGTTTGCAATTGTTAGTAATCATCAAAACCCTTAGAGAACTAACAGATTCACTCCCCACCAATGTTGTCAAAATCGAGTTTTTATATAGATACGGAAAAGGTGGTAGAAACGTAAATCGTAGAAATGACATGAAACATAAAGTTTCTACTTCTTAAGGCCAGGATAATATATATATATATATATATATATATGTATGTATGTATGTATATGTATATGCAAATGTATCTGTATGTGTATGTATGTAAAAAGAAAAACATAAATCACTACTCAAAATTTCAAAAACATAAATTATACTCCCTATGGTCCTAATTATAGGACAACATTTAGAGTTTGTTTTGGTCTTAATTATAAGACAACATTCTAATTTTTGTTAATATCTTCCTAAAATACCCTATTGATATGAATGAGGGATTATGTGAAATCAACAAAGTAATTGAAGTGCCAAATTTATATAAGGGCATTTTAAGAAAGTGAGTAAAATTAACTAATTTAACTCATATCCTTAATTCCTTCAAAATTGGTTAAATATGTCCTATAATTAGGAGCGGAGAGAGTATTTTAAAAAAACAAGTTACATAACTATATAAAATATAAGTTCAAAAATACAAAAAGAGTTTAACAACTCCTAAAAACAAGTTCCAAAACATCGAAATAATAAAGTATAAAAATTCCTAAATTATAACAATTCATTCAGATCAAATAGATCATTTTGCAAAAACTCTATGTCCTCAATGTCCTCTTCTCTTACTCTTATAACAAGTTTTTTTTTTTGGTTGGTTTTAATTAAAAATGGTGGAATCTCTAAAAACGTACGTTTCTACACGATTTTATGTTTCTACACACGTTTCTACCCATTTTTACCTATGACAATTTTTATTTAAGTTTTAGCACATAACACCCAAGTAAAAACGTCAAAACTTACGTTCTTACGTTTTTTCCACTAGTTTTTGACAACACTTTGCTCCCCACAATTCTAGCAGAAAAAATAAACGATTTTTTGTTTTGTTTGGGAAATCGGTGAACAATGTGTAGGGTCCAAAACTCATCATCTACACCTAAAGACAAGGCAATCGAAGCGAGACCCAAGAGCGTGCGCCGGACCCAAGACTAACTCACATTTATCTCAGTACACCTAATCAAACTCCAATGTTCCGTCCACAGCCACAGATCCAAAAATTTAAGATCTTCACCTCCCTCACAGCTCGCCTAGATTCACAAAATAAGGAACAAACTCACCTAACTCCAAGCTATAAATAGGTGCCTTCATATGCTTAGAAAACACAAGCTGCTCTATTTACACTTACTCATTTTCTTATGTTGTATTTGACTATCGGAGCTATCTCATTTTTGCTTCTTTATTTACTATCTTGTACCCAATAAAGATCAATAATAGAACTTCCCTTTATTTTCTTATTCTTTGCTCTCATAACAATGATGAAAGTGGAGCTTAATCACCAAGAGGGGGTGAATTGGGGATTTTAAAATCTTTTAAAAGCGATGATACTCCATCTCCCTGGAGTATCGTCATGACTAATAGCTTCATTGAAAAACAAAGATGAACATTGAAAGTGAGAAGAGAAGAGCAAGACACACAAATTTATCTTGGTTCGGTCCAACCTCTTGACCTACGTCCAGTCCCGGACTCTCGGGATTTCCACTATATCAAATGATTACACACTCTATACTCAAGAGTAATTCTCTCACTAGAACTTACTCCCCCTTACAAGTTGTAATCAATGAACCCAATCACTAAGTCCTCAGACTTGTGATTCTTTACAATAAATGATTTATAGATAAAAACTCTATCTAAGAGTAGATAATGATAAACACTGAAGCTTAATGTATCAGAAGATACTTTACAAGTGAAAACGAAGGTAGTTGAAGAACTTTGAATGCAATTCGTTTTCAGAGATGTGTTAGTTGAGAAGACTTGAATGCTACTGCTCTATTTATACAAAGAGAGCATTAAATGACCGTTGTAATCTTCAATATAACCGTTGCCTTCATTAGACAAAGTTTAGGTTAAGTTTAGGTCTTCTTCTCTCTCTAATCTTTTCTTAATCCATCGTGTGCAGAAGTTCGAGTTGTCTCTCTGCAAATTAATCCGTTGGAGTAGCAACTGCTGGATGTGGAAAACATTCTTTAATGCTTTGCAAACGTGTGCAGATGGATTACCCAAAAGTATGCAACTTTCTAGGTTTTGCATTTAATATGCGACATCACTTTTTGCTTTTGCTTTAAACCTTCAATAAACATTCTCTAAAGCATATGAAACTCACTAACAAAGTGGTTAAACATATCTAGGAACATTAGAGAATAATCATAGGAAGTATTAAGATCAAACAAGAAGGTATTGCAAATTCGACAGATTTGAATTTCAGACTCTGCGATGTAAACTCGAGTTTGTTTATCAAAACTCGAGTTTTTTTTGTGCACTTAAGTCAAAACTTAAGTTTCAATATCAAGACTCGAGTTTCCTCCATCCGAGAGAGGAAAGTCGCGATTTGAGCTCTTGGAGCACATTTTTGAAAGAAACTCAAAACTCGAGTTTCCAAAACAAAACTCGAGTTTTGGACTTTTAATGAAAATAATGAGTTTAAGTCCAAAACATCAAAACTTTGAGTTTTCATTCAAAACTGGAGCTTTTAAAATATTGAAAATGTTCAAAGCTCTCGAGTTGGCCAAAACTCGAGTTTCCAAAACAGAATTCGAGTTTTCATTAAGTATGAAACATTGAGAGATCTGAGCCAAATCAAAACTCGAGTTTCCAAAGGGAAACTTGAGTTTTCAAAACCTTGAAAAATGCATTGCTCTCGGCTTGGCCAAAACTCGAGTTTTGAAATCAAAACTCGAGTTTTCATATAATTATGAAAACCTTGAAAAAAAAGAAATTGTGCCAAGTCAAAACTTGAGTTTTTTGAAGACTCGAGTTTTCAAAAACGAGTGAAAACTTGAAAACTCTCTCTCAAGTCAAAACTCGAGTTTTGAAATCAAAACTCGAGTTTTCTCTTAACTTAGAGAAAACTTATAAAACTTAGAGCAAATCAAAATCCGGAGTTTTAGCGCGAAACCGGGTATGCATATGTTCAAAAGTTTAACACGTCTGGCCAAAACTCGAGTTTCCAAACCAAGACTCGAGTTTTGTCCTCATTTGAAAATAGTGTGAAATCTTTGTGCAAGGCAAAACTCGAGTTTTCGGTCAAAACTCGAGTTTGTCTTTAAGTGAAAAATTGAGTGCTCTCGTAAGTCCAAAAAACTCAAGTTTTCATTTGAAAACTCAAGTTTTGCTTTGATCACTAAAAATGAGCAACTCTTCGCAAGGCCAAAACTCGAGTTTTGAAACCAAAACTCGAGTTTTGTCTTGAGTAAGTTTTCAACTTACCAAAGACAAAACTATAACTTGTGTTTATAATTGTAGTTATCATCAAAACACATAGAGAACTAACATTCTCCCCTTTTTGATGATGACAACACTTGTAAACCAAACTTCCAAGAATTTGAGAGAGTTTGCACTTTAAAATGAAAATTGTTCAAAAACTAGTAGTTGAAATTTCAAAAAATTTGATAGAAGTACCATTTTGAAATTCTCTATTGTTTTGCACACTTGATAGGGCATAATACATAGAAAATTCGAGAGACATGCAAGAAGCATTAACCAAGTAGACAATTTTACTTATAAAATGCAAAGCATTACAATAGTTCAAAGGAAAATGCTACAACTAGAAAAGTTACAAACACTACAGAATCGGGCACCACAGAACCAGACACTACAAAACCCTCAAAACTCAAATTCTATCTAGTCCACTTTCTCTCCCCTTTGTCATCTTTAAATTGGGAGGAGCTGAGACCGAGGATTCATGGAGAGGGTCTGAGTGGTGTAGGAGGAGGTGAATCATGATGAAGGACCTCTGTGGAGGGTGTGTGAGGGAGGTTGAGAACCTCAGTAGAGGGAGTTGCTGGAGAAGAAAATGGGAGGACAACTGTGGGAGGAGTGGATGAGGGAATTGGTGAAGGGAAAATGGGAGTAGAGGGATTAGGTGAAGAGACAGGGATCTGAGGGCTAGAGAATGTGAAGGAAGGTGAGGAAGAAGTTGCAGGTTCAGGCTTTGGGTGTGAGGAACTTGGACCAGCACCAGACCCAAATGCAGAAGCAGAGCCAATCCCAAGGTGCTTCAAAATTTTCTCAACCTTGTCACCCAAGCTGACATTGGAAACCAATTGAGTAGACAGCTTGGCCTCAAGATCCATGATCTGATCAGAAAGCTCACTGTGAGATTTTCAGATTGTTCCTTCAATCCATAAATCTGAACCTTCATAGCTTCCTGGGCATCCACACTCTCATGATTACCAACTTTAACCTTAGCAACCAGCTTTTCAATCTCATATTCAAGTCTGATTGAAAGTTGAGCAACTGCACGCTCCACAATATCCTTGATCCGAGTCTCAAAATCAGAAGGCAATGAGGACTGAGTAGGAGCAGATTGGGCCTCCTGAGCTCTGGACTGAGAGCCTCTTGCCTAAGATTGTGAAGGAGCCCGATACTGACCAGAGCCTTCGCCCTCAACAGTGATCTTCATGTAATTAAGCTGGCTCTTCCCAAAGGCAGCTGGCTTCTTGATGGAATCTGGAGGACCCAGATACCAAATCTTGTGGTAAAATAAGATCACGAAACCGAGAGATGGGTAAGGAATGTGAGAGGGTGCTGGATGAGAATTTAAACTTGATCATCTCTTTGAAAATCCAATGACCAAGATCAAAAGGGGTTTGCCTCACAAAAGTTGAAACACGGGATAGTCCTTCGAGTGAAGTGGGTAAAGTTCCCACCCTTCTGGATAAAATTTTTGGAGTAAATGTACCAGAGAATTCTATTGATGTTGGACATATCAGCTGGTTTGAAAGAAAGGGTGTGAGACTAATTTGCAGGAAAGGGCTTGTTGGGACAAAGAGTATTGAAGATCTCACGGTTGCTCAAGCTGATGTCAGGAACAGGAGGTGGATTGGCAATCTTCAAAATTGTGTTAATGATAGAAGCAGATATGGTGAATTTAACACCTTTAACACAAGTGGTCACTCTCTCCTCAATCAGATTTCCCTCAGAATCCAAAATGTTATCAGAAACCATGTTAAAATAGAAAATTTTAACAATATTTGGGGTATAGGGGGCTGAAATCGAAATAAAAGACTCATAGTCTTTTAACCAGGGTGAGAGTTCCAAATTATGATCTTCCCTTAACTTAGCCAAATTCACAGATACAAAGGGACAAAAAGCTTTATTCATGAAGAATTCCTTAAACCTGTCTGCTTCTTCTTTTGACATTTGAGTGGCGGTAGAGATAAAGCCTTCTGGAGCAGAATCGTGGTTGTAGATTTCTGTGATTGCATCTTCCTCAAACTCAGTGACTTCGGAATAGTGCTTCGGGAGTAGGGTCGGCAGGCACATAAGAGGCTTGCCCCTTTTCGGGAATAGAAGCGGTCCTCGATCTCTTGGCTTTGGGAGGCTTAGGGATGTACGGCTCCTTCGATTTCCCTTTCCTTCGGGTGATGGAACGTCTTGATCATGGCGCTTCTTGAGCGGATTTCGGAGATTCGTGGAAGAATCCCCTTTTTCCTTGAACGAAGACTCTTTTTGCTCTTTGATTGAGGAGGACTCTTGCTCCTCGAATGGAGGGAGTATGGAGACGTTTTCCTTGCTAACTCCATGATGATAGCAATTGCGAAGAGTTTTCAGTCTCACGGGCGTTCGGGAGGAGTAATAGTTGGATTGGTTCCCTTTTAGGGTTAACAGCATCGGGGGTAGGCGTTGGAGGGGTAGATGAAGACATCTCTAGGGTTTGAGAGGAGGATTTGGTCGAGAAAGAGAGAAATCAGAGATTTGGAAAGATTAGGGTGAGAGAGATAGAGAGATGCTAGGGCAAAACTTGAGTTTTGAGCGTTTTGAAGAACTTAAATAGTAACTCAATTAATAGACACGACTAAAACTCGAGTTTTGGATAACAAAATCGAGTTTTGATGAATGGTTACTAACATGGACTTCAAAGCTGTAAGGTGAACCTTTGAACTTGTGCGACCAAAACTCGAGTTTCAGTATGAAAACTTGAGTTTTCACCACTCTTCAAAACTTGGTTGCTCTCTGTCTGATGGAAACTCAAGTTTCCAACTTACAAACTCGAGTTTTCAACTTCTTCAAAAATCTGAAGTTTTTCTCTCTCCCCGATAGTCATTTCCAAAACTCGAGTTTTGCTCCCAAAACTCGAGTTTTCATTCCTCGACAGCAAACATCATAATTTCAAGTGTCCTGCATAAAAGACAACTAAATACTTTGATGCCTAAGTTAGTTTCATTCAATCATCAAAACCATAACTAACATTGTTTGAGTGAGAAATACTTACAACTCATTGGGATTTACCATTCCCAATTCTCTTCTTATGAAATTGAATTGCTCCTTAGCTAATGGTTTGGTGAAGATATCAGCAAGTTGAAGATGTGTTGGGATGAACTTGACTTTGACATCTTTCTTTTGAACATGATCCCTTATGAAGTGATGTCTCACATCAATATGCTTGGTCCGAGTATGTTGAACCAGATTCTTTGCCAAGCTTATTGTGCTTGTGTTGTCACACAATATAGGGATCTCCTTCAAATTGATTCCCAAGTCTAATAGTTGCTTGCTGCTTAAGCCACAAAACTTGAGCACAACAACTTGAGGCAGCTACATACTCAGCTTCTGTAGAAGACACAGCCACACTGGTTTGCTTCTTGCTGAACCATGACACAAGTGATCCACCAAGAAACTCACATTGTCCACTTGTGCTCTTTCTATTAGTCTTGTACCCAGCATGATCTGAATCTGAATATGCCACCAAATGTTGGTTGACCTTTGGGAAACCACAATCCTAGTGTCTTTGTGTCAGCAAGGTATTTGAATATTCTCTTCACATGTTCAGCATGAGACTCCTTGGGAGTTGACTGGAACCTTGCACACATTCCTACACTGAATTGGATGTCTAGATGACTTGCAGTCAAATAGAGCAATGATCCAATCATTCCTCTATATCTTGTGATGTTGAAGTCCTTGCCTTCTTCATCAGCATCCAATGAAGCAGTTGAACTCATTGGACTGTCAGCACTATTGCATTAGTCCATCCCAAACTTCTTTAGCAGATCATTAAGATACTTGGTATGAGATATGAAGATTCCATTCTTCTTTTACTTGATTTGCAGGCCAAGGAAATAGTTGAGTTCTCCCATCATGGACATCTCAAATTCTCGCTGCATATTCTTAGCAAACTCTTCACACAAAGCATCATTAGAAACACCAAATATAATATCATCAACATATATTTTCATAATTAAAATTTCATTAAGCTTATTACTCTTTATGAAGAGGGTTGTATCTGCTTTTCCTCTAATAAAACCTTGATCAAGAAGGAATTTGCTTAATCGCTCATACCAAGCTCTAGGAGCTTGCTTAAGTCCATAGAGAGCTTTCTTGAGACAATAAACATGATCTGAATGATGTTCACTTTGAAAACCAGGAGGTTGTTCTACATAAACTTCCTCTTGAATAAAACCATTTAGAAAAACACTTTTTACATCCATTTGATAGAGCTTGAATTGCTTAACACAAGCAAAGGCTAGAAGAACTCTTATAGCTTCCAATCTTGCTACTGGAGCATAAGTTTCTTCATAATCAATTCCTTTTTCTTGATTATAACCCTTAGCAACCAATCTTGCCTTATTCCGGATAATGATTGTTGATTCATCTCGTTTGTTCTTGAATACCCATTTAGTGCCAATGACCAGATGATCCTTAGGCCTAGGTACCAAATCCCAAACTTGATTTCTATCAAATTGATGTAATTCCTCTTGCATTGCTATCACCCAATCATTGTGCGAAATGGCTTCATCAATCTTAGAGGGTTTATGTGATATAAATGCGAGAAAAGGTTACTTCATTCAAAGTACTATTTCGGTTCTTACTCCTTGATTTACATCACCTATAACTTGGTCCAAAGGATGATTCCTAATGAACTTCCAAGCTCTAGGTTGAGATTGATCGGGATTTTCAAGATTATTTTGGGATCAGCCTCGAAAAGATTTTCGGGATTTTCAATAGATGCGGAGTAGTTTTGGAAAAGAATTGATTTTTGAAAACGTTTCCTTCATCATCATCCAGGTTTATCGAGTTTTGGATTCATAGAATACAACATGCATAGATTCTTCAACAATACGAGTACGAGTATTAAATACTCTATAAGCTTTACTCCTATTGAATAACCCAAAAATATACCTTTATCGGCCTTGGGATCAAACTTTCCCAAGTTATCCTTACCATTTTGTGGATGAAACACTTACATCCAAATACATGCGAGATGAGCCAGATTTGGCTTTCTTCCTTTGTACAGCTCATAGGAAGTTTTGTCCAACTTCTTCCGGAGGTATGCCGGATTTGAGATGTAGCAAGCGGTGCTCATTGCATCAGCCCAAAACACTTGTGAAGTGTTATTCTCATTTAGCATTGCTCTTGCCATCTCGGTGAGGACTCGATTTTTCCTTTCCACAACACCATTTTGTTGAGGAGTCCTTAGGGCTGAGAAGTTGTGGTCTATCCCCATCTTTGTCACAAAACTCAGCAAATGCATTGTTTTCGAATTCTCCTCCATGATCAATTCTGATTCCTAAAATAGAGAAACCTTTCTCGTTTTGGACCTTCTTAGCAAACACAACAAACTGATCAAATGTTTCATCTTTAGAAGATAAAAATATTGTCCATGAAAATCTAGAGAAATCATCAACTATGACCAAAGTATAAAGATTGCCACCAAGGCTTTTTACTCTAGTTGGTCCAACTAGATCCATATGAAGCAATTAAAGAGGTCTATTAGTTGAAATCTCATTTTTAGTTTTGAAAGATGATTTGATTTGTTTTCCTTTTGACAAGCATCACAAATCATGTCATTTTTGAAATGAAGTTTGGGAACACCAATTACCAAATCCTTTTTAAGTAATCTGTCAAGTTGGAACATATTGACATGAGCTAAGCGCTTGTGCCATAGCCAACTCTCATCCAAATTACTAACAAAACATTTTTCAGAAATAGAACCATTACTAGAGAGGTTAAGTGTATAACAATTGCCATCTCTAGGGGCTCTAAATAAAGCTTTTGGTTTTATGTTTTCTAAAGGGAGAATATCCTTGCTCACAATCAAGCACTCCTCAGAATCGAAGATAATTAAGTTACCTTTATCAGTGCTTTGACTCACACTGAGGAGATTGTGGCAAAGTCCTTCCACAAGGTAGACATCTTTGATGAGTGGTCCTTCATTGTTGCCAATTTCACCAATTCCAGCAATCTTTCCAGATTGATCTCCACCAAAGGTCATCTTGCCACCATCATTGGGCTTGATTGAGGCAAATTTGGATTGGTCTCCCGTCATGTGCCTAGAGCATCCATTGTCAATGTACCATTTGTTGGATTTTGATGCTCTTAGACAAACCTGCAAGACACAACAAATCAGGGCTTAGGTACCCATCTTTTCTTGGGTCCTTTGGGGTTAGTTTGTGTCTTAGGAATCTTGTAAGATCCCTTTGGCACCCATTGATAATTCCCTACAGGTTTACTCTTTCTTTCCTTCTTATGAAAGCAAGAAGAAGTGATATGACCCTTTCTATTGCAGTAATTACAATGTGCAAAAGGATTTGAAAAATGGACTAATTTTGTAAAATAGTTCATATAGGCACCGAGACTTCTTTCTTCCTTTCTTTTTTCAAAATTAGGTTTGTAACCAATTCGATCTGTCATTTATAAATCTTTGTTGTTTTAAAATGACATTGAGCATTTCACTTCCTCTAATGAATTTCTCAAGTGCCTTTGTAAGATCTAAATTCTTTTCTTCAAATCGGGACAATCTTCACAAGCAAGATTTTCGGGGAAGAAAGCTTTTCAACTTGCAATTCAAGAGTAATATTTTGTTTTTCAACTTGAAGTATTTATCATCAAGTTTTTCAAATTCTGATTGCACAACAAGGTATTCAAAGCAAATAACTCATCATAAGATGGTTTTGAATCATATACCTCATCATTGTTGGCATTTTGCTCTTCTTCTTTAGCAACCAAGCAAATATTCGCTTTCTCTTCCTCATCCTCATCATCTTCATCAAATGAGCTATCACCCCAGATACTAGAGACATATGCCTTCTTTTTGAATCTGTTGAACTTCCTATTTTCTTTGTCTTTGTTCTTTGATTGGGGCATTCTAATTTGATGTGGCCAGGCTTTTCACACTCGTAGCAAATGATTGGCTTCTTTGCCTCATAGTTGGAGCTACCCTTGTGAAACTTCTTGAAACCTTGGTCCTTCTTGTAGAACTTCTTGAATCTCTAGACCATCATGCCTATCTCCTCATCTTCGTCTTCATCTTCATCATCTGACTCTTTAGTCTCTTTGACAGCTTTGAGGGCGATTCCTTTGTTCTTGCCATGTGCTTCTTTAAGTCCCTTCTTGAACTTGAGCTTTGTCTCATATTCAGAGAGACTCCCAAAGAGGGTTGCTACAGATGCCATAGAATCTCCACGAGCTTCTTCAATGGCAGTGACTTTGGCTTCCCATTCCTTGTTGAGGATGTTGAGAATTTTCCTCACTTGGACAGGTTGCTCATATTCTTTGCCCAATGCAGCAAGCTAATTGATGAGATGCGTGAATCTCAGATGGAAATCACCAATAGATTCTCCAGGCCTCATTCGAAGAAGATCATAATCAGTCATGAGAGTATTGACTCTATTTTGCTTTACTCCAGCAGTTCCTTCATGAGCAATTTCAAGTGCATCCTACATGGCTTTAGCAGAAGTTAAGTTGCAGACACGAAAATACTCTTGTTGACTAAGAGCACTTTGAAGTAAGAGGACAGCCTTACTGTTGAGTGTGACATTTCTTCTGTCATTCTCCTCAAATTCTTCTTCTAGCTTAGGAGTTCGTACACCACCTTCAACAGTTGATGACTCATAATCTCCTCTTTCGAATACTCTCCAAAGTCCATACTCTGTAGCCATCACAAAGACCTTGAACTTTCAAATTCAACATTCAAAAGATCGCCCCAATCATTCTTTAAGTACAATAGTACATCCCAATCCTTTCATATACAAACCCACTTAGCACTTGTCGGCCAATGTGGGGCCCCAAGATCCACAGGGACCCGGTTATGCACGCGGCACATACAATAACTGATACCCACGAATCCCATCGGGACCAAGAGCCATCATCCACGGAGCCCTACTCCAAACAACGTGAGTGCGCTAGACAAGGCAAATCATGCGCCCTACAAGGCAAAACTACTCGGATAGGGTGCACACACACACACATTCTTTGAAGATGCCGAGTATCAATTTCTTAAACTAATCCCCTCAAAAAAAATTTTAACAATGACGTGATCTCAAAACATTTTTTAAAAACATGGTAAGACCCGATGGCGAGTACATCTACAGCGAGTTTATGGCCTCGTTGATCCTTCCACTTCACAAACATAATTCACGATTCAATTCCAAATGTTTGGGCTCCATCAGGAATACCACATGAGATAACCATTCCAGGTACAATCTGTTTCAAATTGTTCTCAAATTTTAAGGAACATTTCATTTGGAATTTAGTTCAGAAAATTTAATTTCAAATTTCATATACATAGAGTGCATTGGTAAATTCGAACTCAATTTTCATATACCAAGAACCGGACAGCGGCACGAAGGTCATCAATTCCAATTACATCGGGACTCTATTCTTGGCTACTTAAGCCATTCATAAGATACTCGATTCCATTCCATTTCCCTTTGTCAAGCCATTCGAACAATGGGCGTGTATCTCGCTCTAGGCTTCTGACCTTTTTTGGCCTGTTTGCACATTACTCATGGTTTAGAAGACTCATCTGCATAGGTTTTGTCACCCTATGGACATTTTAGTCTCCAGAACTTAAGGTTTCTCATAAACTGAATATTCAATTCAACGACTTGAGTCATACCCGTTAAATAGGTCTAACTACCCACCTTTGTACATTTGTATCACAACTCCTCTCATGATATACTTGTTTGGAGCACCCCATGGCATTAATCCTCATTAAGGTCATTTTTATATAATCTTCCGATTATGATCTAGCTCAGGAGCATAATCGCATGTTTGACATTCCTCTAACGGGTATTCAATCCACATTTT
>JAFJYI010000440.1:0-262044 GCA_019022655.1 Acacia acuminata
AAGGAATGACGGTCTTAAAAGTAATTTAATTGAAAAAATAAATAATATACTTTTAGGACCGGACATATGATAAAAGGACGGTCTTAAAGTAGAACTGAAACATCATAATCAATTGCGTATCAATCTCTCTCTATCATATTAACTCGTCCTCCTCGTAACTCCTCTACCCCCAACTTGTCGTAACTCCTCTCTGCCTAACTCTCGTAACTCCTCCTTTTGACTCCTCAAGCCATGGTTAGATATAAGAAAACCCTTCGTATGGGTAGAGTTACAGGTGATCTCGTGCCTTCCATAAATCGTTATCTGTGCGCCTCCTCCGGCGAGGATTCACGGTGATGCTCATGCCTTGTAGTCGTTATACGTACCGCCTCACTCCGGCCCGAGTGCATTATTGTGAGCGAAGAGTTGGTCGTTGGACCCATTGTTATTTTGGATGATGAAGAGATTGCCACGGCTGACCTTCGAGACCATGATGTCGATGCTAATAAAACAGGAAGTTGCGATCTCGCGAAGTTAATCTTTGCTTACGATATCGCCAAGGCATTGGAGGATAATAAGCTTTAGGATGTTTAATTATAGTCTTGTACGTTGATAATGTTCGGTTATTGTTTTTCTTTTTCTTTTTTCTTGTGTACGTGCATATTCTCCGGTTATGTATGGAAGCGGTAAGAACTAAGCTTGTGTCTTTCTAATATTCATATTCTCCAGTTTTCCTTTAATTTATTTTATTAATTCAGTTTACTACTGCGCTCGCCAAGCAAACCTCTTTTTTAAGTTTGGTTAATTAATAAGCGAAATACTTTTAAGTTAGTAGTTTTATAAAAATCTGGTCTTAAAATTAAATGAATAGTAAATGTTATTGGAATATTCTTAACTTGGCTATTCTTAAAAATTAATAAATAAATATTTGAATTTTAGAATGGGACATTTTATAAAACTCCGGTCTTAAAATTAAATGAATTGTAAAATTTAGGAAGTGGAGTGTTCTTAAGCCGGTCTTAAAAATTAATTAATAAAATTATATCTTTAGAATGAATACTATAATTGACCGGAATCTTTATAAAATCTAAACCTCTTTTTTAAGTTTGGTTAATTAATAAACGAAATACTTTAGGACCGTAGTTTTATAAAAATCGGTCTTAAAATTAAATGAATAGTAAATGTTAGACGAGTATTCTTAACCAGTCTTAAAAATTAATTAATAAATATTTGAATTTTAGGATCGGACATTTTGTAAAACTACGGTCTTAAAATTAAATGATTTATGACCGAGAGTTTCTTAACGCCGGTCTTAAAAATTAATTAATAAAATTATATCTTTAGAATGGGATACTTTATAATTGGCCGGTCTTTATAAAATCTAAAATACTTAAACATGTCTCTGTCGCAGGGGAAAATTAAATTTCCCTCTCGAACTTCTCTTCTCGCTCCAAAGTGATTACTCGTTCTGTCTCATTGTGTGTTGCGTCGTGCCGCGTTCCTCTCCTACAATCACTTTCGTAACTTTATGATTTTCCTTCTAATGGTTCCGGGGGTTTTCATGGGTTGAACGAAATCGATGAAATGTTATTGTGGGTTTCTCTCGTTGTTAATGAATATTGTATTTTGAAGATTATATTTTCACTTTAGACCTACCCAACTGACCAAGAAATGTTTTTAGGTTACTCTTGCTGTCTACAACATCAACGTTCGTGGCGGGAGAAGAACGACTCAGCAAACGAATTTGAATTTATATGGTATAGGTGAGTCCACAAGACCTTCATGGGATGCATTTAATTTCCTCGTCATGTATTTATTTCTCTTCTTGGATTCACCGTGATACATTTATGACCAAAAGTGATTCTTCGTTATGCATTTAATGGGCGCTTTCTCCGTAAAAAAAAAAAAAAGACATGCATAATCGACATAGAGCATAAATATGCATTTAGAGTTGGCTTATTTTATATGCAAGTCTCTCGCCTTTTTCGGATTATGTATATGTTAAATCTTTCCGTCTATAGGAATACTACTATGGACCACGCTTGGATAAATGCTTTACGGACGAGTGTTGAATATCGAATGGGGTGAGGACTTTATTGAATTTGCTAAACAAAATGCTCATGATGATAGTGGGAAGTTTTATTGCCCTTGTGTAAAATGTCTGAATGAGAGGTGACTAAGTGTTGAAGTTATACACACACATTTAATTTGTGAAGGATTTTGTAAGACTTATACAAGATGGGTATGGCATGGTGAAAAAATACCAAGTGGGTCTCAACATGGGGAAGTGGCCTTTGATGATAATGACACGGATATGGATGATCGCAGAGAGGACATTATCCGTGATGTAGGAGAAGAGGCTTTTCATCAATCACATGCATATGGTAATATGTGCATGATGCAGACCCTCTATACCGTGGTGTAAAATACCAATTGTTGAACGCCGTATTGAAATTGGTAAGCTTGAAGGCATGTCATGGATGGAGCGACAAGAGTTTTTCTGAAATGCTTGAGACTTTTAAGGATATGCTTCCAGATGATAATGTGTTGCCGCATCGATACTATGATGCTAGGAAAATACTTTGTCCACTGGGGATGGAGTACAAAAAGATCCATGCATGCCTGAATGATTGCGCATTGTATAGAAAATAGTTTGAAGAGAGCTAATTGTCCGAAATGTGAAACCCCAAGGTACAAGTCAAATAAGGGGCCTCGCAAAAGTGTTGTGGTATCTTCCAATCATACCAAGGTTCAAGCGGTTGTTTGTGAATGAAAATGATGCAAAAATTTGAGGTGGCATGCGGATGAGAGGATTTCGATGGAAAACTTCGACATCCGGCCGATTCTTCTCAATGGAAGAAAATCGATCAATTATTTCCGAACTTCGCCAAGAACCTAGGAACCTTAGGCTTGCCCTTAGCACGGATGGCATGAATCCATATGGAAGCCTTAGCAGCATACATAGTTCATGGCCTCGTATTATCGATTATTTACAACTTATCTCCAATGTTATGCATGAAACGAAAGTACATCATGTTTGTCTATGTTGATTTCGGGACCGAAACAACCCAAAAATGACATTGATGTTTACCTTCAGCCCTTGATCAAGACTTGAAGGAGTTGTGGGTAAGGTGTCGATGTTTTTGACTCTTTCAAGAAGGATGTGTTTAAAATGCGAGCCATGATATTTTGTACTATAAATGACTTCCCAAAGATATGGGAACTTGTCGTGGTATAGTGTAAAAGGCCATAAAGCATGTCCGGTTTGTGAAGAAGTCACACGCTACCATCAACTTCAACATAGAAGAAATACGGTTTATCTTGGACATAGGAGATTTTTAGACGGGCCACCCATATCGTCGATTAAAGAAAGCCTTTTTTGGTGGCCAAGAGTATGAAGATGCTCCCGTGGCATTGATCGGGGAGCAAGTTTATGAAAAGGTGAAAAATATCAATGTCGCCTTCGTGAAGACCGTAAAGAGTAGAAAAGAAACAAATATATGGAAAAAGAGATCTGTATTCTTCGATCTTCCATATTGGCGCAATCTTGATGTGAGACATAGTATTGATGTCATGCATGTGGAGAAAAACGTATGTGATAGTATTATCGGCACGCTTCTCAACATACAAGGTAGTTCCAAGGATGGTGTGAAGGCAAGATTGGATCGATAGCAATGGGAATACGCGAAGAGTTACATTTAAGGCCGATGGGAAGAGAACTTATTGTCCCCCGCCTTCTCATACTTTGTCTAAGGATGAGAAACAAAGTTTTTGGAGTGTTTACATGGCACAAAAGTTCCCACGGGGTATTCTTCAAATTTGAAGAGGCTTGTATCGATGAAGGACTTGAAATTAGTAGGCCAAAAGTCTCATGATTGTCATATCTTGATGCAACAACTACTCCCAATAGCTATTCGAGGCATCACCGAATAAGATCTTTGGGTCGTTTTGACTAGACTTTGTGTCTTCTTCAATGCGCTTTGTAGTAAAGTTTTCGAGATTGAAAGTTGGATGAATTGGAGAATGAAGGATATCTTATCTTGTGCCACCTTGAGAAGCTTTTTGTTCCTACATTTTTTGACATCATGGTTCATCTAATTGTTCATCTAGTAAGGGAGATAAAGTTGTGCGGCCCTATCCATTTACTTCTGCGGATGTACCCAATTGAAAGATCTATGAAATTCCTAAAAGGGTACATGAAGAATGCATACCATCCGAAGCATCGATTGTTCGTAAATATGTTTTCGAAGAAGCCATGGAATTTTGTCAAATTTATTTGGCCAAAGTAAGACATATTGGGCTTCCAAAACGTCAAGATGCATGGCGGGGTAGACGAGGGCTTCCATAAAGAGCGTGGATCCCGATGAATTGTCACAAGTCCACTTATACATCTTGAATAATGTTGATGAAGTTCAACCCAACATAGCTGAACATAAAGAAGTTGTAAGGAAAGAAAATCATCGAATGATCGAACAAAGGTTGATTAGGGAGCATAATGTAACTTTTGCAAACCGGTTCAAACAAAAGGTCGAGGGAGAGGAATGTGTTTCTGATACAATCAAATGGTTAGCACGTGGTCCTGAGGTCGATGTCATAAGTTGGAATTCGTATGTGATCAATGGTTATACATTTTACACGAAGTCCCTAGATGATAGGAGCACAGTCCAGAACAGTGGTGTTATGTTAGAGGCTGAATCTATGCACTTCTCCGGGCCGAAAGACAAGAGCCCTTTATTGGCGTCATGCCATATTATGGGGTTATTGAAGAGATTTGGGAGGTGGACTATGTGAAAATTAGATTTCCCATTTTCAAATGCAAGTGGGTCAATGTCAATAATGGTGTTCGGATCGATTGGCTAGGATTTACATTAGTCGATGTCCATGGTAGAAGTTTTGGAGATGAACCTTTTATTATGGCAGACTGTGCAAAACAAGTGTTCTATATCACCGATCAAGAAAATAAAATGTGGTCCGTAGCTCTCCAAGGAAAGAGGGTCATTGATATTGATGAGGAAATGAATTCGAATTATGGTATTCCCGGGAGTACTCCTTTTCAAGGGGTCTACCGGACATAAACGAAGAAGATGAAGTGGATAATGAACCCGGCATAAGAAGTGATCATCAAGAAGGGATATGGGAAGATATCACTTTATAAAAGAGTCAATTCATAAGGTAATATTCATATGCGTGTTTCTTTGAAAACTTTAAGGTTTTAACTATATTATATTCCTTCTTTGTTCATAAACAATGTCACTGACTATGAAGTTTGTTCTTGTTTTATATTTTTGGTAGGATCCGATCCAAAGGGGCATGTTATAAAAGAGGATGTTACTTTGTCGGGTGGGAATCAGATGAAGGCATGGTGAATATTATTTTGGGCATGTGTGTTGTATTTGTAACTTATTGTATTTGTAAGTAAGTTATCTTATTGTATGAATTAATTAAGAGGCCAAATAACTCATGGTGAATAATATTTGTATTCTTTTTCAATTCAATTTATTCAAAGAATTTTTCATAGCATGCCTTAAAGTATCGACTTTTACGTACTTTGGATGGGTGGTGGATTTGTGTATAATACAATCAGAAGAACAGAACAGTGGAAAAATTCAGGAAAATTTACACCGTAAATAAATGCGCCGGTCTTAAAATGGTGAGTTTTTAAGACCGGATGTATTTATATGTCCTGGCCTTAAAGGTCGTGAAGCGCCGGTCTTAAAAGTCGGTCTTTTTAAGACCGCATTTATTTATCATCCAGCCTTGAAATTCAATCTTTTAAGACCGCGTATAATTAGTCAGGTCTTAGAAGCCGCTAAGTTTAAGACGGTATTTATTTTTGTCCGGTCTTAAAATTCTATCTTTTAAGAGCGGCCTAATTATTAGCCGGCCTTAAAAGTTGAGTTTTAGGACCGAACAAAAAGTATTTCGTGTTTATTTTAGTATGACTTTTAAGACCCAATGTTTTAAATGTTCGGTCTAAAATATTTTCTTTAAGACCGGTTGTAGTCCGGTTTTAATTGTAGACTTTTAATACCGGGGGAACAGACCGGTTGGTCCGGTCCTACTACGATGCCTCTTTTGTCCGGTCTTAAAAGCCTTTTTTGCACTAGTGATCAGAGATAGCAGAACCTCAGGAGCAAGATGAGTTAGCGCAGTCTATTCGAGAAAAGATGTCTCGAGGTAAACTGCCAGAATATGATATTTCGGCTAGTGGACTGATTCGATATAGAGGAAGAACCTATGTGCCACCAGTAGAAGAGTTAAGAAGGAAGATACTGGATGAGGCGCATAAGATCAGATACGCTATTCATCCAGCGGCAGTAAAGATGTACAAGAATCTAAAGACCGGGTTTTGGTGGCCAGGAATAAAGAACGATGTGGTTAAGTATGTTGCCGAATGCTTAACTTGCCAGAAAGTTAAGATTGAGCACCGACGGCCGGGAGGTCTGTTGCAAGGAATTGAGATTCCTAAATGGAAGTGGGAAGATATTACTATGGATTTAGTGGTAGGCCTTCCCAAGGTAAGGCACCACGATGCTATCCGGGGTAATCGTGGATCGGTTTACTAAATCAAGACACTTTATCCCTATAAGTGTAAACTATTCTCCCCAGAAATTGGCGGAGATTTATATCAAAGAGATCATACGACTCCATGGTACCCCAAAGAGTATCATATCTGATAGAGATCCTCGATTCACTTCCCGATTCTGGCAAGCGTTGCATAAGGCAATGGGGACGAAGCTGAAGTATAGTACAGCTTATCACCCCCAGACTGACGGCCAATCATAAAGGACTATCCAGACGTTAGAGGATATGTAAGAGCCTGCGCTTTGGATTTCAAGGGTAGTTGGGACCAGTGCCTGCCCTTAGCAGAATTTGCTTACACCAATAGCTACCATTCTAGTATATAGATGGCTCCTTACGAAGCGTTGTATGGAAGGAAATGCAGATCATCCTTGGGATGGACAGAGTTGTCAAAAAGGAAGCTAATTGGACCAGAAATGGTAGATAAAATGGCTGAATAGGTTAGCCTGATTCGGAATAGGCTCCTAGCAGCGCAGAGTAGACAAAAGAGCTATGCGGATAGGAGGAGGAGACCTCTAGAATTTGAGGTGGGTGATCGCGTATTTCTGAAAATATCTCCTATTACCTGTTACTGGGATAGGTAGGGCGATAAAGCGGAGAAAACTAAGCCCTCGTTATATTGGTCCTTTTGAGATTTTAGAGAAACGGGGACCAGTAGCATACCAGTTGGCGTTGCCACCAAACCTCAGCAGACTGCACGACGTCTTTCACGTCTCCCAACTGAAGAAGTATCAGCCAGCCCCGGAGCATGTATTAGAGTATGAAGACGTAGATGTCCAAGACAATTATACTTTTGTGGTAGAAACAGAGCAAATTATTGCACATCAAGTAAAGCAACTTCGGTGAAAGAGTATTCCTTCGGTCAAGGTTGTTTGGAAGGGATTATCTCCGGGGTAGGCAACATGGGAGACAGTTGAGGAGATGAAGAGGCGTTATCCAGATTTTATGGCTAGGAATATGATTAATGTATAGCTAAAATGTTGAGGACGAAATTTATTTTACGGGGGGGGGGGGAATGTAACACCCCTATTTTGTAATGCACGTACCTATGTAAGCTTGCTCAGTAATAAGAAGCCCTGAGTAATTTTGGAGTATTCATTCCCTATGATTTAAGGTGTGGAATTATTTCAAAGGCCCTAAGATAGGGAAACAATGGCTAAGAGTAAGTAGCAAAGGTACTAAGTTAAAATAAGAAGGAAACCCTAATCAACGGAAGGTAACGTGGCGTGAAGTAATCCCGAAGAAATAAACCGGTATAGTAAAGAAGTGACCGTGCAGCATTGTGGGCCGGGGTATGCGTGTAAAACCTATAGAAAAGGGGAGAACATATGTCCGGACCCATTACAAAAGAGAAAGTCGGTGATGGTGGTGCTACGTCGATACGTGGCATTTCGGGGCCGTAAATTGGATTACCGAGTAAAGACGCATCACGAGGTGGATCCGAGTAATCGAATAAAGGTTTCTTGATCCCCAAGGTAGTATGCCTCATCCACTTGTGGTATGGGAAAAGTGATTGATGATCCAGGCCCACACAAGTCCAGTTGAAGGGCACGCATTATGAGGTAAGATGGGACCGTCAATCGGGAGCTGAGCGGGACCGGATAGGACTTTCCGGAGTCGGGCCCAGGCCCAGGACATTGATATGGGGTGAATTCCAGTGGGCCCAGAGGAGTGAAGAAATATCTTGCTATGTAATTATGAAGAGAGAGATTGTCACATCAGAGTAATCATGAAGAGAGAGAATGAATAAAATAATCCGGTTAAATCTGGGCCACACAATTCAAATATGATGACAACAAAATGACATGTAATAATGACATGAAAAGTGTAATTATGGCACATCTTGGTTCAGATTTCGTGGGTCCCACCTTGGAAAAGATGAACGGCGCAAAATGACCATTTTGCCCTCGCACCCTAACTCTACACCTAAGGCCACCTAGGGTAAAATTGGAACATGAATTTTTGACCTTGAGCTCATCATTTTCTGTCCAAAAGAGATCCCTAGAGATTTCTAGAAGATCTGATTGTGTGGGCCCATGCTTGGGAAGATGAAAAAGACCAAATGACCAATTTACCCCTAACCCTAAAACCTACAACTAAAAATATCTAAGGGCAAAATGTGGAACTTGGGGCCTATAAATAGGACCTCTCCCTATACATTTTTCCAAAAAAATCCATGAGCTCAAGGAGTGCTAGAGAGTGGTCAGCTGAAGCATTAGGTTCTGGAAGTGAAGGAGGTCACCCGCAACCGATATCCGGAGGCAAGTCCCTAAACCTAAGAATCGAGTAATCTTCTTCTCTCGCCTTGTGGTGTTTCGTGGAGATGCAGTAGGTTTTTCATACTTCTAAGGTTTCCAATGAGTCCAGAAGGCATTTTTGTGTGGGGTTAAGTAGGATCATTTCATTTGGAACTTTATAAACCCTAAATCTTTCTATACGAAAATCTGTTCTGTTATTTTGATTTCTGGGCAGTGAATGTTAATCTGTGGTTTTGAGTGGGTAAATGGAGTTAGATTTCTTTGAAATTTTTTATGGTGAAATTAGACATCCTGAGGATGATTTAGATATAATATTTTGTGTCATTTGGAGTTTTCAACCGAGAGATATTAAAGGATAAAGATAACCTAAAGACTGAACTTTTCTCTCAGACCGGTGGCTAATATGTGGGGTAAAATACGAGTTTTGAACCCATATGAACTTGATAAATATTTTTTATATAAACTAGACATTCTAAAGGTTCTAAGGCCACTGATATTATGTCAATACAAGTTTTGTAGAATTTACTAAAAATCAGTGAAGTTGAGTCAGAAATTCTGGAAAATCTGAAGCTATGCGAATTTCATGAAACTAGAGCTAGGGTTTGAATGGGTGATTGATAGCATAATGTTTGGCTGTATTTAGGGTATTCTCGTGTAGGATGCATCCCGATGTTAAGAGGAAAGTTCACCGCTTTCGGAAGTGCCAGGTAGTAACTGTTGACTTGCATACTCTATGTTGCTTTTGCATGTATGTTTTATCATGATGTAGGAGATCGGGTTGTAGTGCCTATTGGACTGCGTGTCCTTAGGTTTCTGATGCAGTACCGAGATTAGGCTGTAGTACCTATTGGACTGCGTGTCCTTAGGGTTTGAGCTACAGTACCGAGAGCATGTAGGATCGAGCTGCGGTACCTATTGGATTGTGTGTCCTTAGGGTGTTGCTGCAGTACCGAGATATGTGGGGCAGGTAGAGCCTATATGACTGTGTGTTTATAGGTGTCCACTGAGGCCCTAGGCTAGGTGATCGGGGTCGTTCCCTGTCTACTGAGGCCCAGTTGCGCGCTGTTCCGAGGGGCTTGTCTTGACCAGGCGGTCCTAAGGAGTTGCTACATGTCGGTTCATCAGGTCGAGAGGCGGTGTGTATGTTTACTTCCCGACCGTGATTTGCATTGCATGTACTGTACACATATCATATATGAGTCTAACAGTTACTCTGGGGTTCAATCCTGAACTCTAGACCATTTTGAGAAGCAGGGGTAAGACGGTAGTAGTTGGAGGCGGTAAGAAGGTAGGTCACGGAGTGGTGCACTGAAGAAGAAATAGGGGATGCCCTATCTCATTTTCTACTCTATATTTTGGATAACTGTTGTTTATTAACAGTACGCTTTATTTGGATGACGGTATTAACCCTTTGGGGACATACTTGCCACTTGACTTTTAATGTTTATCAGTATGTTTTGTCTTGTCCAACCGCACTCGTGCTCTGTTGTGCTAACTCTATGTTAAGTTAATTGGATTAAATAATAAGAGAAGGTGGTTAAGGATAAGGGATCCCTCTAACCCGCCACCCAAAAGGGCGAGGCCGGTAAGGGTGTAACACCTGGCACCTTTCAGCGTTGTATGGTAAGCATTTTCTCTGACTTTCTAGAGGACTGCATGGAGGTTTTTATGGATGATTTCACTATATATGGGTCTAATTTTGATGCATGCTTAGCTAATTTGTCTAGAGTTTTGCATAGGTGTATTGAGTCTAATCTTGTGCTGAATTATGAGAAGTGTCACTTTATGGTTGAGTCGGGTATAGTCTTGGGACACATAGTGTCTAGGAAAGGGATTGAGGTAGACCCTGCTAAGATAGACGTAATTACTACTTTGCCTTACCTCGCATCTATGCAGGAAGTTCGCTCTTTTCTTGGTTATGCAGGTTTCTATCGGCGTTTCATTCGGGATTTCAGCAAGACTGCTCGACCCTTGTCCAACCTTCTGCATAAGGACACTGACTTTGTATTTGATGATGAGTGCAAGGCGGCCTTCGATCACTTGAAGCGTTGCCTGACTACAGCTCCAATAATCCAACCCCCTGATTGGTGCCTCCCCTTCGAATTGATATGTGATGCTTCCAACTATGCAGTTGGTGCTATCTTGGCACAGCGGGTAGATAGAGCATCTCATGTCATTGCATATGCCTCCAAGACTTTGGATCCTGCCCAATCTAATTACACCACTACTAAGAAAGAGTTGTTGGCTATTGTATTTTCTTTCGATAAGTTTAGGTTATATCTGCTAGCAAGTAAAGTAGTTGTTTTCTCTGACCATGCTACTTTGAAGTTTCTTTTGAAAAAGGCAGATGCTAAGCCACGACTCATCCGGTGGATGTTGCTGCTCCAAGAGTTTGATGTTGAGATTCGAGACAGAAGTGGAGCACAAAACTGGATAGCTGACTACTTGAGTCGCATCACCCATTCTCCTTCTCACCCCTCTTCTATTTGGGATAATTTCCCTGATGAGCAGCTTTTATAGCTGCAAGGTAAGCTTCCTTGGTATGCTGATTTGGTTAACTACTTGGTAGCTGGTGTTTTACCTGTTGATTCCACTAGGGCCCAAACACTTAAATTAAACAGTGAATCTAAATATTATGTTTGGGATGACCCTTATCTGTGGAAATTTTGTAGTGACCAAGTAGTTAGGAGATGTGTGCCTGATCATGAGTTTCACTCTATATTGCATTTTGCTCATGCTTCTGCCTGTGGTGGTCACTTTGGACCCCAGAGGACTACTAGGAAAGTGTTAGACAGTGGATTATTTTGGCCTTCCTTGTTTCATGATTCTCATCTATTTTGTAAGTCATGTGATAACCATCAGAGAGCAGAGAGTATTTCCCGTAGGCATGAGATGCCCCATAACCCTATATTGTTTTGTGAGATCTTTGATGTATGGGGTATTGATTTTATGAGTCCATTTCCTGCTTCATATGGTTATACTTACATACTGCTAGCTGTTGATTATGTCTCGAAATGGGTTGAGACGAAAGCCACCAGGACTAATGATTCTTCTCGTGGTGGTGGATTTTGTTTGTCTAACATTTTCTGTAGGTTTGGCATTCCTAGAGCTATTATCGTGACGGGGCTCCCATTTTTGAAACCGAAGCATGGGTGCCTTATTACTCAAGTATGGAGTCTTGCACAAGGTCTCCACAAAGATACCATCCTCGACTAGCGGTCAAGGCGAAGTCTCAAATAGAGAGATTAAGCAAATCCTTCAAGACGTTAACTCTACCGGAAAGATTGGAGTAAGCGATTAGAGGATGCTTTGTGGGCATATCGTACTACCTACAAGACCCCGATTGGGATGTCTCCCTGTCGGCTTGCCTTTGGAAAGGCATGTCATCTTCCGGTTGAGTTGGAGCATCAAGCCTATTGGGCCATTAAGCAGTGTAACATGGATTTGGCTAAGTCTGGGATGGAGCGGAAGCTACAATTGGAAGAGTTGGATGAGCTTAGATTAAATGCCTATGAGAGCTTGCGGTTATACAAGGAAAAGACTAAGGCATTCCATGATAAGCATATTCTGAGGAAAGAATTTTCTGTGGGCCAGAAAGTTCTTCTGTTTAACTCCCGTTTGAAGTTTATGCCTAGTAAGCTTCGATCTAGATGGGATGGCCTTTTGTGATCACTAAAATTTTTCCATTTGGTGCTGTTGAGCTATGTGATCCACCCACAGGAAGCACCTTTAAGGTCAATGGGCATCGCCTCAAGCCATTTCATGAGGTATCCCAGCAGCAGCCTGAGGAAGCAGAGATTCTCCTCATTGATGCCACTTATCCTCCATAAACCCCTTGGGGAGTATTCTTCTTTCTTTCTCCATCTTTCTTCTATTTGTTTCCCTTTTTCTACTTTGCTTTTTGAAAATAAATACAGTCTCTCATTCTATGATTGCTACATATTATAAACTAGGACATTTTGGTTTTAAAGGATCATTTCGTTGGGTCTACCATTCTTGACTCTTCGATTACATGTCTTGGTAGTTGATTTGGTGATGTTGGTTGCTTAAGTTGGTGTTGACCTTGTGAGGTTTTGGGCCTGCATGAATGGAATTCATCTTTTGCCATTCTTTCTTTCATGTGTCCATCTACTTATGATTTGTGTTCTCTAGAACTTGCTCCTTTTCTTTTTGAAACTACATTTTTCACTTACGTGCATAAGCATGATGGAAGCTTGTTTTCTTTCTTTTATTTTCCCTACTTTGGCCAAATAGCCTTTCCCTTGCATTATGATCCCTTTGCTAGCCCTTTGTGCCTTTTTGACTCATTCTTTTCTAAGCCACATTACAAGCCTAAGCATAAAACCATTTTATTCCGCACCTTGAAAATTTATTGAGCATTGGTTTCACACGGGTTTTGTGTTTAAGTGTGGGGGTTGCTCGGGAGTGCAATAGTTTAAGTGTGGGGGGGGATGTTTGCTTTTGTCATTGTGATTATGTATATAGTAGTTTCATTTTCAACAACAACAACAAAAAAAAAGAGAAAAAAAGAAAAGAAAAAAAAGAAAGAAAGAAAAAAAAAAAAAAGAGAACAAAAGAAAAAGAAAAGAAAGAAAGAAAGAAAATCATAAAAAGAAAAGAAAGAAAGAAAGAAAAGCAGAAAAAAAGAAAGAAAGAAAGAAAGAAAATACATAGAAAGAAAGGAGATATATAAGTAAAATAAAAATTTTCTTACATAGAGAATGATTGTGTTAATTAGTGCTCTTTTTAATTTCTTTGGTGCTTAGCTTCTCATTCCATACTATTACCTACCTTCACCCTAACCCCATTACAACCTTTCATAACAAGCTCTTTTTATTTGTGCATGCATGTGTTATGAGTAGTGGAGACGTAGAAATTGAGCAAGCTTATGGTAGAACAATTTTATTGAGTAGAATTTGAGCGATATATTTATTTACCTTAAATACTTGAGAGATTGATTTATTGAGTGCATCATTTGAGAGACCATCTTTTGTGATTAGCATCATTGATTGAGATTACCATGAATTGTAATTTGAGATGAAGGGATTGTGGTCTTGATCGATTGATCTTTTGGAGCTTTGTGTCCCTTGTTCAATTTTTGCATTGTTAGCAATTGTTAGAAAAGAAGAGTTTCTCCTTTAGGTATTTTTCTTTGAATTTTGCTCGGGAGTGCAAAAAAGATAAGTGTGGGGGAATTTGATAATTGAATATTTCATACACTACTTTTTTCCTCTTGATTAATAATTTAGGACTCTTTAGCTAATAAATAATGGCTTTTATACTTATTTGGGCTTTGGCCCTTTGATTATATTTTAGCCATTAATTAATAATAAATTCCAGTTTTACATTGCTTCACTATTTTTACCATAACTCTTGAACCAGACATCGGATTTGCCTCACTTGTGTCTCATATTTCAGATGATTTAGAGAGCTACAATAGTTATGAAGACATGAAGAGCAAATTCGGACAAGGGGGCGGTTGATTTTGGAGCCGAAGTCATATGTATTTTGGATTTTATTTGGGCTCGAATTTTGTAACTAAAGTCCACTTTTATTTTATTTTCGTTTTGGGTTGAACCCATTTCCATTTTTAGGTTAACTTTAAGTTAGATGGCACCCATAAACATTCAATCATTCATGTTTTTAGATTTTGGTGGATCAAAATAGTAGTTTTTAAATTCTTTGAAATGTTCTTCGCGTTCTTAAATCTGCTCTTCGTTTTTCCTAATCATGTTCGGCTAAATTTCGTGATTAACCCAACGATGAGGATTCCATGATTCGTCCAGAGAGCTCGTGCTTAATTGGTAACGTTATTCGTTTCTGTTTTCATCTTATCGGATTCGATTTCTGAAAATAGTTCAAATATTAGATTTAATATTTGGTTTGGTTCATCCCAAGGACTGAGTTCGAACTAGGTTTAAAGTTTTTCGTGCGATTGCATAATGGGATGCCACTTGTTTGGACATATTCTAGGTGATCGTCTAGTCGAGGGATTTTCTCGATGAACAGAGATTTCGGTTCATCCAACCAAACACGAATTCGCTCATATTTCGTTCCATGATGGAAGTCTCTGGAATCTGAATGTTGGGTTGATCGTTTTTAATCTGTTTCTGCATAGTTTCGTTTTTAATCTCTTTTGAATCAAAAACCCTCAATTTTACTGTTTCTGTTTTATTGTTGTTCAATCGAACCGATTTGTAGAATTCGTTGGGAAACGACCCAGGTTACATTATACGCAAATACTTTTCTAACTGTTATTTTGGGAGATCACGGCAAATCTCTCTCACACGCACCAAGGGTTCTCGGCCAAAAATCAGCTATCGAAGCTCCGACGCTATGCCATTCACCACTTGGGAAGCCGAATCTCGATTCAACTCTTTAAAAGCAGATAAAACCCTAGCCCCAGAGCGAGGATTCGACGGAGATGCATTCGAGCAAGGCGCTTACCCAGAATGCGTTACAGGGATCATACGCCAGCGCCGATAGAAAAAATTCTACCTTCACCCTGCCGAGGTGGTGACCCCCCTTGTTTTTGAATTTGGTGCAAATTATCCAAGGGGCTCCCCTTATTTCATAAAAGTTCGAGGGAAGAATGTACAATGTAGCGCCAACGCCATCCGCAAGGTTTTCGACATGGAACCCACCGATGATGAATACAACGAGCTTCTCCAACAAGCGGAGAACGCTGAGATCCTTGCCAACATGGTCGCGCGGCTTTGTTTGCCAAACGCTGAATGGAAAATTTCCAAGGAAGGGTCATACAACTTAAAGTGTAGTCGCTTGACAGCCAAAGCACGTATCTGGTTCCACTTCCTCCGCTACCAACTAATGCCCGCGCTACACACCCAGAACATCTCACGAGAACGCGCGTTCCTGCTTTACTGTCTCTTGGAGGGTAAACCCATTGATGTCGACGCACTCATCTACTGGGAGCTGTTCGAATCCCTGAAGACCACTACAGGAAACCTATGGTTTCCAGCACTTATCACCGAGCTCTGTCGAAATACAAGGGTAATTTTGATGCCAGCAAAGAGAGAATAGGACTGTCGTAACCTCTTACCGTGGCAGCTGTATAGCGCATTCTGCAAAAATGTCAGCCGTGAGTCACCCATACCAACGTAGCCAGTTCATCAGTAGAACCACGAGCCGACACCACCTTGATTTCTACAGCAGTGTTTCACGCTTTGGTTGCCCAGGTTACCACCTTGCAGCATTCAGTAAGCACCCTGCTCCTTCAGTAGAAGATATGGTGGCAATATGTAGCCGAAAGGGATCGCAGCCTGGCAGCAAATCTCATGGAAAATGCCCTAAAATACACTCCACTGCCGGCTTTCCCTGAGGCAACTTTTGATATGCACAACTCGCTCGTTGGCACGCCACAACAGGAATGAACAAGCTCACGAAAGCGGTGCAAGGAGTTTTAAGCCCACAGGAAGGTGAGCCCACCAGCACACACTCGGTTGATACTAATGATGAAGAAGTGTCAAACTCTCAGGGACATGCCACCAGACCTTCCACAGGAAAGGGTTAAGCTCAGTTGAGTTGTATCATTATGTTGACTTCTGGTACTAGACTCTTTCTCTATTTTTTTTATTATTATTTTACTTTGAACATGTTTTTATTCCCTTTCCGAAAAAAAATTTTGGGGCGCCTGTTGGGTAGTGTTTCTCGCCTTCCGTATGAGCATCTCTCTCCCCTTTTCGCTCCACCAATTGCAATGGGGGCATTGCATCATTCAAGTGTGGGGGGGATTGATACCGATTTGTGATATAATCACGCTATTTTCACCCTACATTTTGTTTTTGCACATACTAATTTTTTTTTTCAAATTGCATGATTAAGCATGAACAAAGCCTTGCAGCAATGGGATGAATGTTTGTATAACTGAACATAGCACAATTGCTTAGGGGAACTGAACCTTTAAGCTTGGGAAATTGACGGTGTGAGCCAATCTAATACGAGGTAAAGTGGCAATGAGAAAGTTTAAAGGGAAGAACCCCCAATGGAAGGATTGAATTGAGCCTAATTGCTTTATTTTGTGTGCATGTCTGCTAGCTTATGCTTGATCCTTGATTTGTTTTAGTTCTCTGATAAACTAACTAGCATCTGAGTAGGAAGTTCGTAGGATAAAGGCATTCATGTCATACCCATTATTCCCATACACAACCCATTTTATCATCATCTCCACATTGCTACCCCACTGAGCCACACAAGTGTGCTATAGCAGAACAAGTTAGATACGAGAACTAGAAGAAAACTGTGAAAAATGCTACAACAAAGTGCTCCCACGAAAAGCTGCGGAAAGAACTGAAGAGCTGTTGGTTTGCTTATTGCCTAAAAAAAAGAAAAAAAGAAAAAAGAAAGAAAGGAGTTAGAAGAAGAGAAGAAAGGTGGTAGAGTAAAGGACAGCAAGAATTACTAGGTTCAAGGAGAAGCACTCATCCGAAGCCAAAAGGTTTGTCTACCGGATGCTATAGCATCCATCTTCATGTCCCATCTCAAAACACTAGGCCATCCTCACATTACAACCCAATAAGTCCTTTGGATGAATGAATAGTCGAATGCTAGGAAGTAATCTTAGAACTTTGACAAGGCTATGGATCTTCTGGGCCCGGTTGACAAGAGAGAAACAAAAACCCCCTGGGTGAGTGAGTGTAAACACTGAACTTGAGAGCCCCTTGAGACTTCTTCATTTAAACAATACCACACTTTATGAGCGGTTGGCACTGGGCAGTAGGATTGCCGAATGGGGGATGGAAACTGAAAGCAAGCATGCAAGCAAAGTTATATAGACAGGAGTACTGCAGCCATGAGTTTCTGTTCACTTCATCTTATTTTGCCCAGGAGTGCAAAAAGCTAAGTGTGGGGGTATTTGATGAGCACAAATCGTACCATGTTTTCCCTGTACTTATTGACTGAATTGAATGTTAAATACAAGCTTAACTGCAGATAATCTAAGTAAAAAGACATACATTCAAGATATAGGGACTGAAGAATAGAAATCATTTGCATGTGCTAAGAATGGAACAATTTACACGGTTTTTAAAGAAGAACGTATAGCAGAGCTGATACGATGCTATAGCATTTTGACAGCAACTCGAAGTGCAATACAAGGCAACTCAAATGCCATAGCAAAGTAGAGGATGCAATGCTATGCGGCATGTTTTCTGACCTTTTTACCCAGATGATTTCAGGAATACAATAAAAGGGCAATACTGACAGATAGGTTGCTGACATAACGGAATAGAAGATGCGGAGGATCGAAACTGAAAGATTTGAAGAATCCCACAGAATCAATAAAAGCAATCTACTCGGATCAAGAGATACAATAGATCTCGACGGATTAGGAAAAGCCCAGCTCGCTGTAACTTACGCTGCAAGAAAAGCCTGATTATAAAAGGAAACAGCGGAGCCAACCCTAGGAGAGTCGGAGAGCCCTAGAACAAGATTCTATCTTTTGGCAGACTTAAGAGAAGAGTAAGAGATTTCACAAGAGCACGAGATTTCTAGGACAGCCCAGGATCCTTCCCTGTAGTACGACAGAATGAAGAAGACATGGAGTGGTGACGTGACAGGGCTGCGTCCACACTGTTGGAAATACCGTCAAAGCTTTTGTTTTCCCTTTTTTATTTAGTTTTCCGATCATGGGTCATTCTGTTAGTGTCTGCTTTGTGTATCCCTCGTCAGTCATGAACTAATTTTCATATGGCTGGGCGAGGATGAGTCTTTAAGTCGTTGAATGAACCCATTTGCAAGTTTTTAATTCAATAAATTTGGTTTGCTTATCAGTGTTTTAATTACTAGTCGATTAATGGAAGTGAAGGGCTAGATTTGTGGCCTCACTTACTGGCAAGGAGTCGGGGTTAGACCTCTGAGAAACAGTGTTTGCTAGGCAGCCCGTGCACGACTTGACCTATTATTGTAGCCTTCAAGAATGGGTCGACCTCTCATAATCATAACACCCTGAGCATACAGTAGATCTGATTAGAAAGTTGCCATAGGAATATGGAAGGAGTATAGTTAGTGTCATATGTATCGAACGCGAAAGCTTCGGTAGATTATCGTGGTGGGTTGACCAAATAGCTAGCGTTGTAGTTAGTAGCTATGCTGTAACATTGCGGAAGCTGTGCAGTATAGTTGCTATAGCATCAGGTAGAGCAACTGGGGGATTGAAGCACTTAAGGGTGATTCTGAGTCCAACCAACCTCTTACTGATATCTTCTCACGTTTAAAGTCATTCTGTTTACTTTTGCTAGTAGCATAATCATAAAAACCTTTCAACCTAATTATATTTAGTTTCTGCTCGCACAACTATCATAGCAATCACGCGTCATTCTTTGGTATCTCAGTCTCTGTGGGACGATACTCTACTTACACTTTATTACTTGTTCGACTGGTTCACTTGCCATCAAGGAAATCGACTAACAAGTTTTTGGCGCCATTGCCGGGACCGATACCCTTTGACGACGCCCTTTTGCTTAATAGTTGTGATTGACCTAGTAAAAGAGCTCACTATCTCTGCTCTTGATTTTCAGGTACATTCTGTAGTGTATGCGTAACTCGCCGCCAGCCAATCTAGAGCCTTACGATCCTGAGATAGGACACACCTACAAACAAAGGCGCAGAAGGCAGAAGAGACGAAGTCAATCTTTTGACCCAGCAAACATGGCAGATATACCTGTCGACCACGAGCGGGAGCAACGAGAGCGCCCATTGATAAACAGGGATAACGAGGTCCCTCCACCTCCAAACCCAGATGGGAACAAAGCCATCATGGAATTCGGGATTCCAGATCTAAACAAGCTGAACTCCGCCATCACACCACCAACCTTCAATGCTGGACACTTTGAAATTAAAGGTGTCATGATTCAGATATTGAATGCAGCCGGGCAGTTTGGAGGCCTTCCTTTTGAAGATCCGCACCTTCATCTCAAAACCTTCATGGAGGTGTGTGATTCTTTTGTGATCCCTGGTATACCCCCTGACGTTGTTCGGATTAAGTTATTCCCCTTTTCACTAAGGGACAAGGCTCAGACGTGGCTCAACAACCTACCTGCTAATTCTATCACCACATGAAATGATCTGGGAAGTAACTTCTTGCTCAAATTTTTTCCACCTACTAAGAACACTCAACTCAGAGGAGACATCACCAACTTCCAACAAAAACCTAGTGAATCTACTTACGAAGCCTGGGACAGATTCAAGGACCTCCTAAGAAGATGTCCCCAGCACGGACTGTGTGAATGGGTCCAGTTAGAAACATTCTATAGAGGTCTCGATGGGAAAACACGATCAATTGTAGACGCCTCGTCTGGAGGGTCTATCCTAATGAAGTTTATGAAGAGGCCCACAATTTACTGGAACGCATGGCCATAAATAGTCATCAGTGGCTCGCAGACAGAGCTACATCCTCCTGAACTATTGCAGGGATACATGAACTAGATGCCATGACTGCTCTCACTACTCAAGTTTCATCTCTGACCAATATGGTGAAAGGAATGACCCTTCCATCAAGCAACACGTCACTGCAACCATCTAAGGTAGCTTGTGTGTACTATGGCGGAGAGCATTCTTACTCTCAATGCTCCGCTAACCCTGAATCGGTAAACTTCGTCAACAACTTTAACAGGGGAAGCAACACTAATAATCCGTACTCAAATACATACAACCTCGGATGGAAGCAGCACCCTAACTTCTCATGGACTTCTCAAGGTTCACAAGCAGCAGGACAATCATTAGGCCCGCAATACCCAAACTGAACATCAAACCCACTAGGTTTACCAAAGAAGCAACAAAGAAGGCAAGTTGAATCGGATTCAAAGACTCTATGGTGAACCTTCCGAACGACTATATGGCAAAGAACGATCAATCATCCAGAATCAACAGGTGACCTTGAGGAATCTTGAAACTCAAGTGGGATAACTAGGAGCAGCTCTGAACAACAGACCCTCAGGATCCCTGCCCAGTGACACTGAAGTCCCCAGGATTCAAGGAAGAGAAGAAGTCAAGCTAATAGAGCTCTGAAGTTGTAAAAGCTTAGAACCCATGAAAGCAACCAAGCCACCTATGGTTGTCACTGATCCCAGACCTGAGAAATTTAAGGAAGGGCAAGGAAGTACTGAACAACCCCTTGAAGACGAGCAGAGGCAGCCAAGACTGTCATGATCTAGGCACCGCAACGCTGCCTCCACATGCAGCATTGGATGATTACATACAATACCCAATGAAGAATGCTACCGCGTCATCATCAAAGCAGAGTCCTAACCTCGGGCCTTCAGCTATGCCAAAGCCACCCCCGCCTTTTCCACAAAGGCTAAAGAAGCAAGGACAGGAGAAACATTTCAAGCAGTTCCTTGATATGCTACGACAATTGCACATTAATATTCCTCTCGTGGAAGCTTTGGAGCAAATGCCCAACTACGTGAAGTTTATGAAGGAAATTCTGTCTAAGAAGAGGCGACTGGAAGAGTTCGAGACAGTAGCATTGACCCAGGACTGCAGTGCAATGTTAACCAATCGGTTACCTCCGAAATTGAAGGATCCTGGCAGGTTTACAATTCTGTGTTGACAATGAGGCATTCTTCTGAATGAAAGATGATCCAGTTGTTTTTGTCGACGCTTTGACTTACGCTTAGGAGGTTGTGATAGGGACCTTCCAAAAGATATACATCTTTGATCTGAGGCCTATCCTTTGCACCAATCTCGCCAATTCTAGCAATCTTTCCACATTGGTTACCTCTAAAGGTAGCCTTGCCACCATCTTTTGATCTCATTTTGACTTACACTCAGAAGGTTGTGATAGAGACCTTCCACAAGATATACATCTTTGATCTGAGGCCCATGCTTTGCACCAATCTCGCCAATCCCAGTGATCTTTCCAAATTGGGTATCTCCAAATGTGACCTTACCACCATCTTTTGATCTCATTGCAATAAATTTGGTTTGATCCCCCATCATGTGTCTGGAGCACCCACTGTCATTATACCACTTGTTGGTTCTTGATGCTCTCAAACAAACCTCTTCGTCGTTGTCTGGTTGTACTTTTCTTCGCAACAAGGCAAACATTAGTAACCTCTTCCTCCTCACTTTCTTATTTATTTGAGGAACTGTCTCCCCATATAGCAGACACAGGCCTTCTTCTTGAAGTGGTTAAACTTCTTCTCTGCCTCCTTTTCTTTTCCTTTCAACTGATGGCATTCCAATTTGATGTGACCAGGCTTCTCGCACTCATAACAGATAATTTGATCTTTATCTTTGAATTCTCGTCTATTGTTGCTTGTGCTTCCTTTTGTAATCGATTTCAAGCCTCAATCTCTCGTTGTAGAATTTCTTGAATCTTCATCATCGTCTTCATCATCATATTTACCCTTAGCTTCCTTTTATTTCACAGCATTAAGAGCGACACCTTTTCTTTTGTTGGTGTTGATTTCGTCCAAGCCCTTCTTGAATTTCAATTTGCTTTCATATTTAGATAGGCTTATGAATAGAGCGGCTACAGATTGCATTGATTCTCCACAGGATTTTTCGATGGCTATGACTTTAACTTCCCAATCTTTCGTTAAGATATTGAGGATTTTTCTCGACTTGAGGGGCTTGCTCGTATGTTTTATCCAAAGCTGCAAGTTGATTGATCAAATGGGTAAAACGAAGTTGAAATTCACTGATGGATTCTATGGTCTTCATTTGAAGAAGGTTATACTCGGTTGTTAAAGTATTGATATGATTCTCCTTAACGCCCCAAGTTCCTTCCTAAGCTATTTCCAATGCTTTCCACTACTCCTTAGCAGTTGACAAATTACAGATACACAATATTCTTGTTGGCTAAGAGCACTTTGAAGCATTAAGATAGCTTTGCTATTGAGAGTGACAAGTCTTCTATCATTCTCGTCACATTCTTCTTCAACCTTTGCGATTCAAACTCCATCTTCAATTGAAGTAGGTTCATAGTTTCCTCTTTCGAACACGTTCCATAGGCCAAATTCAGTAGCCATAACGAACACTTTAAATTGGCCTTCCAAAATGGGCAATGTTCTCCATCGAAACTGGGAGGGCGATTGATAGAAGCTCCGTCGGGTAATATTTCTTCCATGATCTTTCTCGAGATGTTAAACCCAACTGAGAAACATTCACTCTGATGCCAAATAAAGGTTGAATATCACTTAGAGGGCGGTGAATAGGTGATTATAAAAATATTTTTGCTCAAACACTTAAGAATACAGAGACGGAGATAGAGAGAAAATAACACAAGAGATTATACTGGTTCGGTCTAAATCCATGACCTACGTCCAATTCCCAAGCACCTTGGGATTTTTCATTATCTCAAAGACTGTTACAATTGCACACTTAGTACTCGAATGATCCTCTCACACTAGGACTTACTCCCCCTTACAAACTGTAATTGTACACCTACTTAAGGCTTCACAACCTTAAGATTTGACTAATAAACAATGAATTGATAAGTGTTTAACTCTCTCACATGGTAGATAAAATGATAAACACTGAAGTACAATGAAAATATCCAAAGATATTAGCTTAGTTAGTTAAACACTAAAATGTAGTTGAGTTGAATTGATTGCACAACGTTTTGGTAGTTGGCAAATTCAATGCTTCAGGTATTTATAGTTGTTTGCATTTATGACTGTTGAAGCTTGAAATAATTTCGTTGAGACTTTTCAGAAGTCCATTGGAGATAAAGCACGAAAGGTTTGAATAATCGCCGTCATAAATATTCTTTAATTCTTTTGTTCCTGCGATTATGACCGTTGAGGTACACAGCAAAAGGAATGAAGTAGTTTTGCTTATAACGTCTTTCGAATGCTCAGAGGTATCTCTATTGGTTTAGTGTTTCGAAAAGCTAAGCGCATTAAATGCTTTTTGACACGTCGGATTGCTTTATCCACACTATGTTATTCCACATTATAATCATTTGAAACTTATTAACAAACTAATTAAATGCAGTTAAGAACAATAATGATAGATGATATGAAGAATCTAAAACATACTTCTAGATTCAAAGAATGTTGTTATAGTATTTTCAAAAAATAGAGACATATTAACTCGAGTCAAATGGACATTGACTCGAGTTAATCGATCGTTCAAAGCTTAGAGAATACTAACTCAACACGATCGACTTGAGGAAAGAATATCCTTGGCTCGAGCCTGGGCTTAGGCTCGAGTTACAAGAATCATGGCTCGAGCAAGAATCAAATGAATAATCAAAACACGAAAATATTTAACTCGAGGCAAAATAACGTGGCTCGAGCCAACCTTTAGACTCAAGGCACCAATAATCTTGGCTCGAGTTAGGTGCAATAAAACAGTGAGCTATTTTCGTAAAAACCTTTCTGACTCAAGGTAATAAGTGATGGCTTGAGTCAAACTCAATTTTTAAATGTAACGGTCAAGATTCTGGCTAGAGTCAACACACATTGGCTAGAGTCAAGTAAAGCACATAAGTTTGAAAACAATTGGCTCGAGGCATAGGATATGCTGGCTCGAGTTTAGTCTCAAACTCGAGGCAAGCTTTTGGTAGCTCAAGTCAATTTATCAATTTGGAAATTATATTTCACATAGATTAAGAAAAAATCTTAAAACTCATCAACTCTACCTTAAAATTTAACAATTTCTGAACTTTATTCCTATTTAATATATAATATACCCCATAAAAAGAAAACGATACAATAATAAATGAATGATATAATTATACATTAATATAAATAATTTATTGATGTGATTTATAAGAAGGATCAAAATAATCCTTCTTTTTCTTCCATGTAAATAAGTGTTGGAAATTATGCCCTAGGGGCAATTCATTGTACTTTGGATATTTAAGTTATTTAAAGTATTCTCTTTTGTTATCATTTTCGTTTGCATGTTTCGTATTGATAATCGTATCCCCGGATATATCTTATAGATGATATCCTAAATGTCCCCGGGTCGGTCATCTATGCGGGAGCGAAGATGAGATAAGACCGTATGACTTTCATGAGGTATGGAGATACGAATCAAAGTCATGGGCACTTGTAAGAGTACAAGGTGCCGGGACCACCCACTATGAGAAAGCCGCATGGATCTAGTCATAAGCTTATCTCATGTATAACCGCGTCACGACGCCCTATGACCTGAGATCATCATGGATTCCTACATGATGATTCACTGGTCTTTGACCTAGTCAAAAGTCACCTTTGACTGGGTGATGATAAAGGCTAGGATCGGGATCAGTGGTTTTGATGCAAAGGAATGTGAATGGTCAAGATGGAATTTGTCCCTTACATTTGTAGAGAGATAATACTGGGCCCCTCGATGAGTGAGTCTAAGAAATGTATGGCCATACTGTGATGGAAAGGAGTTTCCATTTCACTTATTAGACTACTCAAGAATCAAGAAAGTAATGGTCGTGGAAAGGAAGTTGACATTATCCATGCCTCATCCTTGACCAAATTATCGTGTGACAAAAGGGACGTGACATGGTTGTATGATAGGTTGTATCGTGTCATCGATCCCCATGTGAATTGGGTAGTTGCAATGTCTTGCTAGAGGCCGCTTGCGATTTGTGAGCTGACATAGTGTTGGCCCACTGCCAATCTCATATGGGCCTACAGGGTCGCACACAAGAATAATCCAACACGGGTAAAAGTGTCCAGATTCATTGAATCTCAGATTAATCTAAGATTTAATGAATACTAAATTTAATCTAGGATATATATATATATAAAATTCAAAATTAATATATGTTAATATTATTAATAGATATTATAATATTAATATATATAATATTTGTTTTGTATTTAATTTATTTGATAAATTAAATATCTAAAACAAATAGAGATATTGTATCTCATTTAATTTCGAATCAAGATATCGTATATCTGTTTAATATTAAATTGAGATATGGTATCTCAAATTTAAATTAAATAGATAGATATTATTTCTTGGATTTAATTTATAGAGATAAATTAAATCGAAGGCTTTTAATTTGGATTAAATAAATGGATTTGATTAGATCTATTAGATGGATGTAATTAATACATTTATTTTAATCCGATTCCAAATTCGAATTTCAAATCAGCTTTTAATGCGGATTAAATACGTTACATCAGATTTGATTGATGTAATTAATGTATTTTAATCCATATTTGAAATTTGAATTTCAAAATTAATGATGATTAATTTTATATAATGCGGCGAACGGGTTTAGAAAACTCACGGGACATTTTGTCGAGCGCATTCAAAAAGCCGCGAGAAAAACCCTAGAGTGGAAAATCAAGAGAGACGTACAAGAGGCGCTAGCACGCTGCCGTAGCCGTGTTCGGGAGTTGTTCGTGTGGATACCGGTGGAGGAAGACGATCCTACGAGTCGTCTTCTGCTGATCGAGGAGCTAGCCCACCTATTCAACGAAGAACAAGCCGCGAATGAATTCTCCTAAGGTAATTTCGGATTCCCTAGCCTAGGTTTAAACGCACCTGAGTGATCCTCGGGATTGGATCCGTAAGTTTTTAATCCGCTGCGTTGTTCGGATTCCAACAATAAGATCATGGGAGTTTTTATTTAATCAAATGGCATTTGTAGAGCGTGCTCAAAAAATAATTTTAAAATAAAAATTATATAGTGTCTTCAATTTTGAACATATCATCAGTTTTTCGTACATAACTGAAACAAAATTGAATTTAAAAATGTTAATGTAACAAAATAAGTATGGTGTTTTAATATAAAAAGTAAAATATAAACTCCAAGTATAGTAATCATAATAATATAATAAGCATTATAACAATTCGACTGCACAAATTAAACAACAATATTCCACAGATGATTGTACTCCACACGCATTGCGAGAATAATTTTGTATTCATCTAGACTTCCTTAGTGAGCAAAGGGGAAACATTTGTGGCACCAATCTTCGAATAATAATTTGAACTGACCAAAGAATATACCAAAGAGAGGCACAAAAGGAACCCTTTGCTTTGCTGAACTGAATAGAATATTATTTCTTGCCACTATTCTACAAGTCTCACCGTCTTCATGCCAACTATTATTCTCCATTTAGAAACTCTATCTTCTCTCATTCGTCACGAAATAGGAACTTAAAGTTATTTTAATTTATGCCTTGATTTATAGGAAACGATAAAATAAACAACAGCCATGTATTTTGTTCATTAATTTAGTTGCTCTTCCAATAATGTTATGGCTTGTCCAACGATTTTTTTTTTTTGGGGGGGGGGGGACTTGCTACGAGGTACACCAATATGAATTTGCTCTATCTAATTAAAATAATGAAGACTAATTCTTTCTCATTTAAATTTGATACATTTGTGAGCAAAACTTAAAGGAGAACATTTATTATGATAATAAACTTGGGAAAATTACAGTCAGGTCCCAAGGACCATAAAAAACAGCAAAAAAGTCCCAACAGAAATTCACATATCAAGAAAGTCCCTAGGGACCTTTTTGATATTATTTGTATGGAAACAAAATCCAAGTTTTTAAATTTTGTTGTAAATATGACACTTCTTGTTATAAATATAGCTTTTTCTCGTTGCAAATGGTCCGATTTTAAATTTTGTTGTAAATACAACACTTCCCGTTGTAAATATAGTCTTTTTTTTTTTGTTGTAAATGACCTCTGTACACTTAGGGACTTAAGTTTGAAACAAAATCCAGGTGTTTAAATTTTGTTGTAAATATGACACTTCTTATTGTAAATATAGCTTTTTCTGTTGTAAATAGTCAAGTTTTTAAATTTTGTTGTAAATATAACACTTTTCTCGTAAATATAGCATTTCCTGTTGTTAATAAAAATAATATCAAAAAAGTCTCTAGGGACTTCATTGTAATTTGGTGATTTTAAGGGACCTAATTGTGTTTATTTGTCTTCCTGGGAACCTGCACGTGATTTTTGTAACACCCCTACTATTGTAAATGGTGTAACTATAATCGTTGATAAATTAATGAAGAGTTTTGACTGTAATTGAATTGTTATTATTTGTGTAATATTTTATAATAAAATATTAATTGTAAAAGAATGTCTCAGATAGTGGGAGACAGAAAGTGGACGCGGAAAGGCCCAAAAATTCACCCACTTTGACTAGAGGAAAAGAGTCTCTGGTGGGCCCAGGTTCAAAAAGGTACGGGCCCAGGGCAAGATACCGGTGAGGTATAAAGTCGGTATAATGAAGTGGGGCCCAGGGTATATGACAAAACACAGATTCTTGACTCAGGGGAGTGTGTATGTTCCATTCAGGGACATGAGAGAGAAAGAGACATTGAAAAAGGCATATTCCAAAAAGCAAGAGACAGGGTAATCATTGCACAGGGACACGTGTCACCACGGGAGTAAAGGAAGATAAAGCAACGGCAAAATGGTCAATTCTTTGTCCTTTGGGCATTAAAATTCATCCAATATGAGAGAGGAGAGAAAAACAGATAATTTTATCCATACTCTGACCAAAACACAAGACGCAAGACCCATAGGCGATAGACTGGTAGAAAAGGGGACCGATAAGGACCAGTTAGAGGGTTATTTTTGGACGGAGTGAGACAAATGTGGGGCTAGTTTGGAAAGAGGGAAGGCACCACATGAGTATGCCCAGGCAGGAGAGAATATCTGGAAAAGATAAAGAAAAGTACGAAAAAGACGCACTTTTGGACCCGATGGGACCCGATAAAGACCGGTATACCCAGAATTTGATTGATAAAGTGGAAAAGTGGGATTAAATAATGGGGATCAGATTTGTGGGGCCCCCTAGGAATATATGATCCTTTTTAATTAATAAAAATCTGACTTGGAGAAAAAGTAAAATTAATCAGTCTATTAATTAAAGTGTGGGCCCTACCGGTAGGACAAAAAGGTGTTTTGGGTCAAATTAAGTAATTTTTACCAAATAAAAAGATAGAATCTGAAGAATGAGGCTAGGGAGGTGCCACCTGAACCCCTAGAAACCTCTGGAAATTTTTGAAGATAATTATTAAAGTCAGATCCAAATATACAGGAATTTGTTACAGTTTTAGGAAACTGCGTGGCTACCCTTATGATTACTTTAAAAAGAGGATAAACTCTTCATTTTTCCTCCTAAGAGGCAAGACACAGCTGGAGGAGAGAGAAGGGACCAGCAAGCTCTCATAACTAAGATCAAGCACTCAACCACCTTGTCCACCAAGCCGAAGCTCCGAATTAGGTAACTACCGACAACTTGAACCTTTAAAGTTTAAACTTGGAATTTTCGTGCTTCTGGTTAGGGCTTGGTGAGAGGGTCTAATTTTGGAGTTTTTGATGGTTTCAAAGGGTTTAAAATTTTATTTTGTATGGGGTTAGGTTGTGGTTTGAATTTCTAAACTCGAAATCATTGAAAAAGTTTTAAAAGTGAGTTTGTTCTTGATTCTGGAAATTCTGGCAGTGGACATTCAAGTGAGTTATAAAAATAGTAAACGAAATTATTTTTGGCTGAACTTTTACAGAAGAAAATTAAACATCCTAAGGTTCACTGTGATATATAATTTTATGATTTTTGGATTTTTCTACTAAGAGATAAAAATTGGCAAAGTTGGCTCTGTGTGCAACAGGGCAAAATCTGACCCAAATGTGGAAAGTAAGCAACACGCCAAAATAAAAGTACTTTCAGGGTCTATAAATATTTTTCCTGAAAAAGCAAAAAATGATTCTTTTAGAATTTATTAAAAATCTTGGAAGTTGGACTAGAATCGCTGGATTTCGGAAAATTTTGTGTTGGGGCTCAGCTTTTTATCAAGAAAAACGTGGCGGCATTTTTGTAAATACTCGAGTAAGTGTATTTTAATGATATTTAGGTCAAGGGAATCCTTGGGGAAGTCAACGGGTCCTATAAAATATTAAGGACAATATTTACCACACCGGGTAATAACCGCTTTACTCTCATGCATGCTAAAGAACTTAATAAGTAAAGGGAAGGTAATTAATAGAAGGAATCCCTCTAACCCGCCACACCGAAAGGGCGAGGCCTGCGGTGGAGGTGTAACAATTTTCCCAATAAACTTCTTTCGCTAGTTGGACTTATATAAGATGAATGGTGAAAGTAATATATATATTTACCAAATGAGTTTCAAAATTTTATTGGCTTAGCATCCACTTTTCCCCTTAAGTTTTCATATAGGAGTTGTAAGTATCTAGAAGTTTTTTTTTTTTTTTTTTTTTTTGGATCAATTTCACTTGTAAGTTTTAAAAAAAGAGCAATATTGCCCATATACATTGAAAATGTCAACAATTAACATTCGTTTTTTGAACGGTCCAAACAAATTTGCTCATTTTTACGACTTTTGGTGTGATATTGATTAAAAAACGGTTGATTATTTTGTTAATATTAATACCTGTAAAAAATATTTTGTTAATATAATTTTTTTTGGTATGATAAATTATTTTATTTTGACAATCATGGAAATTTTGAAAAAAATTTTTGGTACTAAACAAGTAGATAATAACTATTGCCAACAATTTTTTTGGCATGAATTGCAGCAAGTTTTATGAATTGCTGATAAAGTTTTGAATAGTGCGGCTGTTATGGGCACGAATGCATATATATATATATATATATATAAGTATAGTAGCATCAAATATCCTAATTTTATTGATGGTGCCTCCAGCACCCTAATGTTATTTTAATTTTTCTTGTGCATCCATCCAATACTCCTTGATGTTATTTCTTGGTGCATCCAGCACTACTTCCTATTTTTTTTTTGGGTTTAATCTAACACCAAAATATTATATATGAGTTAAGGCACTAGATGCACTAAAATAAATAAAGGTTAAGGTACAAAAATATTGATGAGATTTTACCAAAAAATATGTCCAGCACCATATACTTTTTAAAGGTACAAAATATTTATGAACATTCAGAATGAAAGTAAAAATGTTAGTACCAGTAAATATAAACTAACATTGTTATATATCCATATCACGGTGGAAAAAAGGCTTTTAAGACTAGACAAAAGAGGTACTTGTAAGATCGACCCGACACCGGTCTTGTTCCAGCCGGTATTAAAAATCCGTAACTTGTAAGACCGGATTCGAACCGGTCTAAAAGAAACTTTTTGGACCGGATGTTTTAAAAGTTATGTCTTAAAAGTCGTACTATATAGACCTGATATGTATTTTGTTCGATCCTAAAACTCAACTTTTAAGACCGGACCAAACCATAGACCGGTCTAAAAATATCTACACTTTTAAGACCAGATAAAGAAACTCTGGTCTAAAAAATACCAACTTCTAAGACCAGACGACTAACTAATCCGGTTCTAAAATTAATTAAATTTAAGACCGGGTATTTAATACATCCGGTTATAAAAATTGAACTTTTTAGACTAGTCTTAATAAACAGCGGTCTTAAAAGACCAACTGTTATAAGAGCGGCATAGACTTTTAAGACCGGACATATAAATTCATCCGGTCTTAACATTTGAACTTTTAACACCGGCGCTATTATTTCCCAGTCTAAATTTTCCAGAATTTTTCCTTGTTCTGTTCTTCCTGATCATATATATATACACACATCCACCACCCGATCCAGCACAAAAAAGTCGATACTTTAAGCTACAAGCTATGAACAATCCATTATGAATAAATTGAATTGGGAAAAGAATACAAATATTATTTCACCATGAGTTATGTGGCCTCTTAATTTATACTATGGTACAACACCGTAATGAATATATACAATAAGATAACTTATAACAAATACAATGATGAGTTACAAATACAGCACCATGCCTTCATCTGATCCCACCCAACAACGTAACATGATATTCCCTTTTATAACATATATATCAGATCCTGCCACAAAAATAAAACAAAACAAAAGCTTCACAGTCAGGGACATTATTGTTTAAGAACATAGAAGGCATATATATAGTTAAAACCTTAAAGTTTTCAAAGAATTCTGCATATGAATATCACCTTATGAATTGACTCTTTTATAAAGGGATATCCTCCCATATCCCTTCTTTATGATCATTTCTTATTTCGAGTTCATTATCCGGTTCATCTTCTTTGTTCATGTTCGGTAGACCCCTTGAAAAAGGAGTACTCTGAGGAAGACCGTAATTTGAATGAATTTTATCATCAATATCAATGACCTTTTTTCCTTGGAAAGCTACAGACCACATCTTATTTTCCTGATCACACTTGTTTCGCCTAGTCTGCCATAATAAAAGGTTCATCTCCAAAACTTCTACCATTGATATCGACTAATGTAAATCCTAGCTGATCGATCCAAACACCATTATTGACATTAACCCACTTACATTTGAAAATGGGGAATCTAATTTGGACATAGTCCACCTCCCAAATCTCTTCAATAACCCCCTAATAAGGCATGACTGCCAATTTACGCCTCTTGTCTTTCAAACTGGAGAAGTACATAGATTCATCCTCTAACATAACACCACTATTTTGGACGGTGCTCCTATCATCTAGGGACTTCGTGTAAAATGTATAACCATTGATCACATATGAATTCCAACTTATGACATCAACCTCCGGACCACGTGCTAACCATTTGATTGTATCAAAAATATATTCCTCTCCCTCTACCTTTTGTTTGAACCAGTTTGCAAAAGTTCTCGTTATGCTCCCTAATCAACCTTTGTTCGGTCATTCTATGAGTTTCTTTCCTTATGCCTTCTTTATGTGCTTCTATGCTGTCTTGAACTTCATCAACATTATTCAAGATGTATAAGTGGACTTGTGACAATTCATCAGGATCCACACTCTTTACTGAAGCTCCTTACCTACCCCCTTCAGCATTCTGATGTTTAGGAAGGCCAATATGTCTTACTCTGGCCAAATAATTTTGACAAAATTCCATGGCTTCTTCATAAACATATTTCTGAACAATTGATGCTTCTGGCCGTTATGCGTTCTTCACGTACCCTTTTAGGAATTTCATAGATCTTTCAATTGGGTACATCCACCATAAATGGATAGGGCCGCACAACTTTATCTCCCTCACTAGATGAACAATTAGATGAACCATGATGTCAAAAAATGTAGGAACAAAAAGCTTCTCAAGGTGGCACAAGATAAGATATCCTTCATTCTCCAATTCATCCAACTTTTCAATCTCGAAAACTTTACTACAAACCACATTGAAGAAGAAACAAAGTCTAGTCAAAACAACTCGAAGATCATATTCAGGAATGCCTCGAATAGCTACTGGAAGTAGCTGTTGCATCAAGACATGACAATCATGAGACTTTTGGCCTACTAATTTCAAGTCCTTCATCGATACAAGCCTCTTAAAATTTGAAGAATACCCGAGGGAACTTTTGTGCCATGTAAACACTCACAAAAACTTTGTTTCTCTTCTTTAGACAAAGTATGAGAAGCCGGGGGACAATAAGTTCTCTTCCCATATGGCCTTGGATGTAAGTTTCGTGTATTCCCATTGCTTGCAAATCCAATCTTGCCTTCACACCATCCTTAGAACTACATTGTATGTTGAGAAGTGTGCAAACAATACTATCACATACGTTTTTCTCTACATGCATGACATCAATACATTGTCTCACATCAAGATTGCGCCAATATGGAAGATCGAAGAATACAGATCTCTTTTTCCATATATTTGTTTCTTTTCTACTCTTGGCTGTCTTACCGAAGATGACACTAATATTTTTCACCTTCTCATAAACTTGCTCCCCAGTCAATGCCACCAGAGCATCTTCATACTCTTGGCCACCAAAAAAGGCTTTCTTTAGTCGACGATATGGGTGGCCCTATCTAAGAAATCTCCTATGTCCAAGATAAACCGTCTTTCTTCCATGTTGGAGTTGATGGTAGCATGTGCCTTCTTCACAAACCGGATATGCTTTATGGCCTTTTACACTATACCCTGCTTTATGTCCCTTTACACTATACCCTGACAAGTTACCATATGCTGGGAAGTCGTTTATAGTACAAAATATCATGTCTCACAATTTAAAGACCTCGTTCTTGAAAGAGTCAAAAACATCAACACCTTCTTCCCATAACTCCTTCAAGTCTTTGATCAAGGGCACAAGGTAAACATCAATGTCATTTCTAGGTTGTTTTGGTCTCGAAATCAACATAGACAGCATGATGTACTTTCGTTTCATGCATAACATAGGAGATAAGTTGTAAATAATGAGGAGTACAGGCCATGAACTATGTATTCTGCTAGGGATTCCATAGGGATTCATGCCATCTGTGCTAAGGGGAAGCCTAAGGTTCCTAGGTTCTTCGCCGAAGTTGGGAAATAACTGATTGATTTTCTTCCATTGAGAAGAATCGGCCGGATGTCGAAGGTTTCCATTAGAAATCCTCTCATCAGCATGCCCCCTCAAATTTTTTGCATCATTTTCATTAGCAAAAAACCGCTTGAACCTTGGTATGATTGGAAGATACCACAACACTTTTGCAAGCCCTTTATTTGACTTGTACCTTGGGGTTTCACATATCGGACAATTTCGCTTCTCTTCAAACTCTTTTCTATACAATATGCAATCATTTGGGCATGCATGAATCTTTTGTACCGCATCCCTAGTGGACAAAGTATTTTCTTAGCATCATAGTATCGATGCGGCAACACATTATCATCCGGAAGAATATCCTTAAAAGCCTCAAGCATTTCAGAGAAACTCTTGTCGCTCCATCCATGACGTGCCTTCAAGCTTACCAATTTCAATACAGCGTTCAACAATTGGTATTTTTTACACCCACGGTATAGCGGGGTCTCTGCATCACTGCACATATTACTATATGCATATGATTGCTCAAAAGCCTCTTCTCCTACATCACGAATAATGTCCTCTATGCGATCATCCATATCCGTGTCATTATAATCAAATGCCACTTCCCCATGTTGAGACCCACTTGACATTTTTTCACCATGCCATGTCCATACTGTATAAGTCTTACAAAATCCTTCACAAATTAAATGTGTGTGTATAACTTCAGGACTTAGTCGCCTCTCATTCAAACATTTACATAAGGGCAATAAAACTTCCCACTATCATCATGGGCATTTTGTTTAGCAAATTCTATAAAGTCCCTCACCCCATTATGATATTCAACACTTGTTCGTAAAACATTTATCCAACTGTGATCCATAGTAGAATTCCTATATATAAACGAAAAGATTTAACATACATAATCTGAAAAAATTGAAACTTGCATATAAAATAACACAACTTCAAATGCATACATATACTCAAATGTCGGTTATGTCTTTTTTTCCTTTTTTTTACGGATAAACTTGCCCATTAAATGCAGAACGAAGAATCACTTTTGGTCATAAATGTATCACAGTGAATCCAAGAAGCAAAATAAATGCATGACGAGGAATTAAATGCATCGCATAAAGGTCTTGTGGACTCACCGTAGCATATAAATTCAAATGCGTTTATTGAGTCTTTCTTCTCCGCCACGAACGTTGATATTACACAAGAAGAGTAACCTAAAAACACTAGTTGGTCGATTCGGTAAGTCTAAAGTGCAAATATAATCTTCAAAATACAATATTCATTAACAACGAGAAACCCACAATAACATTTCATCGATTTCATTCAACCCATGAAAAACCCAGAACCATAAGCGGGAAAATCATTAAGTTATATAATCGAAACACCTCGTACAGCTTGGTCTATAGACGTTTAGCTAAGGAACAAGAAGGTGATTGTCGAGAGAGGAATACAAAGCACGGACGATGCAACACACAAACACTGGAGACAGAACCTGAGTAATCATTTTCGGCGCGACAAGAGAAGTTCGAGAGGGAAATTTAATTTTCCCCGCGACGAGACATATTTTAGTATTTTGGATTTTATTAAACTTAGGTTAATTATAAAGTATCGGGGTCCTAAAGATATAATTTTATTAATTAATTTTTAAGACCAGCAGTTAACAATACTACGATCCTAAACTTTACTATTCATTTAATGTTAAGACCGGAGTTTTATAAAACATCCGGTCATAAAAGTCAAATATTTATTAATTAATTTTTAAAACTGCGTTAAGAATATACGGTCCTAAATTTTACTATTCATTTAATTTAAGACCGGAGTTTTATAAAAAATACGGTCATAAAAGTATATTACTTTTACCCTCGTACACCTCTTCGTTTATTAATTAACCAAAAAAAAGAGGTTTGCCTTTGGCGAGCATAGCAAAAACTGAATTAATAAAATAAATTAAAGGAAAATTGGAGAATATGAATATTAGAAAGACACAAGCTTAGTTCTTACTGCTTCCATACATAACTGGAGAATATGCACGTACACAAGAAAAAAAGAAAGAAAAACAATAACTGAACATTATCAATGACAAGAATCTAACTAAACATACTAAAGCTTATTATCCTCTAATGCCTCGCGATATCGGCGTGAGCAAAAGCATTAACTTCTCACCGGAGATCAAAGAAGTTCCTATCTTACTCGCATCAGCCATAATGCATCATTAGACGAAAGAAGAGAGGGTCGTAGTAGGCGCCGGGGCCAAGAGGTTGGAAAGGGGGAGTGGGAACCTCTTCATGGTCTAAAGGCTGGGGGAGCGGCAACATCATCATCCGAAATAACAATGGGTCCAATGACCCGAGAGTCTTCTATCACAATAGAACGCACTATCGTTGGAGGAGGCGCACCGTATAACGATCTACGAAAGGCACGAGCATCAGCAGTAAGTCTACCCCTACGATCAGTTCTCTTGTTCTAACCATGGTTTGAGCAGTTGGGGCAGAGAGGAGTTACAAGGTAGTGACAAGTTAGTAAACACAGAGAGAGAGATACATAATGGATTATGATGTTTGTGTTTCCACTTTAAGACCGTCCTTTTTTCATATGTCCGGTCCTAAATGAAGAACCGGCTGAACCCAAGAGGGGGTGAATTAGGTGAAGATTAAAAACTTGAAACTTTGAAAATCTTTTCGCGTCTTCTAAATCAACAGTTAAATATTTAAATAAACATATACTGGAAATATAAGAGATAAGGGAAGAGAATATGCAAACTGTGATTTATACTGGTTCGGCCCAATCCTTGACCTACGTCCAGTCCCCAAGCTCCACTTGAGATTTCCAATCCACGATCTCCTTGTTTAACCAGGCACAAGAGAAAGCCTTTACAACCTCACAAGTTTAGTCGAGCACTTGTGCAGCCTTCACAATCTCTTACGGAGATACTCCCCCTTACACACCGTAAGGATACAATTACACACTTTGTAAACGAAGGATGGTCCTCTCACTCTCAGACTCCACTCCCCCTTACAAGTTGTAATTGATACACCCTCTCTTAAGGTTCCTCAACCTTAAGATTCAACTGATAATGAAATAAATGTTTATGAACTCCTCACGAGCGATAAAGTATTAAACATCGAAGTACATGATCGATCATCACACTCTCTAATGGAAACTATATAATATTGAGAAACAGAGTGTATATGTGATATTGAACTATCGACGGTGAGGTAGTAAAATCATTTCAATGGGTTCGTCATGTTGGAAATTATGCCCTAGGGGCAATTCATTGTACTTTGGATATTTAAGTTATTTAAAGTATTCTCTTTTTGTTATTATTTTTTTTGCATGTTTGTATTGATAACTGCATCCCTGGATATATCTTATAAATTATCCTAAATGTCCCTGGTCAGTCATCTACACGGGAGCGAAGATGAAATAAGACTAGTATGACTTTGATGAGGTATGGAGATACAAGTCAAAGTCATGGGCACTTATAAGAGTACAAGGTACTGGACCGACCCACTATGAGAAAGCTGCATGGATCTAGTCATGAGCTTATCTCATGTATAACCGCGTCATGACGCCCTATGACCTGAGATCATCATGGATTCCTACATGATAAGTCATTGGTCTTTGAACTAGTCAAAAGTCACCTTTGACCGGGTGATGAAAAAGGCTGGGATCGGGATCAGTGGTTTTGATGCAAAGGAATGTGAATGGTCAAGATGAAATTTGTCCCTCACATTTGTAAAGAGATAATACTGGGCCCCTCGATGAGTGAGTCTAAGAAATGTATGGCCATATTGATATGGAAAGGAGTTTCCGTTTCACTTATTAGACTACTCGAGAATCGAGAAAGTAATGGTCAAGAAAAGGAAGTTGACATTATCCATGCCTCATCCTTGACCAAATTATTGCGTGACAAAAGGGACATGACATGGTTGTACGATAGGTTGTATCGTGTCATCCATCTCCATGTGAATTGGGTAGTCGCAATGTCTTGCTAGAGGCCGCTTGCGACTTGTGGGCTGGTACAGTATTGGCCCACTATCAATCTCATATGGGCCTGCAGGGTCGCACACAAGAATAACCCAACTCGAGCATGGCTCTCCAATTTTCTCTTCTTTGTTTCAAGTCCAATGATACTCGGGCACGCTTTTACCTCTGCTCGAGCATGCTACTCGAGCAAGCCTTCATCTCTGCTCGAGCAAGACTCCTCAAATGTGCAATTTCCTTGGTCACCTTGATGTTGCTCGAGCAAGCCTCATAGTCTGCTCGAGCATGCTTACCAAAATTGTACTTCTTTGCTTTGAGCTTGATGATTCTCGGGCACACCAGTCACTTTACTTGAGTAGGCTATCTTCTAGTGTCAGGCTACTGCCTACCATGATCTCGTGTAAATATCAAACTCCATTGACTTTCAAAAGCACAATAGCATTGGCTGTTCAAGAGCCAATTTCCAGAAATTATGTCATCTTCAAATTAGCTCCAAATTTGGAAAACCACCCATGCTTAGGAAGCTCTTTAAGTATTGTTTCTATTTCAATAAGAATCAGCTCCAAACTATTTGTATTTCATCCATTAACATCAGATGAATGGAGGTTGATCTTATCCAGCGTTTTTGCAGAATTCTGAACATACCGTCAACTTCAAAACATCATATCTGCTTCAATTGATCTTTGTTTTTCATGTTCTTAATGTTTTTGGAAATTTATTTGAGTATATTTTTTAATGGCACCAGTTTTACCTCAATTGGAGTTGTAGATTGTGAGATACACACAAATTACCGAAGCTTGGTCTGGACTGTGATGGTGATTTTTGTGCCAACTTGAAAAAATCATATCTCCCTCATCTGGACTCCTTTAGACATGAATTTTATATCAACATGACGCATTGGATGTCTAGTTTCATATTCCACTAGTTTCGCATCAATCCGATTCCTGGTTTGGGAGATATCGTCAATTTACCGGAGGTCGCCAGAAATAGAGCTGAACAGGTAGCTGAAAAATGATGTTGCTCGAGCAAGCCTCTTCTTTGTGCTCGAGCAAGAACGGATTTTGGCTAAAAAAATGATGTTGCTCGAGCATGGCTCCTCTTTTTGCTCGAACAAGGTACTATTTAGGTGAAAAATGATGTTGCTCGAGCATGGATCCTCTTGTTGCTCGAGCAAGGAACTATTCATGCTTCAACTTGCTTATTTTAACTCGGGTGAGTCGTTCCAACTTCTATTTGATCATGGGAACTTGAATATTGATATTTTCATAGTATTTAACAAGTTCTTCTTTCTTCAAACTCCATTCTTGATCATTCTCTATAATTTAATTATGACTAACCTATAATAAACAAAGTAGTTAGTCAATTTATATGATATAAACTTTTTGCTCTAGATAATGACATCAATATAAAACATCATCAAAACTAATCATAACTAACATTCTCCCCCTTTTTGATGATGACAAACACTTTAAGAAAAATATGTATGAATATGAGGATATATTAAATGCAACATATTTTTCTTGCCATTTCTCTTCCCCTTATTTGTCATTCGAAAAAAGTTGAAGTAAGGAAGATAAATTAGTGAAGAGGCATATATGAAAATAAGTTTGAAACTATTGTCTCTACTTAATCATTTGTCAAGAAAAAAATTTTCTCTCCCGTTTTAAAAGTATTTGATATGATGCAAGTGGAAAAAAGTTTTCACGAAAATATGTTTGAAAACAATTGGGAGAGGGATGCTTTTGTGAAAATATATCAATCAAAAGTTGTAAAAAAAATGTCAGGCTTTGGTACGAAGCATTTGATATCAAATGAATTTCTAGAACACTGTGTTTTAAGCGCTTGGGTATCATCCAGCAGGCTACGCTTGAAGCGCAAATCTTGCGCTTGAAGCGCAGAGTCCCAGCAGGCTACGTTTTAAGCAAAAATGTTGCCCTCTAAGCGCAAGGACTATATTTTTCTACAAATATTGTTATATGACAAGAAAATAATTGTCTCTCAGGGATTTTCATTTTAAATAAGATGCAATTTAGAATGTTTTTATGAAAACAAATTTGAGAGATTTTGGAGAAATTTTCAAGAAAACTTTCACAATTAAAGCATACGAGATACCAAATAGATGCAGAATTTTTACTGAATATAAAAAGATAGAGATTAGAAATGCTCATGTAGGTTCCACAAATTGATGAATGATCGATGAAGTCTATTTGCTTGCTGTATATAATTCGGTTGAATCCCTGTGGCCTGAGATGAAGTGGTGGTGGGCTCTCTTCCTTTATGGAGCATAACTTAGCTAACTCCAAGAGGTTTTTCGTGGTGGCTAGGCCGTTCGAACCCAGTTTGAACGTAACTTCCCGGTTCGAACGTAATGACCGGCCCGGATAAACAATGTACATGGATACGTTCATTAAGGAAAGTTTTTGTACGTAACGAATTCTCCCGCCATAATTGTAAAACTTTCTTGCAAGAGGGAAATGTGTTAGTTCATACCAAATGTAATTCTGTAGTGATACCTCTACCATGGCATACATGGTATCTTAGCCACTAATTTACTCACCGCTTCACGGCTTGTGCAATCAGCTAAAAAAACAATCCCTTTCTATATGATATTTTCAAATTAAGATCATGAAGGAAAATATGATATTAACTCATCATCAAAACTAATAAAACATAGTAAATGCAGATGAGCAGATTTAAAAAGGATTTTCTTCAAATAAAGGAGATGAACTTGTAAGATATAGAACACATGTGATTGTGAAGCTCCCCCTTAATAAATGCATGACTAAAAAGTATGAAACTCCCTTGAATGATACCATATAATTGTAAAACTTATGCCTTTTATGATTGAAAAAAATGTTTAAAGCATAAGGTTCATTTTTAAAAATGAGTTTGCTCGGCTAAAATTCATGAAACAAAATTGAATGAATAAGATCAACTTAGCCTAGCATGATTATGATTTGTGCATATTACAATACCTCACTCCAGTAATATCATAATTACTTGAGTCATAATCCTCTGTTGTACATTGATGCATCACTGGCTAGAAATACCTCACATCAAGTATGTCTTGAGAATACTTGAATCCCAATAGTTGAACTTGGATTCTTGGAGCATTGAGATTAAGGCTTCTACTTTCAAAAATTTTTCCATCAGCGCGGCATGCACGAGTAGACATAAATGGATGCTCGAGCATCGTTCCTTATTCCTCATTCCTTTTTCACACAACACGTTGTTGCTCAGGAAGGCTGTCAGGCTTGCTCAAGCAACGACCTTCATTCTTTCACGAACATAGTTGGGATCCCGCTGTTGCTCAAGCATGGTGCATAGCGTGCTTGAGCAAGGATCTTTGTCCTTGTTTTTTTTTTTTTTTTTTTTTTTTTTTTTTGTTGCTCGAGCAGGATTGGAGGGTGTGTTCGAGCAAGGTTTTTTAACTCAACTTCTTTATCATACTTTTCATGTGGTTGCTCGAGCAGAGATTGTTGGTATGCTTCGAGCACCAATCTCTCTGTTATTCAACTATGAAATAGAAGATCCTACAAGACAAATATATGCTTTTTGGTACCCGATGTTTCTTGGGTCCACACAAGATTAGACATGACAACTCTTATACTCTTATAATTTAACCATATGATATTTGAGCAAAGAGAATATCGCAATCAACAAAAATGGTATCCAATTGATTCATGACATTGAACATACAAGTCAGCTAATAAATGATGCCATGAAAGTTATTTTTTTTTTTAATGACAATTTGTAAATACACTCTATGTAGAAAACATGTCATTGATAAAAATGCATGTAGGTTTAATCAAAGAGTATAGAAAATCTTATCCATAAAGATAAGTATTTATCAACTAATATTTTATGAATGAGATTAGATTTTTCAAGAATGAAGTATTATGAAATTGAAATTTTAATGTATGAAAGATTCATTTTTGAAATATGTTTAAGATCAATGCACATGCTAAATATGATGGAAGTTAGCTTGTTAAACAACATGTTAGAGTGCTTCAATTTTTGGAGAACATATTAACATTGAAGTTAATATGTAGAAGAATTTTCCCCAAAAGCAAAAGTCATAAGAGAAAACGAATTAGCCAAACAGGCTAAGAAGAATAGAAATATTTACGCTTTATGACTTTGCTTTGACTATGAGATAATCTTGCCTCTAAAATTGAATCTAGAAATATATGAATAATCAAGGCAAGAATATGAATATACAGATATTGTTACTCAAAATATGGATGAAGACAGATGCTGATGAATTTGAGTAACAAAGAGACTACTAGGATCATGGATAATAAAGCATATACTCATTAGTCCAAATGATTAGAGTTTCAGAAAGTCATCCTAGTAAGTTATTCCACTAATGGTCAATGCATTAATGAACATTCATAAAGCATGGAATAACTCGGCCAACTAAGAATTTATGCTTTAAGCATAATAGTTTCACAAAATTGAATTCTTTTCTTGAAGATAGGCTTGAAACTCATATATGATCAACTTGTTAAACATGAGGTCCAATTAGTTAGAGAATAAAGAATGAGGAGTTCAAGTATCGCGTTAAATACCAAAGATCAATATCTGGACAAATTTGAAGCATATCTAACATTCAACATACAAAAAAATTGACTTTTGATTTTGAAATTCCATTTGAATGCAATCAAAGCATGAATATTTTTCAAAAGCATTTGTATACATTTTTTACAAAACCGAGTGAGTTGAAATCCAAACAAAGTTTAGAACTATAAATTTCAAAAACCTAAACTCAGAAGGTTATGCACAAACTCATTTATGGTCCATTTAGCAATCTGAAGGCATTTGAAAAAAAAAACATAAATGATTGATTGCTAATGGAATGCAATGATGGACAAGTATTCATTACCCAAAAATGAATATATATATATATATATATATATAATCACAGTATGGGGTAAGAATTAGATATCACCGTAATTCCTCTTGTCCTTGTAGAAGCTTGCTTGATTAAGATGGATTGATGTAGGAGACTTCTCTTCTGTTGTTTACCATCAACATCAACCATTGCTTCTTTTGCTTCCTCAAGAATCGAATTGTTTCTCTTATATAGGTGCATTCTTGAGAAGCCTTTTCTTTGATCCTACAGTGACATATAAATCTTTTTCTCCCATGGTATCCAACCGTGCTTGGATCCATTAATTGTTAAGGATCATGAATATAGCCGTTAGACAGATGAAGCTTCATTGGTCACAATCACCATCGCTGACTTCGTTCTTCATAAACATTCTTTATTCCATTTGTCTTGACCATTGAGAGATAGCATTTATTGCATAGACAGAACATCAGAAGTTGCTTTACTTTGATCAAAGAAGTTGTTACCGAGGATATCACGGGTTTTGGTAACCGCATTTAATGCTCTTCTGACACACAAATTGCTTTATGCAAATTTGTTGTTAATCCATGATAAAATCATCTGAAACTCCTTAGCAAACTGATTAAATGCAATTAGCAATAGTAATGAGTAATGATATATGGAAATAAAATCATATTCGATGATTTAAGATTTTACGAAGACGGTGATTTTGAAAACATAAGGATCATGCTCGAGCAAGACTCTATGTCTGCTCGGGCAACCATCAGAAGCTGTGTAATAAACATAGAAGGACATCTCATGCTTAGGCAACCAACTTGGTTTGCTCGGGCAAGCTTCTCTTGGTAAAGATTTAGAAAACTCCTTCTTTCTCTGATGCTTGAGCAAGATATGATCCTTGCTCGGGCAAGAAATATGAGGCGAGGATTTGTGAATTCAATGATGTTGCTCGTGCATGGTTTTTCCTCTGCACGAGCATGGTGCTTGAGCATGCCTCTCACTCTGCCGGGCATGATTCAGACCAAGGCTTGAATAAACTTCAATCATCGGCGATGCTCGAGCATGTCGATAACATGCTCGGGCAATGCTGAGATAGAGAGCGAATTGGGTTCATACACATGCTTGCTCGGGCAACCTTTTACTCTTGCTTGAGCATGCTGCTCGGGCATGGCCAATTGTCTGCTCGAGTATGGCTCTCCAATTTGCTCTTCTTCGTTTCAAGTCCGATGAAGCTCGGGCACGCTTTTACCTCGGCTCGAGCATGCCGCTCGAGCAAGCCGTCATCTCGCTTTCGAGCAAGACTCCGAAATGTGCAATTTCCTTGCTGACTCGATGTTGCTCTAGCAAGCCTCATAGTCTGCTTTCCGGGCATGCTTCCCAAAATTGTACTTCTTTACTCTGAGCTTGATGATTCTCGGGCAAACCAGTCACTTTACTCGAGTAGGCTATCTTCGAGTGTCGAGCTACCGCCTACCATGATCTCGTGCAAATATCAAACTCCATTGACTTTCAAAAGCACAATAGCATTGGTTGTTCAAGAGCTAATTTCCAGCATTTATGTCGTCTTCAAATTAGCTCCAAATTTGGCAAACCACCCATGCTTAGGAAGCTCTTTAAGTCTTGTTTCTATTTCAATAAGAATCAGCTCCAAACTATTTGTATTTCATCCATTAAAATCAGATGAATGGAGGTTGATCTTATCCAACGTTTTTGTAGAATTTTGAACATACGTCAACTTCAAAACATCATATCTCCTTCAATTAATCTTTTTTTCATGTTCTTGATGTTTTTGGATGTTTTTGGAAATTTATTTGAGTCTAGTTTCCAATGGCACCAGTTTTACCTCAATTGGAGTTGTAGATTGTGAGATACACTGATTACCAAAGCTTGGTCCGGACCGTGATGGTGGTTTTTGTGCCAACTTGAAAAAAACATATCTCCCTCATCTGGACTCTTTTAGACATGAATTTTATATCAACACATTGGATTTCTAGTTTCATATGCCCCTAGTTTCGCATCAATCCGATTCTTGGTTTGGGAGATATCTTCAATTTACCAGAGGTCGCCAGAAACAGAGCTGAATATAGTAGCTGAAAAATGATGTTGCTCGAGCAAGCCTCTTCTTTGTGCTCGAGCAAGAACGGATTTTGGCTAAAAAATGATGTTGCTCGAGCATGGCTCCTCTTGTTGCTCGAGCAAGGTACTTGTTTAGGTGAAAAATGATGTTGCTCGAGCATGGATCCTCTTGTTGCTCAAGCAAGGAACTGTTCATGCTTCAACTTGCTTATTTTAACTCTGAATTGAGTCGTTCCAGCTTCTATTTGATCATTGGAACTTGAATATCGATATTCTCATAGTATTTAACAAGTTCTTCTTTCTTCAAACTCCATTCTTGATCATTCTCTATAATTTAATTTGGACTAACCTATAATAAACAAAGTACTTAGTCAATTTATGTCATATAAACTTTTTGCTCTGCATAATGGTATCAATATAAAATATCATCAAAACTAATCATAACTAACACTAAAAGTATATTATTTATTTTTGAATTAAATTACTTTTAAGACCGTCATTTTATTATATATCCGGTCCTAAATGTCTACTATTTAATTTTTCAAACAATTCAATTACTTTTAATACCGACCTTTTATCTAATATCCGGCCTAAAAGTCAATTATTTTTTATCAATTATTTATTTTTATAAAGTAAGAATTTTCCTTAAAAAAATATTACTTTTAAGAAATGATCAAGCCGGTATTAAATGTTCAGTCACTTCAAAATTACTCAGATAGCACAGTCATATCCTTACACTCTTTTCCGAGGAACTATACGTCTCCTAGTATTCTGAGGAACTATGCGTCTCCCCATAAAAAGTTTTCGGCGTTTCATATTCTTCAGGATGGATTCTCTATTTAAACTCGTTGTTACTTTAGTTTCTTCACATTCTTCTCCATCACTTCTACACGACCTCATCCACCGCCTAGCCTCCACTGTAATGGCTGATCCACCAGGTCCTCCTTTTCCTCCTCCTCCTCCTCTTCAACCTTAGCCCCCTCCGCCATTGCCTCCTCCAAATCCGACTATCAAGTAGTTGGTATAGAACGTGGTGGCCTGCGTCGATCACATCGACCGACGCTTGGGCCAATTGTTTCAGCTTGTTCATACCGTCAACAACAAGCTGAACATGGTACTCCATGCAAATGACGTGGAGTACGATCCTGCTGAAGACGACACCTCCGACTCCTCCTCCTCTCCGACAACGGGGAGGATTAGTTGTTTTATAGTTTTTTTTTGCTTTTTTTTTTTTTTGTTTTTTTTTTGTTTTGTAATCGCGCCCTATGTAAAAATTATTAAATAAAATATTTTTATATTTTTTTCGTGAGAGTTTAGTACTTTAATTAGTTAGTTTATGCATTATCTGAACCTGGAAAGCAATAAACAAGGCAATTATGAAATATGGATAATGGCAGACTCAAAAAATTAAAATAAAAAAAATAAAAAATAAAAGCAAGGTAATTATGAAATATGGATAATGGAAAGCAAGGCAATTATCCATTTTGTTCTCGTGGGAGTTTAGTATTTTAATTAGTTAGTTTATGCGAGATTCGAACCTGTAAAGCAATAAACAAGGCAATTATGAAATATGGATAATGGCAGACTCAAAAAACTAAAATAAATAAATAAATAAAAGCAAGGCAATTATGAAATATGGATAATGGGATGATATAGTTACACAATATTTTGAAAATTAATAAAAGAGCGAAGACTTTTAGGACTGACATTTAGTATATTTAGGGTCCTAAAACAACGGCATTTTTTCAAATTAAACGAAGACTTTTAGGACCGACAATTTAGTAAACTGAGTCTTAAAAGACTGGCATATTTTTTTGAAATTAAACGAAGATTTTTAGGACCGGCGATTTAGTAAATCTACAGTCCTGAAAGACTGGCATATTTTCCCGATGGTAAACGAAGACTTTTAGGACCGGCGATTTAGTAAATCTACGGTCCAAAAAGACTGGCATATTTTCCAATGACTTGTAGGACCGGACATTTATAAAATCTGCTGTCCTAAAACACTAACATATTTTTCAAATAATTCAAAGATGATTGTTGATACAGCATATATTTATGAATGAATTCACAAATCAATTATTTTTCTGACTTTCCGAGATCATCAGATCATACAGATATTCACATAACAAATTGTGTGTGCACTCAATATCACCATCAGGAAAGAGGTCAGCACAGTCAAACATCTGTAGCTACATCAAAGAAAGAAATATATATTAGTCATCTTTCCTTACATCAAAGGGGTCAACGCACAGAAAAAGTTATGTAACATACATTTACCGTTTCAGTGATGGTGGTCACTGGTTACATGACAATATTATACATGTGTGTCAAGACGTAATGCCCACATAAGTTGGATTCCTTTGGTTGCCAATGAGTCTAAAAACGAACAAGAAATATATAAGAGCATATATTGCTACTGACTAAGTTCACAAGCCAGTGTGCCAGTCCAAATATATATGTACTAACCTTTGGTATGATCCATGTAGGCTCTTTGACCTCAGCCCCAAACCTTTTCTTGACCTTTTGTTGGAATGATTTCAAGGGCCTATTGTCAAAATCACAAATTTACTCAATAATGGCCACTTAAAATGTACAGCAGAGATTTCAGACTAGACAATCAAGATGACATATGCTTACTTGTTCACCATCTGCTGCAATGTAGGCGGTGGATCATGGTGAAGAGAGCATAAAAAGACCACTTTATTCTCATTCGGGAAAATCAGGACCAACTGCCAATGGCGACTGAAAGTTCACAATAGACAAGTACTCAGTAATATGTAGCACTATTAAGGGAATTGCAGAAAAGAATTATGATATGTACCTATTGTAGTATGGTTCCAAGTACCACTTTCTCCTATTGGTAGACAACCATGATGTTAGGTATGATTGTCTCCCCGCTAAGGGTGGTTGACTTATGTACTATGGGCACTAGAATCCAATATCTTGGCTTCTGCCTTATTGTTCCAATTCATGATGCATGAACCTACAATAATGACGTCGGGGAATTAGTATATATATGTGTATGTCAGTGTCTCACATTTATGTTATGTACTCATAGAAGAAGATACTTACTTTATAAACATGAGAATAATTGCATCAGTAAGCTCCTGTTTATCAAATAGTAGGGAAATTATATCATCTTGGTCAACCAAAACTGGGTGCTTGTTTTTAAGACCTACTTTTGTATTGACAGGCCACTGATTAAGTCCAACTTGTTTATTGGATACCATAAGGACAAGCTTGTCCTTAGCACTCAACTTAGCCGTGCCAACCAATTCAGGAGGGGCTGGAGCTTCAGGAAGAGTAGAAACATGTACAAGATTCACTGGCAACCAGATGAAGGTTCCAATGACATCACTCACAACCTTCACCTCACCAGTTAGGAAAGGGACAGGTGCATCAACGATGACCTCTTCAACCGACACTCGAGACTTCATCACCAGCCATTTGTTGGTGGTGTACGGTTGATCCCGAGTTGTGGGCCGGTCCTTTTGCAACCAATCGTCTATCATGATGATCAGGATCCTCCACATAAAGGTCACAAGGTTGCTCTGACTGTCCAATAATGCAGCTCTCTCTAGTGCTCTGCTACATAATTATAGGTGAGTGTGGCAATGGAACACTGGTCTCTACACGAGAGCTCACAAGCAGCCTTCATTTGATCATTTCCTCCTTCATCTCCCCTCATCCGGGATTAAAAATAGGCGATCAATGAAGCTTCTTTAAATTGGCCCTTGCTCACTCATTTTGGCCGGCGTGCATTCCATCTCCTCTCGGGTAACCCTACTTGTTTATGGCGTTTGGATTTACCAAAGTATTCCTTCAGGCCTACCCATCCTCCGATCCCCCTTACACACCCCGAGTGATCCAGTTTTCCGGTCACAACGGTCAGAACATCATTCCTCCCGTCCGACACAAAAGATCCCTCTGCTTCTTTCTTTTGTAGATCTTCCTATAAGATACGGATAATGAGAAGCTTAGTAATGAAACATGTTTAGTAACTAAAAATTAACAAAAATGATACTTACAATTCTATCAGCAACTAGACGAGTATGTTCACTCGTGTAGGTGCCGCTTGGCTTTTGCCGAATATACAACCACAACTCTTCGTGACGTATTGGAGATGGCGGATCATGTATATAGAAGGATTGGATTCTGCTTCATCTTCCAATCTATTCCACTTGGCCGCCATCAATTCTTTTTTAACCTTTTCATATTCTCCGCGAGAAGCCCTATGCGGGCAATCATTCTTTCTCCCTATCTCCTGTGCTTGTTCCCTTCTTTTCTGTGAATCAGAATTGAAAACAACTATTAATTATGAATTCTAGCCATCTCACTAACAGAAATTAGAGAACTTCTGCTTGATATGAACCTCAAACACTAGTCAAATTCACTTCATCAAATTTCAACATTTTATTTAAGGAAGATGTAGAATTGTAGAAGAAATTGGAGCTATGTTTTGTTGGTTATGATTAGTTTTGATGATATCTTATATTGATGCCATTATTAAAAGCAAAAGGATTGAGTAATATAGTTATCGCCTCCATTGAATAATTGATGTATTAAATGTAGATTAATTCAAGTTGAATTATAGAGATTAATCAAGAAGGAGATATTGAAGAAGGAAGAACTGCGAGAAAATGATGAGGCCAAGCTAAATGGTGAAGAATGATCAAGATGGCAGATGGAAGAAGGAAGAACTTGCTGAATGGAATGAAGATATCATTATACAAGTTCCAAGATTGATTCTAGAACTCTCCACGATCAAATGGAAGTTGGAATGGCTCAATCCGGAGTTAAAACAAGCAAACAAAAGATTCAGGGACGAGTTAACTCAAGTTGGGAACAAAATAACTCGAGTTAATGACTTCGTTACATTGTTTCTGGGTTTTTGGACTGCTATAACTCAAGTTATGTATGAGTAACTCGAGTCAAAATGTGTTCTCAGTGTTTCTGGACAAGTGTAACTCGAGTTACCACTTAATAACTCGAGTTGAAGTGTATTTCAACCATCTCTATTATACTCTGTTTCACGTTTCAGCTGGCGACCTCTGGCATTTCAATGATATCTGACAAACCAGAGATCGGATTGAGAGGAAACTAGTGGAATATGAAACTAAACTCCCAATGAATCATTTTGATATAAAATTCAATCCCAAAGGAGTTCAGATCAAGGAGCTATGAATTGTATAAGTTGGGACTGAAATTCACGCCACACTGCTGACCAAGCCTTAATGTTTTGAGTCTAACTCAGAAACTACAAATCTAATTGAGCTAATATTAGTGGCATATGAAAGTAGACTTAAACAGATTTCCATAAAGATTTGAAGGGACCAAAACGGAGTTCATACCAAGGAGACATGGCCTTTGAAAGTTACAGCCAATTCAAGATGGTTCAAAAGAACTCAACATACAATGAGTTTGGAGTGAGTTGTTAACTAGGCTTGTATAATTCAAGTTAGGACTGGAAACTTGAGTTAATATCAATCAGAGATGTAGACAGAGCAGAATGAATATTGAGAAGAGATTTTAACTCGAATCAACAAAGTAGCAGAGCACTGTTCACAACGTCTCCGAGAATTCTGAACTTATTGTTATCAATTGATTACTACTTGCTATACTCTTAATGTTATTAATAATCATTGTAAGGAAGTTTCAGTTGATCAAAAGCTTGGATTGAGGATCAATGAAAATGCTAGCAAAAGTGAATGGACTGGTTCAACTCGAGTCAAGGCATGGCAACTCGAGTCAACCTCAAACGAGAAAGCATTCAGAATTTTGGTACTCGGTAGCAACTTGAGTCATGACCACCAATTTGAGTTTTTCAAGAAGACAGAGAGCAATTGGAGCACTGGCAACTCGAGTCACGAGGGGTAACTTGAGTTACTCACAGACAGAAGAGAAATGACACTTTTGCAACTCGAGTTACATATGACAACTTGAGTTAGAATTCAAACAAAGCTTTCGGCATTTAAAGCAACTCGAGTTACATGGCATAACTCGAAAGTTAATCTCTCGCATCAAGCAAATCCGTGTCCGAAATCTGGATTCTCATCAAGAACATCCGGATGAATTCCTAAAGAACTTATACTACTTGTTAACATCATTTATATCATTTATGTATAAGTTTCGGGTGATTAAAGTTTGAGATTACATCAAACTTGCCAAAAATCAAAATCTATCAAAAGAAGATGAACTTTGCTGAAAAATTTAAAAAATGGCAGAGATTCAACAAAGAACTTGAAGAAATGAAGTTGAATGCTCAGAAGTAATAATCTTGAATGGATTCAAACATTCAAACAATGAATTGCTCCAACGGACAAAAGCTTCAACGAACAGAATTCAAAATTCAAAGTTACTGTTCACAACGATAATATTTTCTAGCTGTCATATACGCTCCAACGGTCATATTCAAATCTGGAAGAATTGCTCAATGTTCTTCATTAGATATAAAAGGAGAAGCATTCAAACAACAATGTAAGATTGAAAAGAGCTTACACTATCAAAATGCCAACATCATGAATCCATCGCTTAGTTCATATACTCTGTTTCACAATGCTTATATAGTTTTTTCAGTAGAGAGTGTGATGATCGATTATGTACCAGTGATTATTATTCATCTACTCTATGAGAGAGTGTAAACACTTATTTCATTATCTGTTTAGTGATCAAAACTCAAAGTTGTGGAACTTTTGAGTGTGGGTGTACAGTTACAAATTGTAAGGGGGAGTGAGTCCTAGTGTGAAAGGATCATCCTGAGTACAGAGTGTGTAAGGGGGAGTATCTCCGTAAGAGATAGTAAAGGCTGCACAAGTGGCCCACTAAACTTGTGAGGTTGTAAAGGCTTTTCTATTGTGCCCCGATAAACAAGGAGACAGTGGATTGAAAATCTCAAGTGGAGTTTGGGATTTGGACGTAGGTCAAGGATTGGGCCGAACCGTATAAATCTCGATTTGCATATTCTCTTCCCTAAACTCTTACATTTCCAAAGCATATATGCTTGAATGACTGACTACTGCTCTATAAACTATTTCTGTAATTTGAACTACTTTCAGTAAGTTGCGAAGAGATTTTCAAAGTTATCTAAAGTTTTATCAGAGACCCAATTCACCTCCCTTTTGGGTGATAGCCAGTCGGCTAATTGTGGGTGTTGTTTACTTTAGAAGGTTTTGATTATACAGTTCCATCATTTTTCACGGATATTGATTTTTTGTTTTGGAAAGCCAGAATGACTAGTTTTATCAAAGCAACTGATTTTTATATGTGGAATGGTTTTACAAATGTTTTTGATTTAAAACTAAGAAAAGATTGGACAGAAGATGAAAAGAAAATGTTTTCATTGAACATTAGAGAAATGAAGATTTTATACAGTGCTTTAATTGAAAATGATTTTGAGAAAATCAAGTCATGCTCTAGTGTTAAGGAAATATGGGATACTCTTGATTCTATATATGCTTCTAACAAATATGTTGAAGTTGGTAGTGTTGATAGTTCATCAGAAATTATAAACTGCACATCTACGACTGATGAACAACTAGAGATTGAAGAAGAAATCTTAGAACACTTATATGATCCAGTCAACACGAAAGAACAAGAGAATGAGGATTCCCAGGAAGAGCTCATCATGCACGATTATTGTAAATCATCATCGGAGCTCAAGATGCACATCTGGTAAACAACTCCAATTCTTCTTGTGTAGTTAAGAAAAATGATTTTGAAAGTTTACATAAAATTGCTTTTCAACCACTTATTGATTCGTTTTTGAAAAACAAAAATGTTTTCAATCATAATGGAAAATTATGTGGGAAGGAAAAAGATACAAATATAGGCCATTTGACATTTCATCCACTCGACCAGCACAATTCTTGCAAAACTATTCATAATAAGCATCATTCTATTATTTGCAATTATCATGGTAAAATTGGTCATATTTCTCATACATGCTATATTAGGAGAAATCAAAATCTATCAAAAGAAGATGAACTTTGCTGCAGAATTTCAAAAATGGCAAAGATTCAACAAAGAACTTGAAGAAATGAAGTTGAATGCTCAGAAGTAATGTTCTTCAATGGATTCAAACATTCAAACAATGAATTTATCCAGACAAAAGCTTCAACGGAGAATTCAAAATTTGAAGTTACTGTTCACAACGGTAATATTTTCCAGCTGTCATATACGCTCCAACGGTCATATTCAAATCTGGAAGAATTGCTCAATGTTCTTCATTAGCTATAAAAGGAGAAGCATTCAAACAACAATGTGAGGTTGAACAAAGCTTACACTATCAAAATGCCAACATCATGAATCCATCCTCCCGAACTGTTGCAGGGATACATGAACTAGATGCCATGACTGCTCTCACTGCTTAAGTTTCATCTCTGACCAACATGGTGAAAGGATCGACCATTCCATCAAGCAATACATCGCTGCAACCATCTCGGGTAGCTTGTGTGTCTTTGTGGCGGAGAGCACTTTTACTCTCGATTGCTCCGCCAACCCGAAGGCAGTAAACTTTGTCAACAACTTCAACAGGGGTAGCAGCACCAATAATCCATATTCAAATACATACAACCCCGGATGGAGGCAGCATCCTAACTTCTCATGGAGTTCACAAGGTTCACAAGCAGTAGGACAATCATCAGGCCCACAATACTTTAACAAAACATCAAACCCACCGGGGTTTACCAAGCAAGTGAGGCAGCAGGGCGGCGAATCGGACCTGCAACACTCTATGTTTTCCCTTCTGAAGGACTACATGGTAAAAAATGATGCACTAATCCAGAATCAGCAAGTGACCTTGAGGAATCTTGAGACTTAAGTGGGACAACTAGCAACCCGTGACCCTTAACAACGAGACCCTTGGGATTCTGCCCAGCCGACACCTTGAAGTCCCCGGGATCCAAGGAAAGAGGAAGTCAAGCTGATCGAGCCCTGAAGTGGTAAAAGCTTAGAACCCATGAGAGCAACCAAGCACCCTATGGTTGTCACTGTTCCGACACCTGAGAAATCCAAGGAAGGGCAAGCAAATACTGAACAACCCCTTGAGAACAAGCAGAGGCAACAACGACTGTTACAACCAGAACATGATCTAAGCACCACAGCATTGCCTCCACTGGATAACCATGTCAACACCCAACAAGAAATGCCACCGCTCCATCATCAAGGCATAATCCTGACCTTGGGCTCCCAGCAACGCCAAAGCCACTCCCGCCTTTCCCACAAAGGCTAAAGAAGCAAGGCCAGGAGAAACAATTCAAGCAATTCCTCGATATGCTACGGCAATTGCACATTAACATCCCACTCGTGGAAGCTTTGGAACAAATGCCTAGCTATGTGAAGTTTATGAAGGAAATTCTGTCTAAAAAGAGACGACTGGAAGAGTTCGAGACAGTAGCATTAACCCAGGACTGCAGTGCCATGTTAACCAATCGGCTACCTCCGAAATTGAAGGATCCTGGCAGTTTTACAATCCCGTGTGCAATCGGACCCAATTACTCTGGTAAAGCTCTGTGCGACATAGGTGCTAGCATAAATCTTATGCCTATGTCAATTTTCAAGCAATTGACAATAGGAGAAGCCAGGCCCACAACAGTCATATTGCAACTCGCTGATCGCTCCATAGTGCTACCTAAAGGCAAGATTGAAGACGTTCTGGTCAAAGTGGATAAGTTCATCTTCCCTGTGGATTTCATCATCCTAGATTTTGAAGCAGATCACGACGCGCAATTCTGTTAGGAAGACCCTTCATGGCAACTAGTCGAACAATAATTGATGTGGAAAGAGGAGAACTCACTATGCGTGTGAACAATGAACAGGTCCCATTCTCAATACTCAAGACAGCAAGATTCAAAGACCAAACTGAGAAGTACCTGACTTTTGCTGATGATTGCACAAGCACTAAAGAAGCAGGGGATCTTCCTACACCACCATAGCACTATGCTGCTATAACAAAATCAGGCTGAGGACTTTAAACCAAGCGCTACTGGGAGGCAGCCCAGCGTCATGCTTTACATTAATTTCCTTTTTCTGTGTTTTAGAGGCTATGCCACATGACAACCGAAGCAAGAAAGAATCAAGGCTGTGGGACTGCTGTAGCAATTCGACTGCGCTAATCAAGGGTGAATGTATGGGTGGGCCACACCAGACTGGGCCCAACAGATTTGAAAATTAAATCACAACCAGAGTGGGAACCGCCATTAGCCACACCAAGCGTCTTCCGTACGGTTCCCTCCTGAATTATCGGACGGATTGCACGCAACCCACCCAATCATATGCCAATAATCACTCCTCTGGAGCCCTAGTTGAATCAGAACGCAATCCCTCGTGCTCATTCACTCTCTGCAAGACTACTACACTTCATTTTCCAGTACACTCTAGAGTCTTCCAATGGCACGCACCAAGGGTTCCGGCCAAAAAGCACCCGCTGAAGCTCCAAGCGCCATGCCATTTGCCTCTCGGGAAGCCGAATCTCGCTACAACTCTCTGAAAGAAGATAAAACCCTAGCACCAAAGCTAGGATTCGACGGGGATGCATTCGAGCAAGGCGCTTACCCCGAATGCATTACAGGGGTCATTCGCCAGCGCCGATGGGAGAAATTTTGCCTCCACCCTGTCAAGGTGGTAACCCCCCTTGTTTTCAAAGTCGGTGCAAACTATCCAGGGGGTACCCTTATTTCATAACCGTTCGAGGGAAAAATGTACCATGCAGCGCCAGCGCCATTCGCAAGGTCTTCGACCTAGAACCAACGGATGATGAATACAACAAACTTCTCTAGTAGGCGGAAAACCCTGAGACCCTTGCTAACATGGTTGCACGGCTCTGTTTGCTAAACACTAAATGGAAAATTTCCAAAGAAGAGCCATACCACTTAAAATGTAGCCGCTTGACAGCCGAGGCACGTATCTGGTTCCATTTCCTCCGCCACCGACTCATGCCCACAATGCACACCCAGACCATCTTGCGAGAACACGCATTCCTGCTCTATTGCCTTCTGGAGGGCAAACTCATTGATGTGGACTCACTCATTTACGGAGAGCTATTTGAGTACTTGAAGTCCACTACAGGAACCTTTGGTTCCCCATACTCATCACCAAGCTCTGTCGAAATATAGGGGTAATTTTTTATGCCAGCGAAGAAAGGGCATCATTCCCACAACCCCTCACCGTGGCAGCGGCACAACGCATCCTGCAAAAATGCCAACCAAAGGCTGCACGGGCCAATGTGGCCAGCTCGTCTGTCGAACCACCGGCCAACAATACCCTAGTTTCAGCAGCAACGTTTCATGCTTTGGTAGCCCAGGTCACCACATTGCAACGATCAGTCAACACTCTACTACTTTAGCAGTAGATGTGGTGGCAACATGTGGCCGAAAGAGACTGCAGCCTAGCGGCAAATCTCATGGTAAATGCCCTAAAGTACACACCATTGCGGGTCTTCCTTGAGACGACCTTTGATATGTATAATTCATCCACCAGCCCGCCACAGCAGGAACAGACAGGCTCGCGAAAATGTCACAGGAGCAGAGCTCGCAAGAAGGTGAGCTCACCAGTACACATTCGGCTGACACTGATGACGACGAGGTGTCGAACTCTCGAGGACTTGTCGTTGGACCTTCAGCAGCGAAAGGTTAAGCTCAGAGAGTTATATCTTTCGGTTGACTTCTGGTAATAGACTCTTTTTCAATTTTTTTTAACATTTTACTTTGAATATGTTTTTATTCTCTTGCGTAAAAAAAATTTGGGGTGCTTGTTGGGTAGTGTTTACCTCCTACAATAGTCACATCTCTCTCTCGCCCCTTCTCGCCCTGCCCGATTGCAATGGTGGCATTGCATCGTTCAAGTGTGGGGGGAATTGATACCGATTTGCGATAAATCTGCCACATTTAGTTTTTTTTGCACCTACTGAAATTTTTTTCGAATTCCATAGTAAAGCATGAATAGGGTCTTGCAGCAATAAAATGAATGTTTGTATAACTGAGTATAGCACAATTGCTTAGGGGAACTGAACCTTTAGGCTTGGGAAATTGATAGTGCTAGCCAATCTGATACGAGGTAAAGTGGCGATGAGGAAGTTTAAAGGGAAGAACCCCCAATGGAAGGATTAAATTGAGCCTACTTGTTCTATTTTGAGTGCATGTATGCTAGCCTATGTTTGATCCTTGATTTGTCTTAGTTCTTCGATAGACTATCAAGCATCTGAGTTTGAAGTTCGTAGGAAAAAGGCATTCATGTCATACCCATTATTCCCATACACAACCCTTTTTATCATCATCTCCATGTTGTCACCCCCTTGAGCCATATAAGTATGCTATAATAGAGCGGGGTTTGATAAGAGAATTGAAAAAGACTGTAAAATATGCTACGATAGAGTGCTCCTGTGAAAAGTTGCAGAAAGACTTGAAGAGCTGTTGATTTGGTTTGAAAAAAAGAAGAAGAAGGAAGAACCCAAGAAAAGGCTTGGTAAAAGAACAGCATAAAGTACAAAGTTCGAGAAGAAACACTCGGCTAAAGCCAAAAGAATTATTTGCCCAAGCTGCTATAGCATCCACCATCCTTTCCCATCTCACAACGCTAGGCCATCCTCACATTACAACCCAAGAAGTCCTTTGGATGAGCGAATACTCAGAATGCTAGGAAGTAATCTTAGAACTTTGACAAGGCTATAGATCTTCTAGGCCTGTTTGACAAGAGAGAAACAAAAAATCCCTGGGTGAGCGAGTGTAAACAATGAAACTTGAGAGCCCCTTGAGATTTCTTCATCTAAACGATACCGCGCTTTATGAGCGGTTGACACTGGGCAGTGGGATTGCCGAATAGGGGATGGAAACTGAAAGCAAGCGTGCAAGCAAGGTTATACAGATAGGAGTACCACGGATATGAGTTCTTGCTCGCTTCATCTGATTTTGCCTAGGAGTGCAAAAAGCTAAGTGTGGGGGTATTTGATAAGCACAAATCACACCATGTTTTCCCTATACTTATTGGCTGAATTGAATGATAAATCAAAGCTTAACTGCAGATAATCTAAGCAAAAAGGCTTACATTCATGACATAGGGACTAAAGAGTAGAAATCATTTGCATGTGCTGAGAATGGAACAATTTACTTTGTTTTTAAGGAAAATTGTGTAGCATAGCAGATACGATGCTATAGCATCTTGATAGCGATTCGAAGTGCAATACAAGACATCACGAATGCTATAGCAAAGTAGAGGACGCAATGCTATACGACATGTTTTCTAACCTTTTTACCCAGATGATTTCAGGAAATAAAATAAAGGGCGATATTGACAGATAGGTTCGACGTAACGGAATAGAAGATGCGGAGGATCGAACCGAAAGATTTGAAGAATCCGTAGAATCAACGAAGCAATCTACTTGGACTAAAAGATATGATAGATCCCGATGGATTAGGAAAGGCCCAGCTTGTTGTAACTTACGCCGCAAGAAAAAGACTGATTATAAAAGGAAGCAGCAGAGCTAACCCTAATAGAGTCGGAGAGCCCTAGAGTCAAATTCTAACTTTCGGCAGACTCAAGAGAAAAGTGAGAGATTTCACAAGAGCACGAGATTTCCAGATAACCCAGCATTCTTCCCTGCAGTACGATGGAACGAAGAAGACGTGGAGTGGTGACGTGACAGGACCTCGATCACGCCGTTGGATATTCCGCCAGAACTTTCTGTTTTCCTTTCGTTTTATCTTTGTGTTTTTGATCATGAGTCATTATGTTAGTATCTGTTTTGTGTGTCCCTCGTCAGTCATGAACTGAACTTTATATGGCTGGATGAGGATGAGTCTTTAAGTATTAAATGAACCCAGTTGCAGTTTCTTAATTCAATAAATTTGGTTTGTGTATCGGTGTTTTAATCACTAGTCCCTCAGCTTAGTGGCAAGGAGTTAGGGTTAGACTTCTGAAAACAGTGTTTGCTAGGCGGTCCGTGCACGGCTAGACCTATTATTGTAGGCTTAAGGAATGGGTCTACCTCTCATAACCATAACACCCTGAGCGTAGCACGGATCTTCTGACTAGAAAGTTGCCATAGGAATATGGAAGGAGTATAGTTAACATCATAAGTATCGAACACGGAAGCTTTGGTAGACTATAGAGGTGGGTTAACCGAATAGCTTTGTGAATGGTAGCTATGCTGTAGCAATTGCGGAAACTGTACAGTATAGATGCTATAGCGTTGGGTTGAGCAACTGGGGGATTGATGCACTTAAGGACGATTCTGTGTCCAGCCTAACTTCTCACTGATATCTTCTCTCATTACAGTTATTTTGTTACGTTGCTAGTAGCATAAGCACACAACCCTCACAATCATTATATTTACTTCATGCTTTCACAACTGTCATAGAAATTGCACGTCACTCCTTGGTATCTCAGTCTTTGTGGGACGATACTCTACTTTCACTTTATTACTTGTTCGACTGGTTCACTTGCCATCAAGGAAATCGACCAACAGTCATCAATTGCAATTACATCTCGGCTCTATCCTTGGCTACTCAAGCCATTCCTAAGATACTCAGTCCATTCCAGAACAATGCCTGTATCTCTTAGGCTTACAACCTTTTTGTCACACTGCCTGGTATTTATGGTTTAGTATCTGTAGGTTTTTGTCAGCCTATGGACATTTTAGTCTCACATAACTTAAGGCTTCTCATAGACTAAATATTCAATTCAACGATTTGAAGTCATACCCATTTAATAGGTCTCACTACCCACTGTACATTGTATCACAACTCCTCTCAATGATACATAGCACTGGCGCACCCATGGCATTAATCCTCATTCGGGGTGATTTATATAGAATCTTCTGATAATGATCCAGCTCTAGGCATAGTCGTATGTTCGACTTCCTCTATCAGGTATTCAATCCACATCTTTCCGAAACTGACTAGCCACTCCCATATCTATAGCTATCGATCCTAATCATAAGACCGAAACCTATGGCTATCGGGATTCTAGCTATTATTTGATTCCATCGAGGCGCTAATTCTTAGCCATACATTCTCAGGGAATATTCTTTATTCAAGATGTTTTCCTATGCTGATACAGCAACTGATAACCTCAAAATACCCTATATCGTAAAGGTACTGTCCTCAAACATACCTCAAATGACATAGTATCAATCAATACTATCGAGGTTTCTACTTTCAATCATTTTTTTTTCTAAGGGAATATCATAAGATCAAAATCATTCCCCAGCAACAAGTATCCTCCAAATACCTCATGCATATTGGTATTATACTCTACTGCCTCAATACATATAGATCAATCAAATGCCTAAGGAATCTATTGTTATCAAATCAGATTCCTGACAGAGATTTGCCGTAATCTCCCAAAATAACTAGATTAGAAAAGGATTTGCAGTATAATGTAACCTGGGTCGTTTCCCAATGAATTCACAGTTTGTTCAATTCGAACAGCAATAAAACAGAGACAAAATGAAATTAACATAGATTAAACAGATAAATAGAAGATTAACCCAGGATTTTGAATTCCACCACTTCCCTTCCTCAGACGAAAACAGATTTATAACCGAACTCGTGATCAACTCTGGACAAACCGAAATCTCTGCATTTGCCCAGAAATTCCCTCAACTGAATAATCGTTCAGAATTTGTTCGAATCAATGGCGTATCACTGTACGATCGCACAGTAATACTTTAACCTAGTTCGAACTACGTCCTTGAGAAATGACGATCTGTGTTTTAATCAAAAACCCAATCCAAATCCAAAAATCGAATCCGATTGAAGAATGCAAAAATGAGTTAGACGGTTACCGATTAAGCGCGAGACCTCTAGACAATGGAATCCTCCATCCATGGGTCAATCACAGTAGCTTAGCTAGTCATGATTATGTAGAACGAAAATTGAGCAGAAATTTCATCATGAACATAAAGAACACGAAGAACAAATGAGAGAATCTAAAAACTCCTATTTTGATCCACTAAAATCTAAAAACGTGAATGACTGAATGTTTGTGGCTTCCATCTAACTTAAACCTAAACCTAAAATGGAAATGGGTTAGGCCAAAATGAAAATAAAATAAAATGGGCTTTAATTACAAAATTCGAGCCCAACTAAAATCCAAAAATACATATGACTTCGGCTCCAAAATTGACTGCCCTCTTGTCCAAATTTGCTCTTCATGTCTTTATAACAATTGTAGCTCTCTGAATCATATGAAATATGAGACAAAAATGAGGCAAATCCGATGTCTGGTTCAAGAGTTATGGTAAAAATAGTGAAGCAATATAAAACTGGAATTTATTATTAAATAATGGCTAAAATATAATCAAAGGCCCAAAGCCCAAATAAGTATAAAAGCCATTATTTATTAGCTAAAGAGTCCTAAATTATAAATCAAGAGGCAAAAAGTAGTGTATGAAATATTCAATTATCAAATTCCCTCACACTTATCTGTTTGCACTCCCGAGCAAAATTCAAAGAAAAAGACCTAAAGGAGAAACTCTTCTTTTCTAACAATTGCTAACAATGCAAAAATTGAACAAGGGACACACATGCTCAAAAGATCAATCAATCAAGACCACAATCCCTTCATCTCAAATTACAATTCATGGTAATCTCAATCAATGATGCTAATCACAAAAGATGGTCTCTCAAATGATGCGCTCAATCAATCAATCTCTCAGGTGTTTAAGGTAAATAAGTGTATCGCTCAAATTCTATTCCAAAAATTTGTTCTACCATAAGCTTGCTCAATTTCTACGTCTCCACTACTCATAACACATGCATGCACAAATCAAGAGAGCTTGTTATGAAAGGTTGTAATGGGGTTATGGTGAAGGTAGGTAATAGTATGGAATGAGAGGCTAAGCGCCAAAGAAACTAAAAAGAGCACTAATTAACACAATCATTCTCTATGTAAGAAAATTTTTATTTTACTTATATATCTCCTTTCTTTCTATGTATTTTCTTTCTTTATTTTTTTCTGCTTTTCCTTTTCTTTTGTTCTTTTTTTTCTGCTTTTCTTTCTTTATTTCTTTCTTTTTTGTTTTTTTTAAATTAAACTATACTATATACATGATCACAATGACAAAAGCAAACATGCCCCCCACACTTAAACTGTTGCACTCCTGAGCAACCCCCACACTTAAACACAAAACCAAGGTGAAACCAATGCTCAATAAATTTGCAAGGTGCGGAATAAAATGGTTTTACGCTTAAGCTTGTAATGTGGCTTAGAAAAGAAGGAGTCAAAAAGGCACAAAGGGCTAGCAAAGGGATCATAATGCAAGGGAAAGGCTATTTGGCCAAAGTAGGGAAAATAAAAGAAAGAAAACAAGCTTCCATCATACTTATGCACGTAAGTGAAAAATGTAGTTTCAAAAAGAAAAGGAGCAAGTTCTATAGAACACAAATCATGAGTAGATGCACACATGAAAGAAAGAATGGAAAAAGATGAATTCCATTCATGCAGGCCCAAAACCTCACAAGGTCAATACCAACTTAGGCAGTCAACAACATCAAATCAACTACCAAGACATGTAATCGAAGAGTCAAGAATTGCAGACCCAACAGAATGATCCATTAAAACCAAAATGTCCTAGTTCATAATATGTAGCAATCATAGAATGAGAGACTGTATTTATTTTCAAAAAGCAAAGTAGAAAAAGGAAAACAAATAGAAGAAAGAGGAGAAAGAAAGAAGAATACTCCCCAAGGGGTTTATGGAGGATAAGTGGCATCAATGAGGAGAATCTCGCTTCCTCAGTCCGCCGGGATCCCTCATGAAATGGCTTGAGGCGATGCCCATTGACCTTAAAGGTTCGTCCTGTGGGTGGATCACATAGCTCAACAGCACCAAATGGAAAAATGTTAGTGATCTCAAAAGGGTCATCCCATTTAGATCGAAGCTTACCAGGCATAAACCTCAAACGAGAGTTAAACAGAAGAAATTTCTGGCCCACAGAAAATTCTTTCCTCAGAATATGCTTATCATGAATGCCTTAGTCTTTTCCTTGTATAACCGAGAACTCTCATAGGCATCCAATCTAAGCTCATCCAACTCTTGCAATTGTAGCTTCCTCTCCATCCCGGACTTAGCCAAATCCATGTTACCTTTGCTTAATGGCCCAATAGGCTTGATGCTCCAACTCAACCGGAAGATGACATGCCTTACCAAAGACAAGCCGATAAGGAGACATCCCAATCGGAGTCTTGTAGGCGGTGAGATATGCCCACAAAGCATCCTCTAATCGCTTACTCCAATCTTTCCGGGTAGAGTTAACAGTCTTCTAAAGGATTTGCTTAATCTCTCTATTTGAGACTTCGGCTTGATTTGTTGGTCCGAGGATGGTATCTTGTGGAGACCTTGTGGAGCACTCCATACTTGCGTAACAAGGCACCCATGCTTCGGTTGCAAAAAGGGATCCACGGTCACCGATAATGGCTCTAGGAATACCAAACCTGCAGAAAATGTTAGACCTAACAAAATCCACCACCACAGAAGAATCATTAGTCCGAGTGGCTTTCGCCTCAACCCATTTCGAGACATAATCAACAGCTAGCAGTATGTAAGTATAACCATATAAAGTAGGAAATAGACCCATAAAATCAATACCCCAAACATCAAAGATCTCACAAAACAATATAGGGTTCTGGGGCATCTCATGCCTACGGGAAAGACTCCCTGCTCTCTGACAGTTATCACATGACTTACAAAATAGATGGGAATCATGAAACAAAGAAGGCTAACATAATCCACTGTCTAACACTTTCCTAGTAGTTCTTTAGGGTCCAAAGTGACCACCACAGGCAGAAGCATGAGCAAAATGCAATATAGAGTGAAACTCATGATCGGGCACACATCTCCTAACTACTTGGTCACTACAAAATTTCCACAGATAAGGGTCATCCCAAACATAATATTTAGACTCACTCTTTAATTTAAGGGTTTGGGCCCTAGTGGAATCAACAGGCAAAACACCAGCTACCAAGTAGTTAACCAGATCAGAATACCACGGAAGCTTACCTTGCAGCTGTAAAAGCTGCTCATAAGGGAAATCATCTCGAATAGAAGAGGGGTGAGAAGGAGAATGGGTGATGCGACTCAAGTGGTCAGCTACCAAGTTTTGTGCTCCAATTCTATCTCGAATCTCAACATCAAACTCTTGGAGCAGCAACATCCACCGGATGAGTCGTGGCTTAGCATCTGCCTTTTTCAAAAGAAACTTCAAAGCAGCATGGTCAAACAAAACAACTACTTTACTTGCTAGCAGATATGACCTAAACTTCTCAAAAGCAAATACAATAGCCAACAACTCTTTCTCAGTAGTGGTGTAATTAGACTGGGCAGGATCCAAAGTCTTGGAGGCATATGCAATGACATGAGATGCTCTGTCTACCCGTTGTGCCAAGATAGTAGCAACCTCATAGTTGGAAGCTAATAGGGCAAAACTTTATAGCCTAAAAACTCCGCAAGTGCACGGGCCGTATCAAGTAATAAAGAGTAAGTAAGATATCGTTCCCACGAGGACTTAGTACCACAAACTTCAGTTAAGCATTAATTTCACAATTTCGTTTAAGTTGAGAAAACCAAATTAAATTTAATTAAGAGAAAAGAAATTAAAACTAAAATTAAAACAAACAAACTACCACACAAATGAACAAGCAACCTAGAGTCACTAATCCCTTATTTGATTCTTAGATTTTATCCCCCGGAAATTAACTTTGACTTAACTTAATCGGCTAATCTATAATATTAATGTCTATAAATGCCTTAGGTCCACCTATATACCTACCTTAATTAATTATGTGATGCCTCACACAACTAAATAAGATGTGTTTTAAATCGGGCTCACTCTAATTTGATTATGCGGAGCTTCTAGGTATATTCCTATCCTAGACGCAAATTAGATCAAAACCTAACTTCACCTTAGATTTAAACCTAATTCCACATTATTTAATCCCAAGGTCAATTTAGGATTCCCTCTTTCAAGTTCAACCCTAAATCCCCAAAACATGCTCAATGGTGATCAATCAATAAGCAATAACAATGAACACGGATTAAATAAACTGAAATAAAATTAAGCAAAACTAACAAGTTGGAATAATCTCTAAAACCCAAACAAGTTCATAGATTCTCTATGTTGCAAAACCTACTAGCTACACATGGCTCTAATAAAACCAATAACAAAGAGATAAAAATCCAGGTTCAAAGAATAAAGAAAAAGCGGAAAGAAAATCTCTGTCGCCTCCACGGTCCTTAGTCCTTAGTGTAGATGATGAAGAGAACCAAAACGCTCGGCCCTACTCCTCGCTTCTTTGTCCCTTCTTGTTCTGCGCCTCCTGATCCTTTCTTCCTTAATCTCTTGCTTGTCTTTGCCTCCTTATTTATAATTTAGATCTTGGGTCACTGATTCTCCTTTTCTTATTACAAAGATATCTCATATCTTGTAATTTACTCCACCAGATCACGCAATTGATTTTGTTTCTATTTTTCTTGCGTAGGACCATGGAGTTTGATTGATTGCATATCCTCTTAATTGCCCTCTTAATTGCTTTTTCTACTTCTTTCCAAATCAGCTAATATTTCTGCACATTAAAAATAGGATTTGAGTAGATTTTATGTCGAGTTATTCTTTGATCCTAAGTGTGATTCAATGATGAAAAAGTCAATAAAAGATAATTAAATAGGTATATAATATCAATAATTCCAATTAATTCTCATAAAATATACACCTATTTAATCATAAAATATACACTTATCAGAAGCATCGCACATCAACTCGAAAGGGAGGCACCAATCAGGGGGTTGGATCACTAGGGCTGTAGTCAGGCAACGCTTCAAATGATCGAAGGCCGCCTTGCAAGCATCATCAAATACAAAGTTAGTGTCCTTATGGAGAAGGTTGGACAAGGGTTAGGCAGTCTTGCTGAAATCCCGAATGAAACGCCGATAGAAACCTGCATGACCAAGAAAAGAGCAAACTTCCCGCACAGATGCGAGGTAAGGCAAAGCAGTAATTACATCTATCTTAGCAGGGTCCACCTCAATCCCTTTCCTAGACACTATGTGTCCCAAGACTATACCCGATTCAACCATAAAGTGACACTTCTCATAATTCAGCACAAGATTAGAGTCAATACACCTATGCAAAACTCTAGACAAATTAGCTAAGCATGCATCAAAATCAGACCCATATACAGTGAAATCATCCATAAAACCTCCATCTTTTTGTTACTGTTTTAATGCTGTTCGAATTGAACCGACTGTGAATTCATTGGGAAACGACCTAGGTTATATTATACTGCAAATCCTTTTCTAATCTGGTTATTTTGGGAGATTATGGCAAATCTCTGTCAAAATATGGCCCAGGTTCGATCCGTGATGACCTGACTAAGTATTTTATTCTACATGTTTTATTCTTTTTAATGAGGGTAATATTGTACTGATTTGTGAAGATTTTGGGGTTATCATTTTGGGAGAGTCTTGAGTTTTGACAATAGATGACTATATATATGTAGAACATAATTAATGGCTAATTTTAATCAGTTTGGATTTATTATTTAGTTGTCTTATGATTTTATAATGAATTTCTCTTTTAAAAAATAAACTATAATATGTTATTTGCTTAGCGAAATTGAATCATATCTTTATTTTTTTTTTTAAATATTTTTTGGGGTTCATATTATATTTGTTTTGCTTTCTCCAATTATTTTGTTTTGAGGTAGGTGTAATACACATTTTAGTGCTAATTTTATTAAATTTCATTATATATATTATTATTATGATTGTGTTTGTAGTATCTTTAGGATAATGTTTGGTTCATTACTCTTTGAGCTATAAGAGGAAAGTAAAATTCTTATTTGGAATACCTATTAAAAATGTTAGTATCATCTTATATCTTGTTTTGATTTATAATTGTCGGTTATTATTTATTTGTATTTTTAATTTTATGCGATATTATTTAGTAAATAGTTCAATAAGTTTATTTTTTGGCTTGGGCTAAAAATTATTTCTGGTTCCGCTAATCGGTTGCAAGTCATGACGTTTTGTAACGGTTATATTAAACCGCTACTACATTAAATTAATTGCTATTATAACTATAGCGGTTTCTCACTCATCTTTTGCTACTACATGATTTGGGATAACATCATGTGTGAAGAATTTATAGCGGTTACCCAATATGAAATTAAGGACATTGGTAGCGGTTATGTAGCTCTTCTTGAAGACATCACCAAAAATTTAAAAAATGGCAGCAACAATTTGTAGTGGTCACGACCGCTACAAAATTGGATGAAATTTCAAAAAAGGTGCGAAAGTTTCAAAATATAATCCGCAACGAAATTTTCCCACCATTTTTGTTGGGAAAAAAATTTCCACCTTTTTAAAAAGTTTTATCCAATTTTGTAGCGGTTGTTGGATTGATACACACTGAGATGGATAAATATTTTTGTCGAATCTATAGCGGTTTGGGAATCGCTACAAATGAATAATTTTAAAAAAAAAAAATTGAAAGAGTCGCTTTACATTATTTTATTAATTAACTAATAATTGAAATATAAATGATTCATATTAATTTTAAAAAATAATTGATATTAATATATAATATTTGATTATATATTGTTATTATATAGGTGTATAAAAATGGGAATGCGTAGAACTATGATAATAAGAATGATTTCATTCAAATAATATCTAATTATGAAAATAATGTATATGAAAGTCAAAGGAATGTTGAAAAATGTCCCTAAAATTGTGAATTAAAAAGAAATTAGGATCACAAAGTTAGAAGAAAAAAAGAAATATTTGTAAACAAATGATCATCATATTTGATCCGCTTGAGCAACACTTAACCTCTTCAGAAAATGTTAATAGATGAGAGAAATTGAGAGAAAACATGTGTAGAAAGAGATGATAAAGCATATAAAATGAGGTGTGGTGAGAGTATTGATATGGATATCTGTGTAACACTTGTAGTGGTTGATATGACATTTTTGGTAGCAGTTTGTGTTAGGAGTGGTTTAGGCGACTGTGCTTATTGAAAGCGGAGCTTAATCACTAAGAGGGGGGTGAATTGGGGATTTTAAAATCTTTTTCAAAGGGCTCTGTTTAGGACAGCGAAAACAGAGGTGAACATAGAGTAGAGAGAAAGAGCAAGACAAAAGAGTTTATACTGGTTCGGTCCAACTCCTTGACCTATGTTCAGTCCCCAGACTCTGGGATTTTCACTATCACAATTGATTACACACTTTGTACTCAAGAGTAATTCTCTCACTAGAACTTACTCCCCCTTACAAGTTGCAATCAAGAAACTCAATCACTAAGTCCCCTGACTTGTGATTCTCTACAATAAATGTTTTACAAACAAGAAACTCTCTCTAAGAGTAGATAATGATAAACACTGAAGTTCAATGTATTAGAAGATACTTTACAAGTGAAAACTGAAAGTATAAGTGTAAGACTTGAATGAAATTCGTTTTCAGCAGATGTGTTAGATGAGAAGACTTGAATGCAGCTCTATTTATATCAAGAGAACATTAAATGACCATTGAAATCTTCAATATAACTGTTGCCTTTATTAAACAAGAATTAGCTTAAGCTTTGGTCTTATTCTCTCTCTAATCTTCACTTAATCTAGTTGTGCAGAAGTTCAGAGTTGACTCTCTGCAAATTAATCCTTTAGAGTAGCAGTTACTGGATGTGGAAAATATTCTTTAATTCTTTCCAAACGTGTGCAGACGGATTACCCAAAAGTATGCAACTTTCTGGGTTTAGCATTTAATGTCTTGACATCACTTTTTGCTTTTGCTTTAAACCTTCAATAAACATTCTTTTAAATATCTAAAACTCACTAACAAAGTGGTTAAACATAGCTAGGAATATATAAGAATGATTATAGGAAGTATTGAGATCAAACAAGAAGGTTTTACAAATTAAATGATTTGAATTTCGACCTGTGATGTAAACTCAAGTTTGTTCATCTAAACTCGAGTTTTCAACTATGCACTTAAGGAAAAAATAGAGTTTCAATATCAAGACTCGAGTTTCCTTCATCCGAGAGGAAAGTCACGATTTGAGCTTTGGGATACGTTTTGGATTTGAAACTCAACACTCGAGTTTCCAAAACAAAACTCAAGTTTTGGACTTTTAATGAAAACGGTGCATTTAAGTCCAAAACATCAAAAGCTGGAGTTTTCAAAACATTGAAAATGCTCAAAGCTCTCGGCTTGGCCAAAACTCGAGTTCTGAGAACAAAACTCGAGTTTTCATTTAAGTATGAAAACATTGAGAAATCGAGCCAAGGCCAAAACTCGAGTTTTCGAGAAAATTTGGAGTTTTCAAAACATTGTAAAAGTTCATTGCTCTTGGCTTGTCCAAAACTCGAGTTTCCAAATCAAAACTCGAGTTTCCAAATCAAAATTCGAGTTTCCGAATCATAACTCGAGTTTTCATATAATTATGAAAACCTTGAAGAAAGCTGTGCCAAGTCAAAAGCTGGAGTTTTACGTGAAGACTCTAATTTTTAAAGGCGAGTAAAAACTTGAAAACTCTCTGTCAAGTCAAAACTCGAGTTTTCTCTTTACTTAGAGAAAACTTAGAAAACTCATAGCAAGGTAACATCCTGGAGTTTTAGCGCGGCGAGTTTGCATATGTTCAAAATGTTTGAGACTCTTTGTCGGTCAAAACTCGAGTTTCCAAACCAAGGCGAAAATAATGAGAAGTCTCTGTGTAATGTAAAACTCGAGTTTTTGGTCAAAACTCGAGTTTGTCTTTAAGTTAAAAACTAAGTGCTCTCTGTAAGATCAAAACTCGAGTTGTCAAATGAAAACTCGAGTTTTGCTTTGATCATTGAAAATAAGCAACTCTACGCAAAGCCAAAACTCGAGTTTTGAAACCAAAACTTGAGTTTGTCTTTGACGATAAGTTTTTCAACTTACCAAAGACAAAGCTGCAACTTGTGTTTACAATTGTCGTTATCATCAAAACACATAGAGAACTAACATTCTCCCCCTTTTTGATGATGACAACACTTGTAAACCAATATTTCAAGAATTTGAGAGGGTTTGCACTTTGAAATGAATTGTTCAAAAACTCAGTGGGTTGAATGCCAAAGATTTGACAGATTTACCATTTTGAAATTGCCTTTGCACTTTTTGTTAAAACATAATATCTGGACAATCAGAGATAAATAGCAGGAGCAATAGATAGTTGTACAATTTAATTCATAAAGTGCAGAATACTACAATAGTTCTAAATGCATAAAAACAAAGAGATGCTAGAAAAAGCTACAAAATGCTTCAAACACTACAGAATTCCTCAAAACTCAAATTCTAGTTAAACGCCTTTCTCTCCCCATTTGTCATCTTCAAATTGGAGTAGTAGGAGGGGAATCATGGTGAAGGACCTCTGTGGAGGGAGTGTGAGAGAGGTGGAGAACCTCAGTAGAGGGAGTAATGGGAGAGGAAAGAATTTCTGTGGTTGGTGTGGAGGTGGGAATTGGTGAAGGGAAAATGGGAGTAGATGGGTTAGGTGAGGATGAGGGGACCTGAGGGCTTGTGAAGATGAAGGAAGGGGAGGATGAAGCTTCGGGTTCGGGCTTAGGATGTGATGAACTTGGACCACCACCAGACCCAAAGGCAGCAGAGGAACCAATGCCAAGGTGTTTCAAGATCTTCTCAACCTTGTCACTCAAGCTGACATTTGAGACCAACTGAATAGACAGCTTGGCCTCAAGATCCAAAATCTGATCTGAGAGTTCACTGTGAGAATTGGCAGATTGTTCCTTCAGCTCATTGATTTGAACCTTCATCGCTTCCTGAGCATCCACTATCTCATGAATACCATTTCGCACCTCGGCAACAGTTTCCCAATCTCGTACTTAAGTTTGATTGACAATTGAGCAATTGCATGATCCACAATGTCTTTGACTTGAGACTCAAAGTCAGAAGGCAAAGAGGGCTGAGCAGGAGCAGATTGAGCCTTTTGAGCTCTTGACTGAGATGCCCTTGCCTGGGATTGTTGATAATTGAATATTTCATACACTACTTTTTGTCTCTTGATTTATAATTTAGGACTCTTTAGCTAATAAATAATGGCTTTTATACTTATTTGGGCCTTGGGCCTTTTATTATATTTTAGCCATTATTTAATAATAAATTCCAGTTTTACATTGCTTCACCATTTTTACCATAACTCTTGAACCAGACATCAGATTTGCCTCATTTTTGTCTCATATTTCAGATGATTCAGAGAGCTACAATTGTTATGAAGACATGAAGAGCAAATTCGGACAAGAGGGCGGTTGATTTTGGAGCCGAAGTCATATGTATTTTTGGGCTCGAATTTTGTAATTAAAGCCCATTTTATTTTATTTTCGTTCTGGGCTTGACTTGTGGATTGGAGCCCCATTTCGTTTTGTCATTTTAGGTTAAGTGAGGCAGCAGCCACAAACACACTCTCATTCACGCTTTTAGATAGTTTTGAATCAAATACGAAGTTTTATTTTCTCTCATCTGTTCTTCCTACGTTCATCGTGTTCTTCGTGTTCATGATGAACTTCTTCATTACGTTCGATTTTCGTTCTGCATAACCATGACTAGCTAAGCTACGTGATTGACCCATGGATTGAGGATTCCACTATCCAGAGGACTTGTTCTTAACGGTAACAAATTCGTTTGTTTTGTAATTTCGGATTCGATTTACTTTCGGATTGGGTGTTAGATTTAACGCCCGGATCGACATTTCCCAAGGACGTAGTTCGAACTAGGTTAAAGTATCATTGTACGATCGTACGGAGATCGCCAACGATTCGAATAAATTCTGGACGATTGTTCGTTGAGGGAATTTCGGGCAAATGCGAGATTTTGGTTTGCCCAGTCGATCACGAGTTCGGTTATAATCTATTTTCGTCAGGAAGGAAGTGGTGGAATTCGAAATCCTGGGTTAATCTTGTTTATCTGTTTAATCGTGTTTACTTCGTTCTGTTATGTTATTTCATTTTTATTCTCTTTGAATCAAAACCCCCAATTTTTTTCTTGTTTTATTCTTTGTTCGAATTGAGCCGTGTGAATTCGTTGGGAAAGCGACCCAGGTTACATTATCGCAAATCCTTTTCTAATCTGGTTATTTTGGGAGATTACGGCAAATCTCTGTCAAAATATGGCGCCGCTGCCGGGGAATTTGAATCGGTTTGATTAGTAACGGTAGTGTAAATAGCTTCGTTTTTCGTAGTTTAGGTGGTTCGGGTGGCGGACGAAATTTTTCGACCCAGATCACTCAAACCAGGTCTTATTCACAAGGAATTGGGCATTCTAAGAAAGAGTCACTCTCCTTGGGAGTGAGGTCTACCCTATTTTCCCCAAATTCCAACGTTTAGACTACTTTTTATTTGTTTTAATTTCCGATTTCATGATTTCTACTAGTCGAGTTTTTTCGGAGTATCTCGATTTTCTTTGAAATTTGGTACAATGATAGAAAATGGCCTATCTGCAACGCACATAGAAAATCTTTGATTTTCCATGTGCTAAGCTTCGTTTTGCCAAATTCCATCGTTTAGACCACTTTTTCAATTTTTGAAGTTTTTTTATTCCATTTTTGGGTTCCCCAATGGTCTAGGAGTTGCCTTTGTCAAGTCCCAAAAATTTTAAAAATCATTTGATAGTGTTTCTGGACTTGTTTAGGTCAATTTCTACCATAGGTTTTTGTTTTTGTGTTTGCTTTTGTGTGTTCTAGTGTTTTTCTACTTTATACCACTTTTAGTGGCATTTTTCGTAATTCTGATTGGCTGGTGGCATTTTCGTAATTCTGATTTTTTTGCAGATTACGCCTTGTGACTATCTTTGCATGAGTACTAGGAGCACTATCAATGCGAAGACTTGTTGCCATTTGATCTGAAATAGAAAGGACAATTCTTCTTGCTAGAAGAGTTGTTAGGCTAAGTCGTGAGATTAATGCGAATTGGACATTGCACTTGAGTCGATTGTGGCCATTCGATTGTGTCCATCTTGTTGATCTCTCGATTGTGTTTCGATAGTACTTCGATAGTCTTGTTGTTTTCAGCTGATTCTAGTAGCAATTTTCCTAACTCGAAATTATGGCGGAAGAACGGGAAAATCGGCCTACTTTAAAGGAATTGAATGAACTTTGATGTTAATTATCAACCTTTGTGCATTCAATATCACGCCCTTCCGCTAACTTTGAGCTTAAATCTGGTCTAATACATTTTTGCCTAAGTTTCATGGTCTTGCGGTGAGTGTGCCATTAAGCATTTGAAAGAGTTCCATCTAGTATGCAAGCACAATGAAACCGCATGCCATTGATGAAGATCAAATCAAGCCGAGAGCTTTTCCTTTCTCATTGGAAGGTGGAGCCAAAGGCGGTTGTTGTACCTTCAGCCTTCATCTATTGGGAGTCATTTGAGGTTCGAGGTTATTTATGGAGAAATATTTCCCTTCTTCAAGAGCAAGCTGCGATCAAGAAGGAAATTGCCAACATTAAGCAAGTCAATGGGGAGACTTTGTATGAGTCTTGGGAGAGGTTCAAAAGGTTGTGTGCAAAGCTGTCCACACCACCAGATCTACGAGAAAGACTTGATTACCCATTTCTATGATGGTCGCTACCGATGTAGACAAAGGTTTGGTGGATGCTTCTAGTGGTGGGGCTCTACGTAACAAGACACACTGAAGATGCCGAGAATTGTTATCCGAGATGGCGCCAACTCTCGGCAATTTGGCACTAGGGCCAATAGTACTCCTGTTTACCATGTTCAAACACCTCCGGTCCAGTATGATTCTCAGAGATTAGAGAATAGACTTGATGATCGACCTCTGCAGTGAGGCGGTTAAGCGTGTGACACATGCAGTACAATCTTCTCCTCTTCGATTGGGTACTCATGTGGGTTTGTTTCGACCCTTACCATTCTCGACTCTTGCCCTACCTTGCATGATCCCGCTTATCAAGACCAATCGGTAGCCCCGGTGGGAGCTTTTCCGGGAAAGCCACAATACCCGACGAGAATAATGCCTTCTCCAACACCTACTGATCCTGGTTGGAGAAATCACCCCAATTTCCGTTGGAACCGGAATCGAACCGAGTAACCAATATCAGCAAAATTCGGGAATTACCAACGAGACGGTATAGACCACGGAATTTCCAACGGCAATCTGCACCTCCTTTGCCTTTGCTAGCACCACCTCCTCGACCAGCCATATATGCACCTCCACGGGCAACACAACAACGAGGCTAGTAGTAGTGGTAGTGGTGGTTCCTCCCTTGAGGATATGATGAAGCAATTTGTCACGACCAATATGCGGTTCAACGACAACCGACACTTCCATTCGAGTTTGCAAACACGAGTTGGGCGGTTGGCAACCTCATTGAACCAGCTTCAACCTCGGGGATCCAACACTCTTCCTTCACAAACAATTCCTAATCCTAAGGGGAATGTGAGTGCTATCTCCCTTCGTTACGGCAAGCAATTGGAGGAACCTAAACCCAGGCGAGATGTGACTTCCACATCAAAAAGAGAGTCGAGAAAATGTGAAGATTGACTCTAAAAATAAAAAGGGTGCAGCAAGGTGAAGAGGAAGACATCCCCATTCCTCTTCCTTTCCCTCGAGAGCGATTCAATCTAAGAAGTTGGCGGAAAAAGCACAAGAGAAGGATATACTTGAGACATTCGAGAAGAGTAGAGATCAACATTCCTCTCTTAGATGCGTCAAACAAATTCCTAAATATGCCAAGTTTCTAAAGGAGTTGTGCACCAATAAGAAGCGCGAAGGGAGTGAACGAGTGAGTTTGAACCGAGAATGTATCAAGACTCATCCGGCTACGATGCCTCGCAAGTGCAAGGATCCGGGGACGTTTTCTATCCCTTGCTTGTTTTGGTAACTATAGATTTGATGATTGCATGCTAGATTTAGGTGCTTCTATTAATGTCATGCCTGCATCTATTTATAAATCTCTTGGTCTTGGTCCTTTACGTCTCTTGGTGTTGTTGTTCGGCTAGCTAATAGGAGTAATGTTCATCCTTTTGGTTTAGTTGAGGATGTATTAGTCAAGGTTAATGAACTGATATTTCCTGCTGATTTTTACATCTTAGATATGGAGGATGAGTCTCCCAGTAGTAGATCACCTATCATTCTAGGGAGGCCTTTCATGAAAACAGACTAGGACTAAGATAGATGTGCATTGCGGTACTCTTTCCATGGAGTTTGGTGATATATCGTGAATTTCAATATTTTTGATGCCATGAGACATCCTAGGGAAGAACATTCTGTTTTTGCATTGATGTGATTGATGATCTTGTGGATGATGTTATTGCTTGATTGGTGTCTTGATTATCGATTTTGCATCGAGAGTGATTCTCCCATTTGTGCATGTCTTGATAATGAATGGTGCTCTGTTTGCACCTTGATTTGCTTAATCTTTGCATTATTTGGTGATTCGACTTGCTTGGTGATTCTACATTACATGTGGATTCGATATTGATTCCGAGTTTGAGCTTCACCCCGATCCTAATGTGCATCCCGATTCGATTTTGATGAGCTTAACTCGATTTTGATGAGCTTGATTCGATGTTAACATTGAAATTTGTATAGACACGGTCCTTGTTTCTTTGAATGTGGTTTCGAGGCATTTCCGGTGTGATGACATCGAGTTGTTGCAACAACCACCCAAGCTTCTTCCCTCCAGCGAGCAACCACCCAAGCTTGAGTTGAAATCCCTTCCGAGATCACACGAAGTATGCATTTCGGAGGTGGATGAACAGGTTGCCGATCATTGTGGCAAATAATCTTCTTCACGACCAAGAAGAGAAGCTGCTAAGCTTATTGAGGGCGAACAAGAAAGCCATTGGGTGGACATTAAGCGACATTGTTGGCATTAGCCCTTCCATGTGTATGCATCGAATTGTTGGAAGAGGACTCTAAGCGGTGAGGCAACCCGAGACGCCTTAATCCTCTTATCCTTGATGTGGTGAAGAAAGAGGTCACTAAGCTTCTCGCAATTTGGTATCATCTATCCCATTTCGATAGCCGTGGGTTAGCCGGTCCGGTGGTTCCTAAGAAATCCGGAGTCACTGTGGTAGCCAATCAGAAGAATGAGCTCATTCCTACTCGAGTTCAGAATAGTTGGAGAGTTTGCATTGACTATAGGAGACTCAACCAAGCCACTCGCAAGGATCATTACCCTCTACCTTTCATTGATCAGATGTTAGAGCGATTGGCTGGAAAGTCCCATTCGCTTCTTGGATGGCTACTCCGGATACTTCCGGATCCATATTGCTCCGAGGATCAAGAGAAGACGACCTTCACATGCCCCTTTGGAACATATGCCTACCGAAGGATGCCTTTTGGCCTTTGCAACGCACACGGCACCTTTCGGCGTTGTATGGTAAGCATTTTCTCGAGTTTCTAGAGGAATTTGCATGGAGGTTTTTATGGATGATTTCCTTTGTATATGGGTCTGATTTTGATGCATGCTTGGCTAATTTGTCTAGAGTTTTGCATAGGTGTATTGAGTCTAATCTTGTCTTGAATTATGAGAAGTGTCACTTTATGGTTGAGTCGGGTATAGTCTTGGGACACATAGTGTCTAGGAAAGGGATTGAGGTAGATCTGCTAAGATAGATGTAATTTCTTGCTTTGCCTTACCCCGCATCGTGCGGGAAGTTCGCTCTTTTCTTGGTCATGCGGGTTTCTATCGGCGTTTTCATTCGGGATTTCAGCAAGAGATTGCCCGACCCTTGTCCAACCTTCGCATAAGGACAACGACTTTGTATTTGATGATGCTTGCAAGGTGGCCTTCAATCATTTGAAGCGTTGCGACTACGGCCATTTGTGATCCAAGCCCACGATTGGTGTCTCCCCTTTGAGTTGATGTGTGATGCTTCCAACTATGCGGTTGGTGCCATCTTGGCACAACGAGTTGATAGAGCATCTCATGTGATTGCATATGCCTCCAAGACTTTGGATCTGCTCGATCTAATTACACCACTGCGAGAAAGAGTTGTTGGCTATTGTATTTGCCTTTGATAAGTTTAGGTCATATCTGCTAGCAAGTAGAGTAATTGTTTTCTCGACCATCTTTGCTTTGAAGTTTCTTTTGAAAAAGACAGATGCTAAGCCACGACTCATCCGGTGGATGTTATTAAGATGAGAAATCATTTGCATGTGCTAAGAATGGAACAGTTTACGTTATTTTTAAGGGAAATCGTATAGCAGGGTTGATACGATACTATAGCATTCTGACAGCGATTCGAAGTGCAATACAAGGAATCCTGAATCCTATAGCAAAGTAAAGGACGCAATGCTATGCGGCATATTTTCTGACTGTTTACCCAGATGATTTCAGAAAAAATAAAGGGCAATATTGACAGATAGGTTGCTGATATAACGGAATAGAAGATGCGGAGGATTGGAACTAAAAGATTTGGAAAATCCCGCAAAATCAACAGAAGCAATCTACTCGGATTAAGAGATATGGTAGATCGACGGATTAGGAAAGGCCCGGCTCACTATAGCTTACGCCACAAGAAAAGTTTGATTATAAAATGAAACAGCAACGCCAACCCTAACAGAGTTGGAGAGCCCTAGAACAAGATTCTAAATTTCGGCAAACTCAAGAGAAGAGTGAGAGACTCACATTAGCACGAGATTTCCAGACAACCCAACATCCTTCCCTGCAATACGAAGGAACGAAGAAGACATGGAGTGGTGACGTGACAGGACCTCGACCACGCCGTCGGAAATTCCATCAAGCCTTCTGTTTTCCTTTCTTTTTATCCTTGTTTTCTCGATCATGGGTCATTCTGTTAGTGTCTGTTTTGTGCGTCCCTCGTCAGTCATGAACTGAACTTTATATGGCTGGATGAGGATGAATCTTTGAGTGTTGAATGAACCCAGCTGTAGTTTCTTAATTCAATAAATTTGGTTTGTGTATCGGTGTTCTAATTACTAGTCGGTTAACGGAAGTTAAGGGCTAGATTTGTGGCCACAGCTGACTAGCAAGGAGTTGGGGTTAGACCTCTGAAAAACAGTGTTTGTTAGGTGGCCCGTGCACGACTAGACCTATTATTGTAGGCTTCAGGAATGGGTCTATCTCTCATAACCATAACACCCTGAGCGTAGCACGGATCTTCTAACTAGAAAGTTGCCGTAGGGATATGGAAGGAGTATAGTTAGCATCATAAGTATCAAACACGGAAGCTTCGGTAGACTATAGAGGTGGGTTAACCAAATAGTTTTGCAAATGGTAGCTATGCTGTAGCAATTGCGAAGCCGCATGCGATCTAGATGCTATAGCATTGGGTAGAGCAACTCGGGGAGTGATGCACTTAAGGATGAGTCTGAGTCCAGCCTAACTTCTCACTGATATCTTCTCTCATTACAGTTATTTTGTTTATATTTGCTAGTAGCATAAGCACACAACCCTTACAACCATTATATTTACTTCATGCTTTCACAACTGTCATAGCAATTGCGCATCACTCATCATTATCTCAGTCTCTGTGGGACGATACTCTACTTACTCTTTATTACTTGTTCGACTGGTTCACTTACCATCAAGGAATTTGACCAACAAGTTTTTAGCGCCGTTGCCGGGGACTGCTGATACCCTTTGTGACGACGCCCCTTTGCTTAGTAGTTGTGATTTACTTAGTAAAAAGAGCTCACTTTCTCTGCTCTTGATTTTCAGATACCTTCTACAGTGTATGTGCAACTCGCCTCCAGCCAACTTAGAGCCTTACGATCCTGAGATTGAGCGCACCTACAAGCACAGGCGCAGAAGGTAGAAGCGACGAAGTCAATCTTTTAACCAAGCAAACATGGCGGAAATACCTGTCAACCACGAGCGGGAGCAACGAGAACGCCCAATAATAAATAAGGATAACTAGGTCCCTCCACCTCCAAACCCAGATGTGAATAAGGCCATCATGGAATTCAAGATTCCAGATCTAAACAAGCTGAACCCGGCCATCACACAACCAACCCTCAATGCTGAACACTTTGAAATTAAAGGTGTCATGATTCGATCTTTGAATGCGGCGGGCAATTTGGAGGACTCCCTTCCGAAGATCCGCACCTTCACCTCAAGACCTACATGGAGGTGTGTGATTCTTTTGTGATCCCTGGTATACCTTTTAACGCCATCCGGATTAAGTTATTTCCCTTCTCACTAAGCGACAAAGCTCGGACGTGGCTCAACAACCTACCTGCTAATTCCATCACTACATGGAATGATCTAGGAAGTAAGTTCTTGCTCAAGTTCTTTCCACCTACCAAGAATGCTCAACTCGGAGGAGACATCACCAACTTCCAGCGAAACCTAGTGAATCCACTTATGAAGCACGGGACAGATTCAAAGACCTCTTGAGACAATGCCCAAAGACGGCCTGTGTGAGTGGGTCCAGATAGAAACATTCTACGAGGTCTCGATGGGCAAACAATATCAATGTAGACACCTCATCTGGATGATCCATCCTGATGAAGTCTTATAAAAAGACCGACAATTTATTGGAACGTATGGCCATGAAGAGTCATCAATGGCCAGCAGACAGAGCTACATCCTCTCGAACTGTTTCATGGATACATAACTAGATGCCATGACTGCTCTCACTGCTCAAGTTTCCTCTCTGACCAACATGGTGAAAGGACTGACTGCTCCATCAAGCAACAAATCACTGCAACCATCTCAGGTAGCTTGTGTGTACTGTGGCAGAGAGCACTCTTACTCTCAGTGCTCCACCAACCCTAAAGCGGTAAACTTTGTCAACAACTTCAACAAGGGCAGCAACACCAATAATCCGTATTCAAATACATACAACCCCGGATGGAGGCAGCATCCTAACTTCTCATGGAGTTCGCAAGGTTCACAAGCAGCAGGACAATCATCAGGCCCACAATACTCAAACCGAACATCAAATCCACCAGGGTTTACCCAGCAAGCAAGGCAGCAGGGTGGTGAATCAGACCGACAATACTCTATGTTTTCCCTTCTGAAGGATTATATGGTAAAAAATGATGCAATCATCTAGAATCAGCAAGTGACCTTAAGGAATCTTGAAACTCAAGTGGGACAACTAGCAACCATTCTTAACAACAGGCCCTCCGGATCCCGCCTAGTGACATTGAAGTCCCCAGAATCTAGGGAAGAGAGGAAGTCAAAATGACAAGCTTAGAAGTGGTAAAAGCCTAGAACCCATGAAAGCAACCAAGCAACCTATGGTTGTTACTGATCCAAGGCCAGAGAAACTTAAGGAAGGGCAAGGAGGTACTGAACAAACTCTTGAAGACGAACGGAGGCAACCAAGACTGTCACAATCGGAATACGATCTAAGCATCGCAATATTGCCTCCATGTGCAGCATTGGATGATCACATACAGTACCCAACAAGGAATGCTACCGCTTTCTTGTCAAAACATAATCCTGACCTCGGGCCTCCAGCAAAGCCAAAGCCACCACTGCCTTTCCCACAAATGCTAAAGAAACAAGGACAGGAGAAACAATTCAAGCAATTCCTTGACGTGACAGGACCTCTACCACGCCGTCGGAAATTCCATCAAGCTTTCTGTTTTCCTTTCTTTTTATCTTTGTTTTCTCGATCATGGGTCATTCTGTTAGTGTCTGTTTTGTGAGTCCCTCGTCAGTCATGAACTGAACTTTATATGGTTGGACGAGGATGAATCTTTAAGTGTTGAATGAACCCAGTTGCAGTTTCTTAATTCAATAAATTTGGTTTGCGTATCGGTGTTCTAATTACTAGTCGGTTAACGGAAGTTAAGGGCTAGATTTGTGGCCTCAGCTTACTAGCAAGGAGTTGGGGTTAGACCTCTGAAAAACAGTGTTTGCTAGGCGGCCCGTGCACAGCTAGACCTATTATTGTAGGCTTCAGGAATGGGTCTATCTCTTATAACCATAACACCCTGAGCGTAGCACGGATCTTCTAACTAGAAAGTTGCCGTAGGGATATGGAAGGAGTATAGTTAGCATCATAAGTATCAAACACGGAAGCTTCGGTAGACTATAGAGGTGGGTTAACCAAATAGCTTTGCAAATGATTGCTATGCTGTAGCAATTGCAGAAGCTGTACAGTCTAGATGCTATAGCATTGGGTAGAGCAACTGGGGGAGTGATGCACTTAAGGATGAGTCTGAGTCCAGCCTAACTTCTCACTAATATCTTCTCTCGTTACAGTTATTTTGTTTACATTTGCTAGTAGCATAAGCACACAACCCTCACAACCATTATGTTTACTTCATGCTTTCACAGATGTCATAGCAATTGCGCGTCACTCCTCGATATCTTAGTCTCTGTGGGATGATACTCTACTTACTCTTTATTACTTGTTTGAATGGTTCACTTGCATCAAGGAATTCGACCAACAACCACCCATGGCTAACATACCCTCTTCAGTGATTAACTAGAAATTAATCGGGAGTAGGTGCCATTCGCCACTTATCTAGGTTCAGTGTTGCAACCGAACTCTAAATATTCTGACTTGATCAGGTCATTGTAATGGCTAATTTTACTTCCTGTATGTGGGCATTAATGTATCCTAGAGGAGTACATTTTAGTCATAATGAAGGCGTTACTGCATCCCATAGGAGTACGTTTTAGCCGTAATAAAAGCGTTACCCATCCCGGAGGAGTACATTTTAGCCGTAATGAAGGCGTTATTGCATCCTGGAAGAGTATGTTGTAGCCATACTGAAGGCGTTACCGTATCTCGGATGATTAAATTTTAGTCATAATGAAGGTGTTACTGCATCCCGAAGGAGTACGTTTTAGCCGTAATGAAGGGTGATCTCTGTTTATGAACATGGCTCCTTGCGCTTACTTTTCTATCTGAGAGCTCTTCCCCCCAGATGAGCTTCTCTATAACATCGCGGAGGTGATAACACTCCTCCGTGGTATGTCCCGGACCATCGTGATATGTGCAATACCGAGATGGGTCTGTTCCCAGTCGGTTGTAAGAAGGCTTAGGTCATTCTACTCTCTTCATTTCTGTCTAACCCACCTCCTTCCAGACCTGTGCTCATGATACATTCAGCGGGGTGTAGTTTTTGTACCTCGCTATCGGACCACTGATGAAGACCTTTTGTCATTAGCCTTGGGGTCTACAATCAATAATTAGCCAAGGATTGCGTATAGGCAAACCTAGGATCGTTCTCTCTTTTTGAGGAGCTTTTTATTGAATCCTAAGTAATCTAGATGTCATGCAAATGAAATGGAAAACAAGGGGGGATTGGGTTTTGTTGGGATTATAACAAGAATTAAAGACGAGAATGAAAAGAGCGAGATTTAATCAAATTAAAATGGATCAACCCAGAATTGGGATTCCAAGACCTTCCATCATCGAACAAAAATAGAATAACTGAACTTATGATTGATTCTAGACAAATCAAAATCTCTCGCATTTGTCTAAAAACTCCCTCAACTAGACGATCGCCTAGCATATGTTCGAATACATGGTATGCTTTACGTACGAACGCACAATACTCACATGAACCTGATCCGAATTATATCCTTGGGATATCAATCTGGATGTTAGATCTAACATCCAATCTGTATCTAAACTCGAATCCGATTGAAGTACGAAACAAGTTAGTTACTGATTAAAGCGCAAGTCCTCCGGATGACACCATGGAATCCTCAACTCATGGGTCGATCACGTTAAACTTAGCCAAGCATGGCTGTATAAAATGAAAATGCAGAAATAAAGATGTTCATCATGACCATGAAGAACATGAACAAGTTCATCATGAACACGAAGAACACAAAGAACAATTAAAGAAAATGAAAGCTTCTATTCCAATATAAAAATAAATCTCAACAACATAATGAATCCTTACGTAAAGAGATGAAGAATAGAAAATCAAAATAGAATAATTAAAAGAAAAGATTAAGACTTAAGCCATACCAAGTAGGAGACAATAAATTAAAGACAAGAATTAAAGACAATACATAAAACTAATAAAGCAAAACTAAAACCATTCCAAGTAGAAGGCAAGAAGTAGAAGAAGGAAGCTAGAATGGGAGAGATCTTGGTCTCCAAGGTGTGTATTTCCCTTCAGCCTCTTCATCTATTTATAGGAAAATTGGGCATCTCATTCATCCATTTTACACCTAATTTCGTCACTTTACTTGGTGGCAAACATGGAAGAATCATTGAACCACTTTCCACCTCCAAAAATGCGTCATTTGCAAGCTGGATTACACCACGGAAACGGCGGATCTAGACCACAGAAACGGAAGATCTAGACCACGTGGTCTTCATATGAAATGTTTCCCTGGATTTCAGCTTTCCAACCGTGCAAACCAGACCTAATTTGGAGGTTTGTAGCTCCAGTTATGGGTCAAATACCGAACGTCATTCCAGAGTCCACGACAGCAGCCTATTTCGGCTTCCAGGCCCATTTTGGCCCTCTAAACATCTGATTTGACTTTTGGGCTATTCATAAGATTTGTAGGGCTTCCTCTTAGATTTCTTAAAATGCAAATTTAAGATCCATTGGAATTCTAGAACTCAAGTTATACCCAAAATACCGAACAGTGTTCACGACCCAATTGTAGTAAGAATGTGACTAAAGTTCAGTTTTGAATCCAAACTCAAGATGTGACCAAGATTAATGCAAATAAAGTCTAAAAACTCATTATGAAGATGAAATCACATATTTAGCTAATTGATACATTAAAGCATGACAATGATAGAGTTTTTAGCTTCTTTTTGCATTTAAAATATCATGAATTCAAAGATTATCAACCACCTCTCTCCCCTCGATGTCTATTACCAAGGTTCACCCGCTGAATTCGCACCTTTGACTGCCTATTCCTCCTTCCCCTTCGAAACCTACTAGGTTGCTCTTTTTCCTTAATGGGTAGACTCTTTCCCCATCCTTTGTCGTCATGCTTGTCATCTCCATATGTTCTAATTCAAGGTATTGCTTTGATCGGACTCAGAAGTCCGTCAGCGTGTCTGGATGACATTTCATAATAGAATTCTTTAACCGAGATAAACTGTCTAGGCCGGCTATGGCACAGTGTAGATACACGTCCTCCTTTAACCCTGGCACTTGCAGAGTCGTATCTTTGAAACGCGCCAAAATACTTTTGCAAAGTTTCTCCAGGTGCTTGCTTTACTTGGCCAAGTTGGAACTCAGTTTTTGAGTCCTTCCTGCTAGTAGCGAAGTTCACCAGAAATTTCTTCTCTAGGGTTTCCATATCCTGAATTGAATGTAACGGCAGAGAATGAAACCATATCTTCGCGGATCCTCACAAAGTCCCCGCAAATAGCCGGGGTACGACATGCCCCACAATCCCTTTCACCATAATCTCCATCTTGAAGTTGTTAACATAGTTTAGCGGGTCTTGGCTCCTGTCATAATTCGGCAACTCTCTCAAGTCCAAACCCTTGGGATATGTGGCAGTCATAATCTCGTCTAAAAATTGGCTCTGGATTCTATCTCCGCCGCGTCCCCCGTCTGTATCTCGGGGACGTTATGTGACAAGAGTGTCGTGTCTTCCTTTATGGAATCTAAGTTCTTGGTCGGCTGCTTCCCCTTTGCCTGAGCTAAGTCAGCATGAGTAACTCAGGGAACGTTCGTGTCAACTTCAGTGGCAGTCGTATCACTGACCCGGCTAGGATTGCTAGTATCCCGGCTTGTGTTCCGGCTAGGATTCTCAAGCATCCTTATGCGTTCTTCCAGCAACTGTATTTTTCTATTTTCTCCCTCAGAAACCTTATCTCGGTTGTTGACGACCAAATTCTCCTCCTCATGATTTTCACAGGGTTCTTCCATGTTGGTGTGCATAGAAGTTGAAGCCATAACCCGACTTGGGCCAGCATCATTCCGGCTGCATTCTGAGTTTCTTTCTCTCTTTGTCCGATACGCTCTTCCAGCATCTGCTATATTCTTCGCTGCTCTTCCTCCTTAATATGGCGGGCATCCTCTCCTCTTTGAATTCAGACACGAGTTTCTATATTCTCCAGACGCTGGAGCATTGATTCCATAGTGTTGTGCAACATTTGAATGTCAGGATGGTCAATTTGAAACTCGAGAGGAGGGGGAGGAAGATTTTGCTGCTGGACCAATCACTGCCCTTGCTGGACATCTCGGCTCGGATGAGGGGAATTTGCAGTATCCTCTGTCTCACCCTCAGTCCTCACGGTGACATGGTTAGGTTCTGGAGTGACCGAATCTGTATACTGGATCATTTGTTCTTGGCACGACTGTTGTGGCTATTCTTCCGCAACCGATCCGCCGAGGTTCCATTTGTGACTCCTAATGCTTGGGGCCATTCTCAGTGGCTATTTTTGTGGTTTCTTTGTCGTTTGGGAATCGTAATTTATGGTTCCCCACGGTCGGCGCCAATGTTCTGCTCAAAGAACACAGATGTCTAACCACAGTAGGTTAGTATATGCTTTATATAGGATTTGATGATCTCTCCGGGATATAAGGAAGCTTAATATCGAAGAGAAGATTCCTTAGTGGTGTCTATGAGGAAGACACCAATGAATATCTGCTAATCACTGTGCTATATGAGAATGGCGATTGGCCAGAGGGGTGGGGTGTGTGCACAATGTAACTGAATAGTAAAAGAATATGAATCAAATGTGTGCACCTGAGGGTAATCTCCTATTTATAGAGATTACCTAGGGTTTCCCTACTCTTGGCTATGTGTCTGCTCCTTCAACAACATACATCTCCACGTTCTGCAAATGCCTGCTCCACTATCTGACGCATCCCTGCTTCACTACGTGTACTGCTAAGATTAATGCCTTGCTTATAGGATGATTAGCGTTTTGCATGCTTAAGGAAAGCTTTTGCCATAGTGTGTCCTTGTTGGGCTGGCCCCATATCAAGACCCAATATATGAATCCATAACAACAACAATGTTTTGGAAGTCTAACAAGATTGGAATCAAAGATAAGATTTCACCTGCCAAAATTCACGAAATACAAATGGCTATTGTTGGTCGATTTCCTTATGGTAAGTGAACCAGTCGAACAAGTAATAAAGTGTAATTAGAGTATCATCCCACAGAGACTAAGATACCAGGAAGTGATGCTCGATTGCTAAAATAGTTGTGCGTGTTGGAAATTATGCCCTAGCGCAAGTCATTGTTCTCCATTAAGTTATCACTTCATTCGCATGTTTACAGTGATAACTGATCCCTGGATATATCTTATAGATGATATCCTAAATGTACCTGATCAGTCATCTACGCGGGATCGAAGATGAGGTAAGACCAGTATGACTTTGATGACTATGGAGATACGAATCAAAGTCATGGGCACTTGTAAGAGTACAAGGTCTTTGGACCGACCCACTATGAGAAAGCCGCATGGATTTAGTCATAAGCTTATCTCATGTATAACTGCGTCACAACGCCCTATGACCTGAGACCATCATGGATTCCTACATGATGAGTCACTGACCTTTGACCTAGTGAAAAGTCACCTTTGACCGGGTGATGATAAAGGCTGGGATCGGGATCAGTGGTTTTCATGCGGAGGAATGTGAATGGTCAAGATGGAATTTGTCCCTCACATTTGTAGAGAGATAACACTGGGCCCCTCGATGAGTGAGTCTAAGAAATGTACGGCCGTCTTGTGATGGAAAGGAGTTTCCATTTTCACTTATTAGACTACTTGAGAATCGAGAAAGTAGTGGTCAAGAAAAGGAAGTTGACATTATCTATGCCTCATCCTTGACCAAATTATCGCGTGACAAAAGGGACGTGACATGGTTGTACGATAGGTTGTATCGTGTCATCGATCCCCATGTGAATTGGGTAGTCGCAATGTCTTGCTAGAGGCCGCTTGCGATTTGTGGGGTGACGCAGTGTTCTCCCACGCCAATCTCATATGGGCCGGAGGTCGCACACAAGAATAACTCAACACGAGCGAATGTGTCCAGATTCATTGAATCTTAGATACGTCTAAGATTTAATGAATACTTCGAATTTAATCTAGGATATATATATATATGTGTGTGTGTATATATATATATATATATTAAATTCGAAACTAATATATGTTAATATTATTAATAGGGATTATAATATTAATATATTTGTTTTGTATTTAATTTATTTGATAAATTAAATATCTAAAACAAATTGAGATATTATCTCATTTAATTTTCGAATAAAGATATCGTATATCTGTTTAATATTAAATTGAGATATGGTATCTCAAATTTAAATTAAATAGATAGATATTATTTCTTGGATTTAATTTATAGAGATGAATTAAATTAGAAGGCTTTTAATTTGGATTAAATAAATGGATTTGATTAGATCTATTAGATGGATTTCATTAATACATTTATTTAATCCAGATTCCAAATTTGAATTTCAAATCGCTTTTAATGCGGATTAAATATGTTACATCGATTTGATTGATGTAATTAATGTATTTTAATCCATATTTGAAATTTAAATTTCAAAATTAATGAGGATTAATTTTATATAATGCACTGAACGGGTTTAGAAAACTTATGGGACATTTTGTCGAGCACATTCAGAAAGCCGCGAGAAAAACCCTAGAGTGGAAAATTAAGAGAGACGCACAAGAGGCGCTAGCACGCTGCCGTAGCCGTGTTCGGGAGTTGTTCGTGTGGATACTGGTGGAGGAAGACGATCCTACGAGTCGTCTTCTGTTGATCGAGGAGGTAGCCCATCTGTTCAACGAAGAACAAGCCGCGAACGAATTCTCCTAAGGTAATTTCGGATTCCTTAGCCTAGGTTTAAACGCACCCGAGTGATCCTCGGGACGGGATTCGTAAGTTTTTTAATCCGTTGCGTTGTACGGATTCCAACAGTGCGAACATAGAGTAAATATGATTGGTTTGAGAGGTTTTTGTGATTATGCTAATAAACAAAAGTAAACAGAGAATGGTAGTCGTAAGAAGATATCGAGAAGAAGTTAAGTTGAACTTGGAATCACCCTTAAGTATCTCGGTCCCCTTTGCTTTACCCATTGCTATAGCATCTATACTACACAGCTCCCGTAATGCTACAGCATAGCTACTAACTACAACGCTATTCAGTTAACCCACCAGTATAGTCCATCGAAGCTTCCGCGTCCAATACTTCTAATGCTAACTTTACTCCTTCCATATGTCTATGGTAATTTTCTAGTTAGATCAACGCTACGAAACAAGGTGTATTGGTTATGAGCGGTAGACTCATTCCTGAAGCCTACAATAATAGGTCAAGCCTTACACCAACCTGCCTAGCAATCACTGTTTCTCATAGGTCTAACCTCGACTCCTTGCCAGTAAGCCGAGACCACAAAGCAAAAAATCTTCTTTTCGTGTCTCTCTTTGTTATATTTTTTCGTCAGTTCAAGTCATTATCTTTTTACCTTCAAGTTCAAATTTGTTTTTTCAAGATTGGTATCACAAATGTTTGCCACTTTGCTCACTAAGGAAGTTTCCGTCATGAAAAAAAGAATTCTCCCTCCCAATACATATGATGTACCAGAAGCTTTATAGATTCACGTTTTTTAATTTAATTTATTTACCAACAACTGATATGTTCAAAATAAAGGCACTACATAATTTTTATTTTAGAAATATTTTTTAACAGCGTATGTGTAACTGCTACAATATCAAATAAAGGCACCTCATAATTTTCATTTCAGAACTAATCTAAATAGATGTTCCCCTTTAGTTTGATTGTTTTTACACAATATTTTATTTTTTACTTTTTAATTTTCAATACTATTAAACGATTAAAAAAACATTTCAGAGAAAATAAAACTTATTTTTTTACGAATAATGAATCTCTTAATATGTGTAAATTAATTACCTAGCTTTCTACATTCACAAATGGAGGGTGCAGTTATGGTTGCACTCTTTTCGAAGTCTAACAAGATTGGAATCAATGATAAGATTTCACCTGCCACAATTCGCGAAATACAAATGGCTACATATGTCAAATATATATTAATAGTTAAGATTATCAATAAAATCCAACTATTAGCAGGCTAAACTCCTAAAATGCAATCAAATATGCACATTTATTCACTGAGTAAGCCCAATTACTATTGTAACGGTATAATCAATACAAAATATGGATTTATCAACCACCTAGGTTGACTCTTGTGTGACCTCAGATTTTATTAGTTCTAAGGATTAAATTTTAATTTAAAACTATAAGGATCAAAATATTAGGTTTTCCACAAAAATATTGAGTCGTGAATCCTATATATTCTACATAGTTTTAATTTATTTGTGTGTGTGTATAGCTTCATGGTCTTGGGTTATATGCGTTGATGAATTTACTTTCAATATTTAATGAATATTGATGGCCAAAACAATTTTGGAAATAGGCTTGTTTAAACTCATAAATTGTGATAAACAAAGTTAAATTTAATTGACGATGTCATGAAGAATGCGGGAATAGAATGTGTAAATGCAAAATAATAGTTTAAATGAAGAGGGTGAAACTTTTGGAAGAGTCAGTAGTTGCGCTTTAATTTTGGCAAGAAATGTATATTCTTTTCAGTTGAGCAAGAAATATATATTCTATTCAGTTGAGAAAAACAAAAATAATCTTTTCGAATCTCTCTTTTTTATATTTTTTCGTCTCTGCAAATTATTATTTTTTCACCAGCAAGTTCAAATTTTTGTTCCAAAGATTGGCATCACAAATGTTTTCCACTCCAAGGTCTTTATTTTCTGATTTCTGAACGTCTTATTTAAATATGTTATCCATATATAAGTTCTAAACTTTGGTTGCTTTAATTACATTTTGTCTTTTTGTCTCACTAAGGAAGTTCTGTCAAGAAAAAAATTATTCTCCCAATACATAATAAGGAGTACGACGGTGGAATATTATTGTTTTTTCTTTTTGCCAATGCGAATATTATTGTAGCTTATTGTGCTTTACTATCTGTTCTGTCTGATGAACACAAATGTCTAACCACAATGGGTTAGTATATGGTTTATGTATGATCTGATTATCTATCCGAGATACGAGGAAGTTTAGTACCGAAGAGAAGATTGCTCAGTGGTCACTATGAGGAAGACATCAATGAATATCTGTTGATCACTGTGCTACACGAGAATGGCGTTTAGCCAAAGGGGTGAGATGTGTGCATAGTGTAACTGAATAGTAAAAGGATATGAATGGAATGTGCACCTTGTGGGTAATCTCCTATTTATAGAGATTACCTAAGGTTTTGTCCTGATGGCTAGGCGTTCACTCCTCAAGCAACATGCATCTCCACGTTCTACAAATGCCTGCTCCACTATCTGACATATCCCTACTCTACTACCTGTATTGTCGGGATTAACGCCTTTATTATAGGGTGATTGGTGTTTCTCCATCTTAAGGAAGGCTTCCGAAATGGTGCATTCTTGTTGGGCCGGCCCCATATCAGGGCCCAATATACGAATCCATAATAGGTGCCCCCAAGCTTGGAAGTTCAGGTCTCTGAGCTACCAAGATTAGTTTACCGACTAACCCTGACTTCATGAATCCGAGTTTAAGTTTAACTGTGTTCTCTGGGATTCCTTGAGTGTGAATTCACCTTCTTGCCCCCTGTCACAAATGAAGGGCTAGTTTTCAACAATATTCTTTCATCTTTGATGATGACCGAGATTTGTATTGACGAATGGAACTCGGCCATAACCAACATTATGAACTCCCTGCCACGTGTTGCCCCAAATCCGGGTTATCCAAAGAGCTTACTGGCATATGAATAGTCGTGACTCTCCAAGAATAGCGGTAGCTGTTTGCATGCCCATATTGGGTATGTAACCACCATTTCTATGCAATAGCCAATCCTGGCGTTTTTCTGGTTTTCATGCGCATTTAATGTCTGTATCTTATCGTTCCATTCATCATTGAACTTTCTAGAAAAAGGACTCGTTCTTCAATTAAAGAGGCATTAATTATCCCTGGCGTTTCGTATTTAAAACCCCTATATATTCCTGTTTCCTCCTCGTACTTCCTCCTCTCAAACTTCTCAGCTTTCTCCACCTTATGTTACTTCTTCAATCTTATTGATGGACCGTTGTTTCAAACATAATGAACCATATATGTCGAATGAGTCAGGCTCTACCCATTCATCCCAAGCTTCGAGCATTCTGAGGGCGTGGGGGCACAAAGTAAAGCTGAAGGAGAAAAGATTTAACATGGTGCCAAGGCTCCTTCTTGTCAGCCTCCCACTTCAGATATATTTGATAGTCTTCATCCACCGGCTCATCAACTTCAACTGGGATCTCTGAGGATCCTTTGAGTCCTCCACCATACAATAACCATCTGAAGCTTGTCTAGCACTAAAGAGTTTATCTTGCGAACTTACTGATTAGAGCTAACGACTTTGAAAGACCTAGCTATCACCCAAGAGGAGGATGAATTGGGTGTCTAATTAAAAACTTGATACTTTGAAAATATTTTTTGTTTTCTAAATCAATATTTAGATATTCAAATAAACATATACTAGAAATATAAGAGATAAGGGAAGAAAATATGCAACCGTGATTTATCGGTTCGACCCAATCCTTGACCTACGTCCAGTCCCAAGCTCCACTTGAGATTTTCAATCCATTACCTTCTTTTAACGTATTACACGTTTTGTACTTGAAGTAATCCTCTTACTAGGATTCACTCCCCCTTACAAACTGTAATCAATACACCCACTTGATTACATACTCTGTACTTGAAGTAATCCTCTCACTAAGATTCACTCCCCTTACAAGCTGTAATCAACACAATGGGTTTCCCACTCAAGATCACCCAATCTTGAGTAACTCTTAGAAAGTATGGTAGGATGTTTACAATAAATCTTCTCTCTCAGAAGTGAATGAATAAACACTGAAATACAATACAAATCATTTCACTCTCTATGATAAGCTATGTAAACATTGAAAACAGAGAGTAAATAATATGAAGATTAGAGTATGAGCATTTTGAAGATGTAGGCTTGTGTCTTGCTTCTTCATTCTTGAATTTGTCTTCTTTTATAGGTAGTTGCAATTTATGACCGTTGAGAAGATTCAATGACTGTTGGGTAAAGAAATATAACCGTTAGACTCAGATGGAACTAGCTGTTAGAACTTTGTTTTCTAACCAGCTACAACATTAGCATTCACTTTCCCTTTGATCTTCAGTTTAACAGCCTTTGATCATCGAAACATGTACATAAATGATATAAATGATGTTAAGAAGTATTATAAGTCATTTGGGTAATCATCTGGATGTTTATCAAAAGAATCAAGATTTCCGAAATGGTGATTTCCTGAAGCAAAGATGTAAACTCGAGTTTGCATTTGAAGACTCGAGTTTGGAGGTTTTTGCATTACTCAGCATTGGTCTCTATCGATTGAAACTCGAGTTTTGATCTCACAAACTCGAGTTTGGAAGATGCTCGACATTCGCCGCTCTCACGTCTCGATGGAAACTCAAGTTACCAACTTAATGACTTAAGTCTGGTTTTCTCCCAAAACCAAAGTTTGCTCTCTCGTGTTCGATAAATTTGAGTTTTGATTTACAAACTCGAGTTTGAAAGTTGTTCTCGCCGCCTTTGGTCGCTCTCTGTCTTGGCCTAGTTCAAGTTTTGACTTTGTTAAGCCTTCTTGAACTGACTGTCAAATTTCAAAGGCCATATCTACCTGGTATAAACTCCATTTTGGTCCGTTCAAATCTTGATGGAAATCCCTTTGAGCCTACTTTCATATGCCACTAATTCCAGCTCAATCCAATTTGTATTTTGTGAGTTACACTTAAAACATCGAAGCTTTCCCTACTGTATGGCGTGAATTTTACTGTCAACTTCCACAATTCATAGCTCCTTGATCTGAACTCCTTTGGGCTTGCATTTTATACCAAAATTACTCATTGGAAGTCTATTTTCATATGCCACTAGTTTCACCTCAATCGGATCTCTGGTTTGGGAGATATCATCGAATTACCAGACCTCGCCCAAGCTGAACGTGAAACAGAGTAGAACAGATTTGCTGATCCGCGCTGTAAACTCTAGTTTGAACTTGGAAACTCGAGTTTTCCTAGTCCAGAGATGTCAGAGATGCTGAAGACACTTGTTAACTCGAGTTTGTGATGGCTGACTCAAGTTTTGATTCCTAAACTCGAGTTTGGGGTCCTAAACTCGAGTTTTCTCGTACCAGAGGAGCAAATCATGGGGGAGAAGTAGGAAACTCGAGTTTTTAGATATGAAATCGAGTTTTCTCATCCTGAAGCTAATTTTTATGGACTTTAATTCCTAATTGAGCCATTCCAACTTCCATATGATCTTGGAGACTTCTAGCTTCAATATAAGAACTTGAATAATTATATTCTCATTCTATTCAACAAGTTCTTTCTTCTTTAATATCCCATCTTGATCATTCGTCATAATCCAACTCTTTCTTTCTTCTCTTCTCTTGATCATTCTTTGTCATTCAACTTGGACTCATCATTCTCAGCAAGTTCTACCTTCTTCAATATCTCCTATTCTTCTTGCTTATTCGAAAATACTTTGATAGTTTCTTGCTTCCTTGACATTCTCTCCTTCTTGATTAATCTTTATAATTCAACTTGAGCTAATCTACATTAAACATAGTAGTTACTCAATGTAGGAGATAAATATATTATGTAGACTTTTTGCTCTTAATAATGGCATATATATTAAACATTATCAAAACTAATCATATCTAACAGACTTTGGGTGCCAATTATCTGTGACAAGTTGAGAAGGCCAAATTAACAATTTGCAAATTCTAAATATCTGCTATATTTTGGCTTTGTATTTTCTTTTTTGAGTCGATAACTCAATTTATTTCCCTGTAAGAATGTCATGTAAGCCCTTCAATTACTAATGGAAAAATACTTTCTGTCTTGCGGTAGCTTTTCTTTGTATAATTTGCTCATTGTAGACTCTTGTCCATTCATGCAAGAATATGATACAATCAAATCCTTTTCTGACATCACAACATAAAATCTCCTTTCTATGCACAATGGCCGCCTCTGACGTCTTCAATATGCAGTTGCCCCCAAGCTCGGAAGTTCAGGTCTCTAAGCTGCCGAGATTGATTGTTCACCTAACCCAGACTTTGCATGTCTGAGTTTATTCATTTGAGTCTTCTGAGGCCGGTCTTGGCTTCCAATTTCATTCATTTGCTATCATGATGACCGGGATTATATTTGTACTTTTAACTCGGTCTGCCAATGTTATAAACTCTCCAGATGCTGCCCCCAATCCGGGGTATCATGTAAACATGGTAGTATACGAATAGGCTGATCCCTTTACTGAGCATGGTGGCTGTTCACTTACCCGTATCGCAGCATATAAACGCTATCTTCCTCTAAATGGCCACGTGTCTATGCCAGTTCTCTTCGATCTTCATGTGCATTTAATGCTCATGTTGTTTCGTACTTTCGTCATGACCCCTGGCTTTTCAAATTTGCAACGTCTATATATCCCCACTCTCTTCTTCTTCTTTCCACTTTACGCTGAGACATTTTTCTACACTTTCAGATGGAACTCCTTACTTACTGTGCGCATTCTTTCCCCGCTGAATTTCTTCATCGCTTTATCCATCAGGTACTTCCTCCCCTCCTTGCACCTTTTATCTTTATTGTTCTCTAATCGCCATCCTCTTCCTTTTTGCTGATTTTTTGGCATTTTTGGGTGTATACTTTGAACTTTCAAGCTTTGTTAAATATGTTTAAATTTCTGGTACCAGTGTACCGCTTATTCCTTTATCTCTTTCGAGTAAACGTGGCGATATTGGATGATAGTGATGACCAACTAGCAATTCCTCTTTAAAAGAGAAATGTTGAGAAAAAACGTCGATTCCCCAACATTCGGTCTGAGTCATCTCAATGCCCCTGAGTCCTTCATTGTTTCTTATTTATGCTTTTGGGGATTCCTAGGAGTCTTCATGTTTCCCTGGATTTTGAACTACCAAAATTGTAATCTACTTGCCCCTAACCCAGGAACTCTTTCCTCCCGGTGCTCATGGATACTAACAACCTTCCATCCTTAGATATGTATGGTAGTCTCTTTCCAAAAGAGGATGGAGATGTCCTCCAAACTCTCCCAGGTGGCCAACAATTTTGGGTCTGGGCAACACCTCGCTTTGAAGAAGAACAAGACACATTATGCCGCAAACCTCGGGGAAATGGAAATAACTCCAAATATTCAACTCGATCGCATGTGCCTAATATTATCATTCCTGATTCGTCCATTAGCCCTTCTTCAAAGTCCTTGCCAAGATCTTGAACGAGTCAAAAAGGAATCTTGTCCGGGAGAGACTCAACAAGTTCTAAACTCATGCCGAAATAAGTTCTCGACACAAACTAATCCAGCTTGTGTCGACCCCATTTACACCGGCCCCATATCTTTGTTTTTTCCGTATTGCGGCCCTTTCAATCCAAGTATAATCTCCATTCCTAACTTTTACTTTTCTTTATATAGGTACCAATGCGCACATCCACCAGCCGCATAAAACAATTCATGACTAAGGACCAAGGTTCTGTAGGTCTCTCCACAACTTCACAAATCCCGGATCCATGGGTGACCAAAGAAGTGTTGAGTACCAGAAGAACACTGAGCTTTGAGGAGCTTGCCGGCACCGGTCTTCAAAGTGGAGAAGATTATTTTATCCATTTGCCCTCATTTGAGGAGTCCGTATCCAACCGTCGGACTAAAGAAAATGAACCTTACTTCTTCTTCTTCTACCGAGATTGCATTACTCGCCCGGTATTCGTTTTCTGCTAACCGAGTTTCAAATCAATCTTCTAAACCATTTACACCCCGCACCTTCTCAACTTCACCCAAAGGGCTGGGCATTCATAGTAGCTTTTGAGAAGCTCTGTTAATTCGAGAAACTGGCTTGCACCATCCCCACATTCTTCTACTTCTTCGGGGTTCAAAATACTACCGAAAATGTTGATGGTGACGCTCCTTCCAAGAGGGATTGGACCTTACTTTAGAGCGTCTGCAACCTTTTCAAACCCTTAGCTTATCAATTTGAAAACTTCAAATCTGCCTTTTTTATGGTATCCGCCGAGACCAGGAAACTGCCTTGGTTCCCTGAAGTCGCTAAATCCAGGGAGGTGGAGGAGAAATTCCCCTTATATTGGACTTACGATCACTATGAACTTTCCCCATCCGATTTTGAATTTGATGCTGACAAACTGTCCGATGTCGAACTTAAGACAATAACCATCCTGGAACACCATGTCATAGAACACAGCCTTCTGAACCCAGCTGATCGGATCTCAAGGCCTCGAACCTAGAAACCACCAGCAATAAGTATGGATATCTATTCATATTATGCCATATCGCTCATCGATTGCCTTTTGAATGGCGAGCTAATCTCATGTTTTGATTTTGCAGGCCAAACCATGGAACTCCCGCCTTCACCATTGCCTTAGCAAAGACTGGTTTTATTTCGCCTGGGGCCATGAAAAGGATCGCACAATCCTCCTCCACTCCAAGTACTAAGGAGGGTGGCCCAGCAAACCCAGCTAAGAAAGCCAAAGTCGGTCCATCAACCTCCCAAAAATCCAAAGAATCTATCGCTATCGTGACACCTGTTGCAAAGGCTCTTGGCCTTCCATCTTCTACAAGCCTCCCGCCTACTCCTTTCCCAGCCCTGAAGTTCCTCTGAGGTGCAATCTAGAGCCAAAATGTCCCTACCGAGCTTCGTTCGGCTGTCTGCCCTCGGAACGCTTCTTTGAGCCAACCAAATATGGCAATGCCGAGATTCAAAAAAATCAAAGATTTGGAGCAATGCACCTTTCAGTTTACCGGTCTTGCTCAAACCTTGATTGATGTAAACGCACAATATGCAGCTCGGGAAGCCGAATTTGAAAAAATGACGTCAGAAGTGGAAGATCACAGAGCTCTAATAAAGGCCGTTAAGTTGGATGCCCTGAAACAAGTAACAACTGCTGAGACAACTAGGGATAGGATACAATAGGAGGCGAAGACAATCCAAACGACTTGGACAAAGCGGTCTATCAACTACGCGAATTTCAAGAGGCTCATGCCAAGGATAAGTTCGTCATAGGATTGTTAGTTCTCTACGGGTTTTGATGATAAGCGACATGTGTAAACACAAGATATGGTTTTGTCTTTGGTAAGTTGAAAAACTTCTTGTCAAGACAAAACTTCAGTATTGGTCTCAATACTCGAGTATTGACTTGAAGAGAGTTGCTCAAATCAATTACACAAAGCAAAACTCAAGTATTGGACACAATACTCGAGTATTGGACTTACGAGAGAGCACTCCAAGTTTTTCACCTGAGCCAAACTCGAGTATTGATATGAATACTCGAGTATGGAACACACAGAGACAATTTCAACATTAACTTAAGATCTCAATATTCAAGTATTCAATTGAATACTCAAGTATTGGTCAAACAGAGAGTCATCAAGTTTCTCATCTTATGGAAACTCGAGTATTGATTCTGCATACTCGAGTATTGGATTTTCACAAAGCTTTCATACTTAACACTCTTTTATGAAAACTCAAGTATTCATTTGAAAACTCAAGTATTGACTTGACATCAATTTATCAAAGTTTTCAAACATCTTGAATACTCAAGTATTGGTTTAGTCACTCGAGTATTATTGGACGAGAAAGACTACAAGCTTTATGCATATATTGAATACTCAAGTATTCATTTCAATACTCAAGTATTGACTTGGGAAAGACTTCACAAAGTTTTGTGAGATGAGTGCATACTCGAGTATTAAGTTGGAAACTCGAGTATTGGGCATACAGAGAGCTTTGCTCTTTGTCAATGACTTGAACACTCAAGTATTGGAATCAATACTCAAGTATTGAGGTTTTGAACTCAAACTTATTTTCATATCAAAAGTTCAAAACTCGAGTATGGATTTGGATACTCGAGTATTGACCCTATTTCAACGTTAAGGTCCAAAGTCAAATCTCGATGATTCTTCTCTGGAACAAGAATACTCAAGTATCAAAATGAATACTCAAGTATTGACTTAAGTGCATAGTGACAAACTCGAGTATTGATACACATACTCGAGTATGATTATTCTCTAATGTTCCTAAACATGTTTAATCACTTTATTCTTTGAGTTTCGACAGATTAGAGAATGTACATTGAAGGTTTAAAGCAAAAGCAAAAGTGATGTCAGCACATTAAATGCAAAACTCAAAAAGTTGCATTCTTTTGGGTAATCCATCTACACACGCCTACAAGGGATTAAAGAATGATTTCTACATCTAGTAGTTGCTATCCCAACGGGCTAATTTGCAGAGAGTCAACTCTAATATTCTACCCAGCTGGATTAAGTACAGATTAGAGAGATAAGAAGACCTTACCTTGCCTAGAACTTTGGTTAATCAAGGCAACGGTAATAATGAAGATTACAACGGTTATTTAATGCTCTCTTAGTATAAATAGAGATGCATTCAAGTCTTCTTAACAACTACAACAACTGAAAACGAAATACATTCAAGTCTAGCATTTATTCTTTCGGTTTTCAAGCTTGTATTGTATCTTTTGATACTTTGTACTTGAGTGATTATTCTTATCTACTCTTAGAGAGAGTTTCTACTTGAAAAACATTTATTGTAAAGAATCACAAGTCGGGGGACTTGGTGATTTGGGAGTTCATTGATTACAACTTGTAAGGGGAGTGAGTTCTAGAGAGAACTACTCTTTGAGTACAGAGTGTGTAATCTTTGAGATAGTGAAAATCCCAGAGAGTCTGAAGACTGGATGTAGGTCAAGTTGTTGGGACCGAACTAGTATAAATCTTTGTGTCCAGCTGCTCTTCTCTTTACTTTGTTCATCTCTGTTTTTGCTGTCTAAAAACAGAGCGATTCTAAAAGTTTTTAAAATACCCAATTCACCCCCCCTCTTGGGTATATAGCTCCACTTTCAAGGATGACTGCTACAAGAGCAGAAGAGACTTCAAACTCAATTATGTGGCTGACAAGATTTCGATAAGTATATATTTTATGATTAAACAGTGTACATTTTATGAGAATTAGATGGATTTATTAATATTATATGCCTATTTAATTATCTTTTATAAATTTTTCCATCATTGAATCAAACTTAGGATCAAAGAATAAATCGACATAAAATCTACTTATATCCTATTTTTATTGTGCATGAGATATTATAGGAAAGAGAAGAGAAAAAAATCATATGGAACTTGCAGCCATAAATTAAATAAAAGGAATAAAGACGTGGACCCCACATGCTAAAAAGAAAACTTAGATCCTATGCTTGGTGATTAAACTTGGGTCCTAAGCTTGGCGATTAATTAAGAAGAGGAGACCTAAATTATAAATAGGGAGGTAGAGACAAGAAAAAAAGGGCGGAGGAGCAGATCGAGAGACGAGAACAAGAAGGAACGAAGAAGCGAGGAGTAGAGGCCGAGCGTTTCAGTTCTCTTCATCATCTCCACGGAAGGACAGAAGGATTGTGGAGGCGACGAAGAAATTTTCTTTCCTCTCTCTCTTTATTCTTTGAACCTTAAACCTTATCTTTTTGTTATGGATTTGATTAAAGCCATGTGTGGCTAGTTGGTTTTGCAACCTAGAGAATCTATAAACTTGTTTGGGTTTTAGAGATTATTCCCACGGATTGGTTATGCTTAATTTTATTTCAGTTTATTTAATCCTATGTTTATTGCTATTGCTTATTGAGTGGCCACCATTGAGCATGTTTTGAGGATTTAGGGTTGAACTTAGAAGAGAGAATCCTAAATTAACCTTGGTATTAAATAATGTGGAATTAGGTTTAAATTGAATGTGGAAGTAGGTTTAAATATAATTTGTGTCTAGGATAGGAATATACCTAGAAGCTTCACATAATCAAATTAGAGTGAGCCGAATATAAAATGCATCTTATTTAGTTGTATGAGGCATTACATAATTAATTAAAATAGGTATATAAATGGACCGGAAGGCATTTATAGACGTTAATACTCTAGATTAGTTGATTGGGATAAAATCTAAGAAACAAATAAGGGATTAGTGACTCTAGGTTGCTCCTTCCTTAGTATGATAGTTTCTTTGTTTTAATTTTAATTTCTTTTCTCTTAATTAAATTTAATTTGGTTGCTCAACTTAAACGAAATTGTGAAATTAATGCTTAACTGAAGTTGTGGGTACTAAGTCCTCGTAGGAACGATATCTTACTTACTCTTTATTACTTGATATGGCTCGTGCACTTGCGGAGTCTATAGGCTATAAGGTTTTGCCCCATCAAGTTTTTGGCGCCGTTGCCGGGGACTCAAGGCAATTGGTGATTAGAATTAGAAATCCTTTAGTAGTTTGAGTTTGAGTTTTTTTTTTTTTTTTTTTTTTTTTTAAATCCATTTTCTTTTTTCTTTTCTTTTTTTTTAGCTTTTCGTGTTAGTTTGATACTTTGAGATTTATTTGGCTTTGCAGGTACTTTGGTACATGCTTCTTACATCCAAAGCTACTAAAACACCACATAAAACAAGGAATATCCAAGCGCTTTTGGAATCTACAACACCTCAGATCCAAGAGGAGGAAGTAATACATACTAAAACTGAAGAGATGGCTGAGGATGAAAATGATAATTTGTTTATCAATGATTTTCTGGGAAGACAATCTCGGGGCCATCAGTCAGGAATCGGAGTGCCTGATTTTCAAACCAACAATTTTGAAATCAAGCAGACTATGGTTAAGATGCTTGAACTACAGGGTCAATATTCAGGAAATGACTCAGAAGATCCAAATCGGCATCTGATACAATTCCTTGATGTTTGCAACTCATTCAAGCAGAATGGAGTTCCTAAAGGTGTGATCCGCCTTTGGCTTTTTCCTTACTATTTACAAGGGAAAGCCAAAGAATGGCTCAACAATTTAGAAGAGGGCAGCATAACCTCTTGGGAGACATTGGAAGAAAAGTTCAGATCATGATTTTTTCTACATAACAAGATGGTGAATACAAGAGCCGCTCTTACTAATTTCGACAACAATTTTGGGAACATCTATATGAAGCCTAGGAGAGGTTCAAGTTGCTTATTAGGCAGGGTCTTGGTCACAATCTAGTGAAGTGGGTCTTACTTCAAATCTTCAATACTCGGTTAACTTTCGAATCTAAATCGAATTAAATGTTATCACTAATGGGGGAATTACAAAGCAACCAAGTGAGTCATGCGGAAATGTTTGGATGACTTATTAGCAGACTTTATACAGAACAACAATGAAAGAAGGCAACTGAAATCAGTTGATAAAGTTATTAAGGAACCTTCTTCACAGTTGATGGCAATGTTGAATACAATCAACAAGAGGTTTGATCACTTAGAAGCTCAAGTAAACCGATCTAATGGTAGACAGATGGGAGTCAATGCTATTCATGCTTCTTGTTATTACTGTGGAAATGGCCATGATAATGGACAATGCCTCATATCTCAACAATTGGAGCCAGTCAACTATGCAGGAAACTATTGAGGCAATAACCAGAACAATCCATACTCAAATACATACAATTATGGGTGGCGTAAAAATCTCAACCTCTCTTGGAAATATGGTGCAATTCTTAATGAAGCATGAACCTCTAGTATAAAACAAGTGCAACCTCCTAGGTTCTATCAATTTGAAAAGGAAGTTATTCCTACCCAAGAACCTAAATCTAATCTGGAGGCAGTGATATCTCAGGTCGTAAGTTTTCAATTAAAGAATGCTTAGGAGCAAGTTTCTATTAATGCAAAAGTAGATTCATCTATTGCAGGAGTAAACTCATCTATCAAGAATCTTGAGGTACAAGTGGGACAAATTGCAAATGCTGTGAATGTTTTACAACAAAGAGAATTACCAAGTAATACCATGCCTAATCCTCCTAGAGATGGGAAAGAGGAATGCAAACCTCTAACATTGAGAAGTGGGAATAAAATCTAAGAAACATACAAGGGATTAGTATCTCTAGGTTGTCCTCCTTGATATTTGAATTCTCTCTCTCTCTCTCTCGAAAGTGTTTATTTTTATTAAATTCTTTTGTTTTTACGCTATTGAAAACAATTCGATTTGCTCAACTTAAATGAAAAAAAAAGGAAATTTGACACCTAATCACTAGTTTGACTGAGTCTCTGTGGGATGACCTTAATTTGCCACTTACTATTTTTATGACCCGTACACTTGCGATGCTTACTTAAATTTTGGTAGCATCACATTCCTTAAATTCCACCAATGTTGTGATGGCGAAAAAGGATGCAACGATAATGAAGTCTGTTAGAGAATCTTTTTAGAATGCTTTGGCGCAGATTCACCTTCTGAACCCCGAAGCTAACCTCGAAACCTCCGGGATGGATTGCATGTTCATCGTTAAAGGAGATAAAATAGTCCTGCTCTTTCCTTCCACCGAGAATGTTACTGGGAGCCATTTTGAAGGAAATCAAGGGGATGACGGTGGTGAAGAGGTGCATCAAGGTCCTGGGGCTCCTTCCTGCTAGCTTCTTATCAAAGATACCTTTGGCGGTTTCCATTATATGGTGATTAGCCAAAGCTCGTCCAGCAAACTTTTTAATTTGCCGAACTACTGTGCTCTTTGTTTGATTATTTCCTGTATTAGCTTTTATTCCATGCCTTGGGGTGTTAGAGCCCCTGATTTTGCATCTCCTTGGGTTGTCATCCCAATTGCTTCTCTATAAACATATCATGCAAGAATTTCACGTAGTAATATGCGAGTACTTACTTTTTCTACATAGTTGCTTTACTCTTCATATTCCTTCTTTGCTCTATATATCTTTCTGAGTTGGGGTTTTGCATTGTAATACTGCATCTTGTGAATTCAAAATTAGCTTCAGAATTCTATGACTTGGCCAGAGTCACAAATTTGATGCGCGGAATGCGGGTCTGGGACTACCCATAGGTAGTATACCCTCCTGAGTGATTGACCAGAAATCAATCAGGAGTAAAAGCCATCCATCACATGTCTAGGTTCAGTGTTACAACCAAACTCTAAACAATCCGACTTGATCAGGGTCATTGTGATGGCTTTACTTCCTTGAGCTTTGATGCATCATAGCCACAAAGGGCTTCTTCAGTTGTACCGTGTTCCAAAGGAATCACATTTTAACTGTTATGTGGGCGTTACCTCATCCCAAAGGAGAATGTTTTAGCCATTATCTTAGCCTTGCAGTATCCCGAAGGAATACACTTTGACCTTTTAGGTATCACTACATCCTGGTGGAGTGCGTTTTAGCCATCATCACGGTCTTGCCATATCTCGGCTTAACCTCTATGCTGGTGTTGTCGCATCCTGAAGGAATACGCTTAAACTTGTCTGGGCGTTACCGTATCCCAGAGGAGCACATTTTAGCTGCTATGTGGGTGATACTGTATCCCAGAGGAATATGTTTTAGCCATTATGCGGGCGTTACCGTATCCTGGAAGAGTACGTTTTAGCCATTGTCTCAGTAATCTCCGTTTATGAACAAAAAGTAAAATATCATGATTGAAAGGAGGCATTGTGATCTTTATAAAGCTGGCTCATTCAAAAGGCCCAAAATAAATACCACCTAACAGTGATTCAATTGCACTCAAAATCAGCCTTTAGATATTCATCATCATCCTTTTCAGCCTTCTTCCTTTTCTCGCTCGTCCTCTTTTCCTCCCGAGTGGGACTCTTCTTGCGGCTCGACTCCTTATGCTTGCTTTTCTGGCCGAGAGCCTCGACCACATACTGGCGTAGCTGCCCCCTCGGACGAATTTGTCAATAACATTGCGGAAGTGATAACACTGATTTGTGGTATGTCCTGTGCCCTCATGGAATGCGCAATACCGAGATGGGTCTGCTCCCGATCGGCTGTAAGAAGGTTGAGGTCGTTCTACCCTTTTCATCTCTGTTTGGACCACCTCTTTCTAGATCCGTGCTCGTGATACATTCAGCGGGGTGTAATTTTCGTATCTCGCTATCGGACCACTTCTCTCCCCCTGGTGTCTATTGTCCAAGGTTCGCCTGTTGAACTCGCTCCGTGACTCCTATACTCCTCCTTTCCTTTCAAAAATCTGCCAAGCTTCTCTTTTTCCTTCATGTGTGGACTCTTTCCCCCGTCCTTTGTCATGTCGCTCGTCATCTCCATCTATTCTATTTCAAGGTACTGCTTTGATCAATCTCAGAAGTCCGTCAACGTCTCAGGATGATGTTTCATGATAGACTTCTTTAACCTAAAGGAACTGTCTAGACCGGCTATGGCACAATGTAAATGCACGTCCTCCTTTAGTCCTGGCACTTGCAGAGCTGTGTCTTTGAAACGCTCCAGATAATTTTGCAAAGTTTCCCCGGGTGCTTGCTTTACTAAGCCGAGTTGGAATTCGGTCTTCGGGTGCTTCATACTGGTAGAGAAATTCACCAAAAACTTCTTCTCCAGGTTTTTCATATCCCGAATAAAATTTAACGGCAAAGAGTGAAACCATATCTGTGCGGCTCCCCATAGAGTCCCTGTAAATAAATAGGGTATGACAGGCCCTATAATCCCCTTTACCATAATCTCCATCTTGAAGTTATTAACATGGTTCAACGAGTCTTGACTCTCATCATATTTTGGTGGCTCTCTTGAGTCCAGACCCTTGGGATAGGTAGTAGTCATGATCTCGTCTGAAAATTGGCTCTGGATTTTATCTCCGTCGCGTCCCCTTGTGTGTATCTCGGGTATGCTATTTGTGTCTTTTCTCGAGTCTAAGTCCTCTGCCTGTTGCTTTCCCTTTGCCCGAGCTAAATCAATATGAGTGACTCGGGGAACGCCCGTCACTGATCCGGCTAGGGTTGCTAGTTTCCCAGCCAATGTTCCGGGCAGGATTCTCAAGCATCCTTATGCATTCTTCCAACAATATTATTTTTCTACTCTCTCCTTCAGGAACCTTATCTCGGTCATTGATGACCAAATTTTCCTTTTCATGATCTCCGCAAGGTTCTTCAACGTTGGTATTCACAGAAGTCAAGGCCATAACCTGACTCGGACCAGTATCGTTACGGCCTGTATTCCGAGTTTGTTTCTCTCCTTGTCCAATACGCTCATTTAGCATCTGCCGTATCCTTCGTTGATCTTCCTGCCGCCACAAGGCATTTTGGTGGTCTATGTCCTCCTTTATGCGCCTGGCATCCTGCTCCCACTGAAGTCAGTTCCGAGTATTTATATTCTCTACCCGGTGGAGCATTGATTCCATGGTATTATGCAACATTTTAATGTCAGGATGGTCGATTTGAAACTCAAAAGGAGGGAGTGGAAGGTTTTGATGCTGAACCAGTTGCTACCCTTGCTGGACGTCTCAACTTGGATCAGTGAAATTTGCAGTATCCTCCATCTCGCCTTCAGTCCTTATGGAGATATGGTTAGGATTTGGAGCCACCGAATCCGAATACTTGATCGTTTGCTCTTGGAGCGGCTGCTGTGACTGTCCTTCTGGCAATTGATCCTACCGAGTTGCTTGACTACGACTCCTAGTACTTGCGGCCATTTCAGTGGTCATTTTTATTTTTTTGTGGTCTGGGAATTGAAATTTATCCTTCCCCACAGTCAGCGCCAATGTTCTATCTGATGAACACAAATGTTTAACCACAATGGGTTAGTATATGGTTCATGTAGGATCTGATGATCTCTCCGGGATACGAGGAAGTTTAGTACCGAATAGAAGATTGCTCAGTGGTGTCTATGAGGAAGACACCAATGAATATTTACTGATCACTGTGCTACACGAGAATGGCGTTTAGCCAAAGGGGTGGGGTGTGTGCAAAGTGTAACTGAATAGTAAAAGGATATGAATGGAATATGTGCACCTTGTGGGTAATCTCCTATTTATAGAGATTACCTAAGGTTTCGTCCTAATGGCTGGTCGTTCGCTCCTCAGGCAACATGCATCTCCACGTTCTACAAATGCCTGCTCTACTATCTAACATACCCCTGCTCCACTACCAATATTGCCAGGATTAACGCTTCGATTATGGGGTGATTAGTGTTTCGCCATCTTAAGGAAGGTTTCCGAAATGGTGCATTCTTGTTGGGCCGGCCCCATATTAGGGCCCAATATACGAATCCATAACACTATCTAAATGATATGATGCTTATTATATTATTATAATTACTACATTTGGAGTTTATCTTTCATTTATTTGTATATGACACACCAGAATCATTTTATACATTCACATTTTTAATTTAATTTTATTTAATTCATGGGCTAAAAAACATATATATATCTTCAAAACAAAGACACTATATACTTTTTTTATTTCAGAAATATTTTGTTTGAACCACGCTTATAACTTCTACCTGATTAAATAAAGATGCATCATAATTCTCATTTCAGAACTAATCCACCTAAAATTGCCCCTTTTGTTCTGTTTCCAAAAGATTTTATTTTGATTCTTTAATTTTCAATGCAAATGTTAAAAATAACACAATTTTCATTAATAATGAATTTTACTGATTTTCTTAGTATCTTTAAATTAATTATGCAACTCCTATTCTTATAACTGGACAGAGCAATTACGTTTTTATTCGTTTGCAAGTCTAACAAGATAGGAATTGTTATTGATTCAAATATTAGGCTCATTCAAGGTGTGGCCCAATAAGACTACAAGAAGCAACCAAACCCTAACCCTAAGGTACCCTCTATAAATAGATTGTAAAGCTTAAAGGTACACAGATCTCTAAACTCGCATCTTTACAATTCCGCCACACAGAGCACATGTATCCCCGCTCCACTACCCTTATTGCCGGGATTAACACCGTGATTATAGGGTGATTAGTGTTTCGCCATCTTAAGAAAGGCTTCTAAAATGGTGCATTCTTGTTGGGCCGGCCCCATATCAGGGCCCAATATACGAATCCATAACACTATCTAAATGATATAATGCTTATTATATTATTATAATTACTATATTTGGAGTTATCTTTTATTTATTTGTATATCATACAACAAAATGATTTTATACATTCACGTTTTTAAATTTAATTTTATTTAATTCATGGGCCAAAAAACTTATATATATATCTTCAAAATAAAGACACTATATACTTTTTTATTTCAGAAATATTTTGTTTGAACCACGCTTATAACTTCTACCTGATTAAATAAAGACGCATCATTATTCTCATTTCAGAACTAATCTATGTAAAAGTGCCCCTTTTGTTCTGTTTCCAAAAGATTTTATTTTGATTCTTTAATTTTCAATGCATATGTTAAAAATAACGCAATTTTCATTAATAATGAATTTCACTGATTTTCTTAGTATCTTTAAATTAATTATGCAACTCCTATTCTTATAACTGGACGGAGGAATTATGGTTTTATTCGTTTGCAAGTCTAACAAGATAGGAATTCTTATTGATTCAAATATTAGGCTCATTCAAGGTGTGGTCCAATAAGACTACAAGAGACAACCAAACCCTAACCCTAAGGTACCCTCAATAAATTGATGGTAAACCCTAAAGGTACATAGATCTCTACACTCTGCCTCTTTACAATTCTACGACACAGAGCCCATGTATCCCTGCTCCACTACTTGTATTTCCGATATTAACGTCGTGATTATAGGGTGATTAGTGTTTCACCATGTTAAGGAAGGCTTCCAAAATGGTACATTCTTGTTGGGCCGGCCCCATATCAGAGCCCAATATACAAATCCATAACACTATCTAAAAGATATAATGCTTATTATATTATAGTTTATCTTTTATTTATTTGTATATGATATACCATAATGATTTTATACATTCACGTTTTTAAATTTTATTTTATTTAATTCATGGGCTAAAAAACTTATATATATCTTCAAAATAAAGACACTATAAAATTTTTTATTTCAGAAATATTTTGTTAGAACCACGCTTATTACTTCTACCTAATTAAATGAAGACGCATCATAATTCTCATTTCAGAACTAATCCACGTAAAATTGCCACTTTTGTTCTGTTTCCAAAAGATTTTATTTTGATTCTTTAATTTTCAATGCAATTGTTAAAAATAACACAATTTTCATTAATAATGAATTTTACTGATTTTCTTAGTATCTTTAAATTAATTATGCAACTCCTATTCTTATAACTGGACGGAGGAATTATGATTTTATATGTTTGCAAGTCTAACAAGATAGGAATTGTTATTGATTCAAATATTAGGCTCATTCAAAGTGTGGCCGAATAAGACTACAAGAGACAACCAAACCCTAACCTTAAGGTACCCTCTATAAATAGATGGTAAACCCTAAAAGTACATAGATCTCTACACTCGCCTCTTTACAATTATGTCACACAGAGCACATGTATCCCTGCTCCACTACTTGTATTGCCGGGATTAATGCCGTGATTATACGGTGATTAGTGTTTCGCCATCTTAAGGAAGGCTTCCAAAGTGGTACATTCTTGTTGGGCTGGCCCCATATCGAGCCCAATATACGAATCCATAGCACTATCTAAAAGATATAATGCTTATTATATTATAGTTTATCTTTTATTTATTTGTATATGATACACCATAATGATTTTATACATTCACGTTTTTAAATTTTATTTTATTTAATTCATGGGCCAAAAAACTTATATATATCTTCAAAATAAAGACACTATATACTTTTTTATTTCAGAAATATTTTGTTTGAACCACGATTATAACTTCAACCTGATTAAATAAAGACGCATCATAATTTTTTTTAAGGATTTATTTTTTAAAAAAAAATGGATTTCAATTGGCAACCAACTTGTCTTAATATTGAGAAGGAGATGAATTCTTCATCTTCTATAAAAGATGAATTAATTGCTATTTTAAATTCTTTGAATGAACGTAGGCAACGTAAAAGGAGCATAAATGATGGTTGTATTCCATATGTTGATCTTCTCAATATGTTTACATGTCTTGTATTTATTGTGGAGGGAATCATTTATTTGAACATTGTCCATATAGTACAACTAGTCATTATGTGAGAGATGATTTCACTAGGAACCAAGCTTGTTTTGATAACTCATTTTGTCCTAGTGAAGGTTTTGAGCAACAAAATTTTAGGGAACCACATGTCTATGGTTCTTATGAAAATACCTCTCCTTTTTACTCTTGTCCACATATTGAAGAACACACAATGGAGTATAAGAAAAAATCTAATTTAGAAAGATTATTTGAGGAGTGTGCGGAAGCAGTAGAGAGATCTAATAGAAAGCAAAAGGAGATTGTCACTAGCATTGAGTCAAGTGTCCAAAATATTGGGGTGTATGCGAGTCAAATTGTTTCAACCTTTGAGACTGAGACAAGATAATTTCTTAAGCTTGATAACCACTTCTTATGATGATAAGGATTATTGTGAGCAAATTGAGGGTATAGAATTGCATGAGACTATGGATAATGTAGAAAATGAGTGTGAGCTTGAAATTGATTTAGATGAGAATAGTGGATGTCTAGAAGGGGTTCCGACTGCGGAGCCTGAGGCTTGTGATTTTGGTGATCAAATTGATATGGATGTCCCAATTGATGTTAAGGATAATTCTTCTATGGATGTTTTGACTTTTACTGAAGAGAGTCAAGTTGATTTTATTGGATGCTCTAAATTTTTGGAAGTGCCGATGTTTATTTTCAAAAATACACATGTTGTGCTTTATTTGAATTCAGTGAATACTTGTACTCCAAGATTGTCTATGATTGAGGAAGTACAAGTAATTAACTGGAATGATCAATTTTTGTGTTTGAAACCTTGTTGCTTGAAAAGGAATGAAGACAGGGTAATTAAGGTATTTGATACTTATAATTAGTGGTTTGTTTTAAGAAGTCCGGTGATGACTATAAACCAAGCGCTTCTTGGGAGGCAACCCAATGATTTTGCTCGCATCTTTTATTATTATTATTATTATTATTATTATTATTATTATTATTATTATTATTATTATTATTATTCTTTCTTTCTTTCAGTTTTATTCAGGTTTGAAGATAATCCCTCCTCTTGTGGTTGCAAAGTCTTGCTTGTGCACTCTTTTATCTCTCAAAATTCGAAACATCATGGATGGTACTAAAGGAAGAATTCCACATCGAAAGTTAGAGACCTAAAACCAGGGGAGTACTAGTTCCTTTCCCTCTTTAATTGATTTTTGCAACATTGAGGACAATGTTTGATTTAAGTGTGGGGGAGAGATATGATTTCTTTGGTTATGTTTGTCCTTATGCAATTGAACTGAATTTTTTTTTTTTTTTTGAGATTTTTGCATCGTTTAGGATTGACCTTAATTTTAAGCTTTTCCCATCTTAGAGAATATTATCAAGTCAAAAAAAATATTAAAATAGAAAAAAATGTTTCAATTAAGTCTCTAAGTCTTGAATTTTTGTATCAATCTTAAAATTGATCATGAGAATAGATATTAGTTTGGAATATGATCAACAGATTATTAGTTTATGAATATCATGCTACATGATTTCTTTAGAAAATTAGATGATGACCTTTGCCGGCTAAGTAAAACATGTTGTTTGTGGAAATGACTCAAGCAAAAAAAAAAAAAAAATCACACACACACATGCACACAACTCCAATGACTTATCTAGACCTTACTTAGTAACCGGGGCACTTCATCACCAATGTTGGCACTCGCGTCAAACGGTAAAGTCAAAGAGGGTTATGAGTTAGGCTAAAAGCCTCTTGAGATGCCTGTTGGAATAACTAAGTAACCGGTGCTGCATCACCCATGTGCAGGGTCGCGTCAAAAGGGGACCTACAACGGCTCAAGATAAAAAAAATTAAAAAAAAAAAGTGAAAAAAATTTCCTACACGAGGATCCTTATTAAATTAAATGAAAAGCTTGGTTTAGTGAGGGCATTTGAATTTTTCTGAAGAAATTGAGTAGTGTAATATTCTTTTACTAATTTTATTGTTGAACTTATTGCGTGCTAATCTTTTGATAATGGGATGTTAAAAGATTGTTACAATTGTTTAAGACTATTGGCTTACTGATCTATCCTTATAAGACATTAACTTAAATAAGATTTGATGATATAATCTAAGTGTGGTGGTTTATTACTCTCTGTTTAGGAATTTTATAAGTAGTGTTCTTTTCAGATAATGAATACTCTTTCTTTTGCTTGAGGACAAACAAATGTTTAAGTGTGGGGGAATTTGATAAATATATATTCTATAATTAAATAAGTATAGATTCGGGATATATTGGATTAAATTTATTAATATTATACTTATTTAATTATCTATTATATATTTATCTATCTTTTAATTAAATATAGGATAAAAGAATATTATAACAGAAAATCTATTGATATCCTATTTTATTGTGCTGGAGATATTATGATGCTAATTATATATATATATATATATATATATCATGACAGCACAGTGGAGTTGAAGATTTGAGATTTGAATGGATTCAAGATACACGTGGCAGGGAGGAATTAGAAAGATTACAAAGGAGATATTATCTTCAATTAGGAAAGAAAAGACATGGGCCCGTATGAAGTAATTGCCATGTGATATTCAATTGTTTTTTTTTTTGATACGAAAAAAGTTTTGGAGGGGTTCGACATCAGTCCCCCACCAAGGCCAGGGCACGGCCCCGAGCTCTATGAGCACTTACTGGGGACTTACGAGATCGCCTACCAAAGGAGTCCCAGCGACGGCAGAAGGGATCGAACCCACGACCCAAGGGCCTAGTCCTGGATCCCTTACCATCTATGCCAACTCTCATTGGCTGTGATATTCAATTGTTGAAGGGGATATTATGGTGAAAGAATAGTCTAAGGAAAAGAAGATAAGGGATCATGCCAACGGCCCAACTCGTATCACCCTAAGTAATAGTACATATATTGAAACAAGACGCACAGACGAGGAGAATAATCCGGATGACCATGCACAAATAGGGACGAGGAGCAGCGGCTGAGCAAGTCCTCATCATCTCCATGGAAGGACTGTGGAGGCAACGAAGAAGTTTTCTTTTCTCTCCCTCTTTATTCTTTGAACCTGAGTTCTTATCTTTATCTTTTTATTATGGATTTTATTAGAGCCATGTCTGGCTAATTTTTCTTTTCAACCTAGAGAACCTATGAACTTGTTTGGGTTCTAGAAATTATTGCTACTGTTAGTTTTGTTTAATTTTATTCAGTTTATTTATTCTTGCTTTTATTGCTATTGCTTAGTAATTGATCACTATTAAGCATGTTTTGGGAATTTAGGGTTGAACTTGGAAGAGGGAATCCTAAATTGACCTTGGGGTTAAATAATGTGGAATTAGGTTTAAATTTAATGAGGAATTAGGTTTTAATCTAATTTACGTCTAGGATAGGAATATACCTAGAAGCTCCATATAATCAAATTAGAGTGAGTCTGATTTAAAACGCATCTTATTTAGTTGTGTGAGGCATTACATAATTAATTAAGGTAGGTATATAAATGGACCGGAAGGTATTTATAGGCATTGATACTCTAGATTAGCTGATTAGGTTAAGTCAAAGTTAATTTAGTGGGGATAAAATCTAGGAAACAAATAAGGGATTAGTGACTCTAGGTTGTTCGTTCAATTAGTGTGGTAGTTTATTTGTTTTAATTTCTTTTATTAATTAAATTTAATCTGATTTACTCAACTTAAACGAAATTGTGAGATTAAGGCTTAAGTGAAGTTGTGGATACTACTCTTTATTATTTGATACGGCCCATGCACTCGCGGAGTTTTTTTAGGCTATAACATTTTGCCCTATGAGAAGGCTTCCAAAATGGTACATTCTTGTTGGGCCGGCCCCATATCAGAGCCCAATATACGAATCCATGACACTATCTAAAAGATATAATGCTTATTATATTATACTTTATCTTTTATTTATTTGTATATGATACACCATAATGATTTTACACATTCACGTTTTTAAATTTAATTTTCATTAATTCATGGGCCAAAAAACTTATATTAATCTTCAAAATAAAGACACTATATACTTTTTTATTTCAGAAATATTTTGTTTGAACCACGCTTATAACTTCTACTGATTAAATAAAGACGCATCATAATTCTCATTTCAGAACTAATCCACGTAAAATTGCCCCTTTCGTTCTGTTTACAAAAGATTTTATTTTGATTGTTTAATTTTCAATGCAAATGTTAAAAATAACACAATTTTCATTAATAATGAATTTTATTGATTTTCTTAGTATCTTTAAATTAATTATGCAGCTCCTATTCTTATAACTGGACGAAGCAATTATGGTTTTATTTGTTTGCAAGTCTAACAAGGTAGGAATTGTTATTGATTCAAATATTAGGCCCATTCAAGGTGTGGCCCAACAAGACTACAAGAGGCAACCAAACCCTAACCCTAACGTACCTCTATCAATAGATGGTAAACCCTAAAGGTACACAGATCTCTATACTCTGCTTCTTTGCAATTCTGCCATACAGAGCACACACCCCACTCCATTGGCTGAAAGCCCTCATGTTTGTGCTCTGCGATCTCCTATCCTCTTATGTATCTCGTCCATGGATACCTTGGAGAAAGCTACTTGATCTTGCATCGATATTATTGTCCTTTGAGACTATACACTTATGTTATACGTAGAACATTGGCGCGGTCCTGGGGAATTGGTAAATTTTTGATTCCCGCGACCAAAGATGGTCATTGTTTTCAATTCATAACCGCTATTGGCAGATTCAATGGTTTGCTTACAAGAAATCCAGAGAATGATATAAGAAAAGACGAAAGCGCACACGGGTATGACAGTGGCCAAAGAGAATTTCTGGAGGATAGTTTGTCACGATTAGGTTTACAAAAGCCAAGCATCGAAGATGTTCACAAGATGTTGTGGCAGGACCTTGAAGACACAATTACTCCTCTGCTTCGGACCTCTCTTTCATGGAGGGTATTATGTGAAGCGATTAAGAGCATTGTCATGGAACCTGAGAACTTGATCCGACACGACCCAACAAGAGCAGCAGTTCTCAGCGGTGGGCTTCAACCAATTACCCGTTATGTATGAGCTACCTTCGAGCACTTGTCGATCTCGCTAGACCTTGGAGCAGATTTTTGAAGATAACTGAAGTCACCTCGGTAATAGAGCCGAGATAACTAAAGTTGGCAAAACGACGAATACGAGATCATCGTGGAACTTCAAAGTTGGCATTGTGATGGACCCGAGATAACTAATCCCGGCAGGACAAGTTGGTTTCACTTGAGAATGTTGCTTTGTATCATAAATCTCACTAACACCAAACTACTCGTGTTTCTCAAATTTCATCTCCAAATAATGAATCTTGAGTACTATTCGACTTGTGTGTAGCAAAACAGGACATCTCCTGCTGATCAATCCCGACGGCCTCTCGATTTCAATCAAACTCATATTTTTCCTCGGCTTCATATGGTGGTTCATTTGGTGGCATGCTACAAATGGTTGCGGTAGTTTCCATTCAGGCTGAAGAATGTCGGGTATTTAATGAACTTGACCCACTGGGATTATGGCATGTGTTTGCTTAATGGATTTTTGACCATGTTCACGTTTAGAATTTGATATCTGCTCCTTTTCGGCTACCAATGCTATATGGGCCCATCAGTTTTGATCAAATGTTATGTCCTTATTCCCACCACTTAGGACTTTGAGTAAGTTTTGGCGTATAGTCAGAACGTCGGATTTAACTGTTTCAGGGACAAGTTGATACAGAAAAGGCCGAGGTGGACATTTGAAGATTTGTCGAGATACAACACCGAGATGATGAGGAAATTGAGCTCTTCGGCGAGATGAAGAGTTCTGGAAATTTGAAGATCCTCAAATGCACCATTACTTTGCTTCTCATTAATGCCGAGATGATGATCCTCCGACATGAGGAGGTGCTGAGGCGATGGTGACTTCCGAGATGCCTGCGATTTCTGAGATACATATACCAGGTTAGATACTTGAGATTCTTGATATGCCGAGATATGGATTTTGTAACCTATTAGGATCAGTTTGCCGGATGTTCATCGTGATTTGCATCAAACCAATGTTAAACCAACGTGAGAAGGGTATGCCAAGATAGGAGTTCATCGAGATGTGGAATTTGAAACGTGTATGCCAAGCTTCATGATGATGGCCGAGATACCCATCAAAGATGATAGTGTGTTGCCAAGGTACATATATGTTAATTTGTGATATTGCCAAGTTCATCATATTGGGCGTCGGTGTACAAACTTTCGGGTTCATCAATGGCAGATTTTTACCATGAGGTTAGAGTCTTTGTAAATCTATCATAGTATCTCGGGGATTCTCTCTTTCGGTTCAACTCTTCACCTTACGGAGGATATTGGCCATGGAGGCAAAGAACTTGTTCTCTCATTGCTGGGGAATATCTTATTCACTTGCAGCTACCTCTTTCGGTTGACAAATCAAGTATTGCAGAAATCAAGTATGTTAACTCGATGCATCCTTCACAAGAAGGAAATGACGTGACGTGCTAAAACTCAACCAAAGCTCAAGGTTCCCGCAAACGTCACAAGTTTCGATGTCGGAATTTGATTTAATCGTCTGATTCAAACTTGCTCAAAGCACGCTGTTGAACATGAATCTTGTTCCGCCAAAGAGCTCTAATTGTCATCAAGGTCATATCATCTTCAACAAATTGGCACGCCCACTTCAATTTATTTTTGTTTAAACAAGATCTGCTCAGGAAAAAATTCCCTAGTCACATGACTGAAGATGGAATATCACCTAGAGGGGGGCTGAATAGGTGATCTTTAAAAATCAAAACCTTTTCTCAAATCTTTCATGAGTATGAACGAAATAGAGATCAATAAGAGAAAAGAACACAAAAGAGTTTATACTGGTTCGATCCAATGCTTTGACCTACGTCCAGTCCTCAGAACACCTAGGATTTCACTATTTCTCAAGAACAAATACACACTTTGTAAACGAAGGATGGTCCTCTCACTCACAGACTCCACTCTCCCTTACAAGTTGTAATTGATACACCCTCTCTTAAGGTTCTACAACCTTAAGATCCAACTGAAAATGAAATGAATGTTTAAGTACTCCTCACTAGTGGATAAATTGATGAATACTGAAGTACAAAAATTAATGAAATAGTTGAAACAGCAAATAGTATTACACTCGAATTGATTGCACAATGTTTCGGTGGTTAGCGAATTCAATGCTTCGACTATTTATAGATGCTGTATTTAATGACCATTGATGAAGCTCGTGAAATAGCCGTTGAGTCTCTTGAAGGTGTCCGTTAGACAGATCATGCATTCGTCAAGAGTTTCGCCGTTTGAATATTTGGATGGAATGTGCAAAGTTGACATTCTCTTTCATTCCTTCTGTTTTGCCGTTGTGTAATGGCATTTAATGCGAAGACCAAATATCAGAGAGGCCTTACTTCGATCAGAGTTGGTATATGTGTTTATCTCTATTTTAGGTAACTGCATTTAATGCTTCTGATAGATGGTATGGCTTTATTTAAATTGCTGGTAATTCATGTCCAAATAATCTGAAATTCATGAGCAAAATGGTTAAAAGCATTTGATAATTGCAATAAGTAGGAATCGAAGAATTAAGAGATTATTTGATGATTCATGATTCTCGGAGACGGTGATTTGAAAAACAGGGAAGACATTGCTCGAGCAACCTTCCAGGCTTGCTCGAGCAAGCTCCTTTAGATAGGTGAAAATAATACTCTCTATCGCTGGTGCTTGAGCAGACATATATCTTGCTTGAGCGTGGTGCTCGAGCATGATTCTATCATGCTCAGGCAAGGCTTCTCTTCAATCAGATAGAGTGTATTAACATCGCTGATGCTTAAGCAAGCTTGTCTGTCTGCTCATGAATAAATTCACACTCGGGCAAGCTCCATAAAACTAGTCTGATTCGCTATTGCTCGAGCATGCCATCATGCTTGCTCGAGCAAAGCATAGACAGAGGCGAGAACTGAAGATATCAGTGATGCTGCTCGAGCAAGCTCTTGCCCATGCTCGAGCAGGCTCTTGCCCATGCTCGAGCATGCTACTCAAGCATGATATGATCATGCTCGGGCAAGTCTCGTTTAGGCTTATGAGATGAGAAAGCAACGATATTGCTCGAGCAGCCTTACTCTTCTGCTTGAGCAAGGTGCTCGAGCAAGCTTTTCTGCTATGCTCGAGCAAGACTCATTAGTCTTGTTATTTTCTCACAAAGCTCGATGTTGCTCGAGCATGCAACATATCCTGCTCGAGCAAGGTCTGATGAACTTCTTTCTGCTTGTATATAATAATGCTCAGGCAGACCTCAGAAGTATGCTCAAGTAAGGCTAAAGAGCTCGATGTTGCTCGAGCAAGATTTTATACTCTACTCGAGCAAGACTTTTGAAGTAGTTGCTTTTGCCTTGCAATCGATGTTGCTCGAGCATACAAAACCTTATGCTCGAGTAACCTTCGGTGAAACTCTTTTATCAATTTATCTCAACGATCTTTGATTATTTTAATTCAATAACTTGCAAATTGTGATCGTCAAAACACAAGAACTAACAATGACCAAGATGCAAGATACTGATAGTACATGCTAAAAGTCAAAACTGTGACTGTTACATTTATTTTCAAGATTATATGCCTGCTAAGATATGCTTGATGTTGCCTCGCAATGCCGAGATTGGTGTACACTGTTATTAATACCGGGATGCCACAAATATTTTCTTGTTTTGATTTATGGCGAGGTATCTGAACCGGGATCAATTGCCGGGGTCCGAGGTGCCAGAGAGGTCGAGATGGGGATTTGGAGAAGGGAGATGCCGAGATTGGTGTACACTATTTGCGTATACAATTTGCAGCTTTCAATGGAGGTACTCTTTTTCATACTCTTTAATCATGTCGCAACTAGTGCCCCTGATGCTACAACTGAGTTGAGGTCTTCCAAAATTTTCATCAAGTGGTCTCCCACGTGAGAGTAAATTCCAAGTCAAAAAATCGATTCAACCCTCAGTGTTTAATGAACTTGGTGTGTTGCTGAGGCCATTAAATATGGACGTATCGGTGTAAATGAAGGAGTAATTTCAAGTGTCCCAAATTGAAGTTGACGTGGTCCAAGTTGCCGAAGATGCCGACATTATAATATGAAATTGACATGGTTGAAGTCCAAGATTTTAATTTGAAATCCTGGTTGAGGTCTGAGATAATACTTTGAAATCTGAAAGATGTTGTTGAGCATATAACGGAGGAGGTCGATCAGAGGCACGGACCTATTTAGCATTGCATCGTCGGCTGTAATTTCGCATCAGTAGGCAAACCCACCAGTTCGGTTATTTCTGGGTACACGTAATTTGGGATAACGAGGATCCAAACTTCCTAATTCAGGGGAAGACATGTCATTTACAGCCATTTGAAGCACATTCTTGATTTGATATTGAATAGGGTCACGTTGCGTTCTCTGCCCTCTAACTTTTCAAATTTCAAGGTCTTTTTTCTTCAGTAATATTGCAGAATCAGATGTAAAGCAGGCTGAATGTGACTTGTTCAATTCACTCTCTAGCCTAGTTACCTCTCTTTGCAATTGCTTAATCAATGCTTTGTCGGACATCAGTACATTGACCAGAGCATTAGGGGTCACTTCTTTAGCGCAACTTGCAAATAAGAGGGTGTTTCGGGTTTGTCCAACATGGCTTCGTGAAGGGCTGATTGTGCAGATTATTGCGGCAGAAATTTGTCTTATTAAAATGATGAGAATGCTAGATGTTCTCCTTCAAGAAAAGATGAAGAAGTCACCACTCAACAACTCTTTGAGTATCTTCCATTCGACATAAAGAAGCAGCATGGGAAGATTTGTTGGGATCAAGAGCCATTAGGTTCTAGTATTCATCTACAAAGGCTATGGCTAGAGACAACGTAATCAGCATCGATGATCCAAATGACTTTTGGAAATTTAAATGGGTATTCACCGTTGGAAGAGAACCGAAGATGTACCAGAGTTTGTATACAACCTTCCTACTATTATGCATCTTTGCTTTTGTATATCATTGTGCTCAAATGCTTTGGATTGTCAAATTAATCTTCTTATCGCTGGTTGCAATCGATGCTATATATATCAACAATGAGATGGACTTGCTTGGCAATTATATGCTTGCATATTGGTGACTTTAAGCAACATCTTTTGAGAAATGTGAACCTCAAACTGTATTTTCAACCATGGAAAGTGCTACCAATGGCTATCTAAATCCAAAACGATGTGTCTAACTAATTTGTCAATTTTTTAAGGGAAGTATTTGGCCAATTTGATAAACAATCTGAGGCAAATTTAGAGAAATCAAAATCAAATAAGATGGCAGCAAGAGGAAGCTCATTAAGCCTAGAGGCTCATCTGATGGTCTAACGACGAAGATATGAATCTTTCTATGCCATGGGAAAGCTTTACCTACATTATGAAGCCGATGCTCGATCAATCCTTGACTCTTGATTATGTTCTTGTACATATTCTACATGCAGTCCTGAAACTTGTGCTCATTATACCCTTTTGATTATGACATTAGAAAGGGGTCCTGCAAGATTTCATGACACAACTTCATGAAAACAACTTTTCTGGAGAACCTCCTTTTTGTTTGGGAGATATGCAACATCTGGTTTCAGAAAACCAATTGTCAGGTGAATTTCCAAAGTTCTTGGGTGAAAATAGGAAGTTGAAGTTTTTGCTTGCTTTGCAAAATAATTTTCTCAGGTGAATTACCTAAGACTTGTGTAATTTTTGGGAGGCATGCACTGTTGCTGGTACAGTCAAGCAAAATTATGCAGATATTCTTTCAATGATTTTGCGCCTCCGTCAAGCTTGTGACCACCCGTTTCTTGGAAAAGTGATGACAGAGAAATTAATAGCTTCTCAAAGGAGTTTGACACCTACATTGAAAGATTGGGATTGACACCTACATTGCTAGATTGGAATAGTCATTCTTTACCAAATTAATGGTTGTATATTTTATTGACAATACACTACGCCCTTCCATGGGCCAATTGAATAAGCTTGGATCTGAACAAGCCTTCATAGCCGAAGAATCAATGCATCTTGAAACAATATGGAGTTCTCTTGCATATGATTGGACTTCTTCACATGTTTCAGGAGCTTTTGGGGAGTCTGGCCAATTACTTAAAAATTCCCCAGCCCACTTTTAGAAAGTAATGGGAACTTGTGGAGATAAAAGGACATCTCGCCTACTTTGATGATAACATCACTTTGAAGCCCTGATGTGCAGATCCAAGATTGGCCCTCTAGGCAGAAGGGTTCGGATTTTCATCCCAGCTTGAGGAACGCCATTAATACCTTGTGCCTTTGGTCCAAGCAAACTTTTGTTGCTTTTCGTTACTCCTTATACTATGGATATTTGGAGGCTGATTTTATCAAATCAATTTCTTGTGGAACTTCCAAGTATAGTTGGAAGAATGGCTGATTTCATTGGAGGCCGAGCATTTCTGAATTTCAGGGGCCATGAACTTGGGCATCCAAAGAGAATTAAGTTTCCGGCACAAAGCAACAACTTCGCATATTTATTGCCTCTTCTTATTTGAAATTTTCAATTGTGAACAAAGAAGGCTGAACTTGAAATCACCCTTAAGTATCTCAATCCCCCAGTTGCTTTTTCCATTGCTATAGCATCTATACTACACAGCTTCCGCAATGCTACGGCATAGTTGCTAACTACAACACTATTCAGTTAACCCACCACTATAGTCTATCGAACATTTTGCGTCTGATACTTCTAATGCTAACTTTACTCCTTTCATATGCCTATGGCAATTTTTTAGTTAGATCAACGTTACAAAACAGGGTGTATTGGTTATGAGCGGTAGACACATTCCTGAAGCCTACAATAATAGGTCAAGCCTTGCACCAGCCTGCCTAGCAATCACTGTTTCTTAGAGGTCTAACCTCGACTCCTTGTCAGTATGCAGAGGCCACAAATCTCGCCCTTAGCTTCCGCTAATCAACAAGGTAATTAAATCACTGATAAGCAAACTGAATTTATTGAATTAAGAACTTACAACTGGGTTCATTCAAAACTTAAAGGTTCATCCTCGTTTAGCCATAGGAAATTCAGTTCATGACTAATGAGGGACACACAAAACAGATAAAAACGAAATGACCCATGATCAAAAGATTAAAAACTAAAAGAAAACAGAAAGTTCGACGAAATTCCGACGGCGTGGAAGAAGCCCCGTCACGTCACCACTCCACGTCTTCTTCTCTCCATCTTACCGCAAGGAAGGATGCTAGGTTCTTCCGGAGTTCTCGTGCCTCATGAATTTTCTCTCTCTTCTTTCGAGTCCGGCCGAATGTGGAGTCTCGTTTTGGCTCTACACGACTCTCTCCCTAGGGTTGGCTTGTTGTTTCCTTATATAGTGAGGCTTTCTTGCGGTATAAGTTCCAGCGAGCTGGGCTTTCCAAATCTGTCGAGATCCATCGTATCTTCCGATCGCAGTAGATTGATACTACTGTTCCTGCGAGATTCTTCAAATCTTTTAGTTTCGATCCTCCGCATCTTCTATTCTGTTACGTCAGCAATCTACCTATCTTTTCTCGACCTTCGCAATATTTTCTGAAACAATGTTGACAAAAGATTAGAAAATATGCCACATAGCATCGCGTCCTTTACTTTGCTATAGAGTCAGAGATGCCTTGTATTGCACTTCGTTATGCTTGTCAGAATGCTATAGCATAGTATCAGGTTTGCTATACGTTCTTTTCATAAAACCTTGTACTTGTCCTTCTTTTAGCACATATTTAGGATGTGAATGATTTTTATCCTTCAGCTCCTTATATTCATGAATTTAGGCCTTCTTACTTAGATTGATTGCAATTAAGCTTGTATTTACCATATAATTCAGTCATAAAATATAGGGAAAATATGGCATAAATTGTGCTCATCAAATACCCCCACACTTAGCTTTTTGCACTCTTGGGCAAATTAAGATGAATCTAACAAAAAGCTCATAGTTGTAGCACTCCTATCTGTATAACTCCACTTACACAACCGCTTTCAGTTCTCATCCCCTATTAGACAATCCCACTGCTCGGTACTAGCGGCTCATGATGCGTGGTATTGCTTAAGTGAAGAAGCGTCAAGGGCTCTCAGGTTTAGAGTTTACGCTCTCACCCTGGGGATTTTAGCTTTCTCTCTTGTCATGCTAACCTAGCTCCATAGCCTTGTCAGAGTTCTAAGATTGCTACGTAGCATCTGAGTCTCCATTCTTCCAAAGGACTTCTTGGGTTATTATGGTATGGATAGATGGGTGTTGAGTTGAAAAGTGATGGTAGTGCTATAGCAGGGTATTTAGACAAGTCTTTTTTGGCCGTATCAGAATGCCTCCCTCTGAACTTTGTATTTCTTGCTGCTCTTTATTCTTTTTCCTTCTTTCTTGTTCCCCCCCCTTTTGATAAGCTTACGCCACTTTAAACATAGGGCAAAACAACAGCTCTTTTTGCAGCATTTCGGAGCACTCTGTCCTAGTATTTCCTTCTCAGTTTCCTTCAAACTTATCTGTCTAACTAGTTCTGCTATAGCACAATCATGTAGGCTCAATGGGGTAGCAAAATGGGGATGATGGGAAATGGGTTGGGTATGGGAATGATGGGTATGATATGAATGCCTTTATCCTACGAATTTCACTCTCAGATGCTAAACAGTTTATCAAAGAACTAAGACAAATCAAGGATCACACATGGGCTAGTAGACATGCACACTGGACGCAACTATTAAGTTTACTGTATCAAAGCCCATAATGAATGGAACCCAAATATACAAAAAAAAGAAAAGAAAAAAGAAGAAGTTATTAATGGGTTTCCAAGTCAACCGCTAAGATACCAGCACCTTAATAGTGCAATGGTATTTCGAGCTAGTCTCCTCCCCTTGGTCCTGGGTTCGATCTCCCCCTCCCCTATCGCCTTGTATAAAAAAAAAAGTCAACCGCTAAGATTAAAGACATCCAAGCGACGACGTTTTTAGGAGCTGAGCGGGTTCTGTTTAGAAGCTTGTACTATCTCGGAAGTAGATACTCTACCCAGCGCCCCTCTGCCCATCTCTCATAATCTCAATCCTGGCCTCCAAATCTTAATCTTAGGGTCCAAAATGGTTTTTCAAAAAACCGCATGCGGTAATTTTTACCGCTTTTTCAAAAAATCATTCTGAACCTTTGGATCAAGATTTGACGGTCAGGATTAAAGACGATGAGAGATGGGCGATGGGCTCTAGGCAGAGAAACTGGACTCGTACTTTCTCTCTTGTACTGTAGTAGTGTACATAACATTTTTCGGCCATGGCTCTTTTATTGCTTCGATTGGAGGACGACGATACGCTTTTTGTTGTCTTCATTGGATTTCAAGAGTGCCGATTGGACTATTACCTATTCCCTTCGTTGCTTTTTATAAATTACAGTTTGTTAATGGGTATGATTCTTTTAAAAAATTATATATTTGATGTGTTTAAAATTTTAATACTCTTTTTTTTAAAAAAAAATTATCCTTAATTATATCTCTATCATTTAATTATAACAGTTTCCTACCTATTCTTTTTCTCACCCACTCTTTTTATATGAGTATATTTAGGGGGAAATTTTAGGTATATCACCTTTAACTGACCTTTTTCTCGCAATTTTAATCAATATTAGGTATATCACCTTTCCGATACAAAACTCTTGTTCATGTTTTCATAACCGGTTTTAAAAGTCTTTTTTTTATTATATATATTTATCTATAGAAAAGGACTTTTAAAACCAAATATGTTTTCACAACCGATTTTAAAAGTCCATTTTTTGTAGATCGAAAGAGACTTTTAAGGCATAATATTTTAAAAGTCAGATTTTAAAAATGTGACTTTTAAGACCTCATATTTTAAAAATCTAATTTAAAAAGTATTTTTTAAAATTGGTCGTACATCCGGTCTTAAAAGTAACATATTTTTAAGATCTCTTGTATCGAGACCAGTTCCAAATTTGATTTTAAGAAGTATTATTCATCCAATCTAAAAAAATCTTTTTTATACTAGTCTATATACCAAGCGGGAGGATAACGGCTTCGCCCAAATGTATGAATAGATAACCATATAGGACGTCAGCGTCACGTATATAGTTGCCATTAATGGGAAAATGAAGGGTTGACTGAAATGAAATTGTGGGTTTAACCACATTAACCATAGGGAACCATAGGGAAATTGTCAATCAAGGAAAATATTTTTAAAGAAATCTTAAAACTATTTTATTTAAAAATAAAAAAAGAAAGTAGAATCTCTCACTTGAAAGAATATAAATGTATTATTAAATTAATTATTGTGAAGGAAATATTAGTAAGGGTGATATGGAAAAAACATGACAAAAATTGTTTAAAATTATTTTATTAAAAAAACTATTAGAATTGAAGTGTATGCATGTGACATTAATGAGTTACAAGCATTACTTACTTTATAGAATATATAGGTGAATTATTAAATTATCCATGTGTCTAATTATTATTGAGAAAATATTACAAAGGGTATTTTAAGATGAAATTGAAAAAAATTAGAATTTTATCTTATAATTAGGACTGAGATCAATTACCAAATATTGTCTTTTGAGGGAGTACCTAATAAACTAAGTGCAAATGACACCCTGCAAAAATTCGTCATTTAAGGTGGATAAGAGAAACATTTTGTGCTCAAGAAGAAGGCTGTTCTGCTCTGGGAACATGACTTATTGGACTTGACTAGGAGCCAAGCCTAGGGCCTACGTACCCTGTGAAGGGATCAAAGTCCACGTAGTTCGAACACACACAAAAGGGGGTAGGGTGTGTGCTCTGTGTGGCTGAATATAAATAGTCTAGGGTTAGAACCTCCGTACCTTAGGGTTTTACATCTGTATTTATAGAGTGTACCTTAGGTTGATGTGGCTTGGGCCCTGTGATCTGTGGCCCTGATATCCTAACTGTTAGATAGTCATTTAGATATACCTGGATCGTAGATAAGATTGGATCCTCCTTTATTATAGGTAGATCCTGATATGCGATATGTTCCTTGCTGGGCCATATATTGAATATGGGCCTTATCCAGGTCCGTAACAGTTGCCCCCCAGCCCGGTAGTTCAGGCTTTTGAGCTGTCAGGATGTATCTTGCCTCCAGTCGGTTTTACTAGCCGAGCTATGATGTCGTAGGCCTTACATTGCTGAGTTGAATTACGTTGATCCGGCTATCAAGGCAGCTTACTTCGAAGATCTGAGGTCTTGTCTCAAAGATCCTGAGTGGTGCTGAGATGGTTCGCCTGCATTTGAATCCAGGTGTTGATCACGACTATCAAAGTCGTCTACCCAAAGATCCGAGGTAATGTCTCAAGGATCTGGGGTAATGTCGAGGCGGTTTGCCTGACTTTAAGGTTGGGATCTTTCTTCAGGTTATCCGGGCTAGATTGCTATGAATCTTACCCTCTTGCGTATCTACCGCACACTGCCGGGTTGTGTCCCATTGACCCTAGTTACCGATGTCATTTGCTCAAAGATCCGAGGTAATGTCTCAAGGATATGAGGTAATATCAAGGAGTTCGCTCGACTTCGAGGTCGGGATCCTTATGCGTTCGCCATCGTTGCCAACTGACACCTGGCGGCTCTGTATTCGTACGGGGTTTCAACCACCACACCTAGTCACCTGCGGTTTCTGTGCGCATTTAATACATCCGTCGTGCCACGTGTGTCAGCCCTGCCTTTTGGGCTTAAAAAGTCTCTAGGCTGCTGAGGCGCCTTTTTGTTTGACCCTTCCAAGGTGCGTTTATTGTTTAACCCGGATTTCATATCCAAATTGTTCCATCTTGATTCACTTTTGTCTGAGTCTTGACGAATTCAGATTCCTTCGTATTCCGCTACCGATCTGCCTATTTAGGCGATAGGTTTTTCCCAAGGCGGAATCTATTTACCTTTCCTCGTTCTTTGTTTTTGCTTACCTCGACTTCGGTTGATGGTGAACATGCTTTTTCACTAGCAACGTTCAAGCAACCGGGATAGTATTTGAAAATCCAAATAACCCCATGAGGGCTTCCGTTGGTTCTTCCTACATCAGACAACTGTATAGTAGTTGCCCCCCAGCCTGGCAGTCAAGATCTCTGGGCTGTTGGGGTGGATCTATTATGGAACCCGGACATCGTATCCGAGTTGCTGCAACTTGTTGGATTTTGATGAAGTTCCTATCCGAGGTTCAACGAACCTTGGACTTACTTGTATTCTAATTGAATTGCCCCCCGACATGCAGTCCGGGTTAATCCGCTTTGAAACTTCGTCTGTTTCTTTTCAAGATCGTCGGGATCTCTTCTTCCTCAACCATCCGGGTTTCCACGTTTTGTCTTGCAACACCAAATTCCCTTAATCCGAATTAACCCGAAGAGGAACGGAGGGCTTCGGGTTTGTTTGTTGGTGCAATTGCTTATATCGCTGATAGCTTTACGATGCCACACTGTCTTGTTTGCCCCTGAGCTGGCGGTTGAGAGCCGGGGCTGCCGGGGGTGCATTGACCATTTAACCTGGATCTCATGCCTGAGGTTAATCTTCATTCTCACCAGTGAGGTGGTTCCCTCAGATGATGTCGTTCCTCCGAGTTGAGGGTCGGGGCTTTAGTTTCATTTTTCTTTTAACTGGTCGGGGCGTCTGTGCCCTTTTAAAGAAAGCACTGGATGAGGCCGAGACTGAGATGATGGCCCCAGAAGAGGAGCGTGACGTCGCCATGGCCGCTGCAAGGAAAGCGGCCGGGGAGCTGCTGTTCGTCAAAAAGGTATTGGAGACAACGACCTCCGAGTGCTCCGCTGAAAGCCTAGATCTTTGTGAAGTCACCGTAAAAGCGACGCGCCGATCCGGCCTCCAAGTTGCACTCGACCAAGGATGCTCTTCTGGCGGGGCAGCAGGCCCATTTGGACACCACCGACTCGTTGAAAGAGACTACCTCCGACTGCTTCGACATGGGCTTAGAACAAATCAAGCACTTGAATCCGAACGTATCCCTGAACCTTGCCGGGTATGACTACCAGGCTTATGTGAAGGATGATGTCCTAGTTCTGCCCCCTCCGACGCCCGATGGTGGGTCCATGTCTTTTGAGGAGGAGTAATTGGAAGAGCAAGGCGATGATGAGGCCGGGCAAGGAGCTCCGGAGGTCGGGCAATCCAACGAGGTGGTGCCTTCGGTGATCTTTGCTCCCCAAGCTAGGGGTCGAGTCCTTCACCTTTTTTGCTTTTTCCTTGGGGTGTCTGTGCCCACGTTAAACATTGTATCAAGTTTTCCCAGCATCTGTGCCGGTTACGTACTCTGTTTTCTTTTTAACAATTAAGTGTATGTTAATTGTCTTATTTTTTTATGGATTCTACGCGTAGTTAGGACTTCATCGACCATAGTAGATACAGATCTAAATGCTCGACCATTACGCGTAGTTAGTAATTCATCGACCGTAGTGGATACAGGTCTATATGCTCGACCAGAACTTTAAGTCTGGGAATGTCGGGCAAGGTTGTACGTTTTAACCTCGTGGGGTGTTAACTAACCGCGCTACCGCGTTCCATCCTTTTTAGCCGGAATAGTAAATGGTAACCGAGATAAGGGCAAGTTGTCACATATCCAGCCGAAGTGTCAGCAACGCCATGCTTGAACATTTTGACCTGATCAGGGTCGAAATGACAACTCTCGTGCTTACATCGGGGCGAGCGTTGACGCGTCAATTTCACGATGGCCATGTATGGCGATTTCGCCGAGCTCTAACCTAAGCGCGTCAGAGTACAATGGCCGGTGTCATACATCTAGATGGTTTTTGTTTATAACCGGGTTTAGAGACCTCGGTGTAATGTGTATGACCGGGCGTAATGACCTCGGTGTATTTTATTTCTGACCGGGTGGAATGACCTCGGTGTAGTATCCTTGACTATCGATAGTAAAGCATTTGAATTTCCACTAAGGAATTCTTTATCCGAGGTCTGTTTAAGGAGCACGCGCGGAGTCAACTGGAAAATCTTTAGTTAATCCGGGGTCCAATTAAGGAGCGCGGATTCAACCGTATAGTTTCAATTTATCCTGGGTCCAATTAAGGAGCGCGAAGTAAACTGTACAATGTTTAGTGTATCCAGGGTCCAATTAAGGAGCACGGATTTAACTGTATTTTGCATGGAGCCCGGTTTTTAACTATATTAAGTGTAACCGGGGTCCGGCTTCTTCTCACTTCTCGCAGAACTTTCCACAGAGCCCGGATTTTAACTGTATTAAGTGTAACCTGGGGTTCGACTTCAAAACTTTAGACGGGGCTGAGATTTTAACCAGATTTGGTGTAACCGGGTCCGCCTTTTCTTCTTAGTCGCAAGAATTTACACGGATCCCGATGTTTAACCAGATTTGGTGTAACCGGGTCCGACTCGCAAAACTTTACACGAAGTCCGGATTCTAACTGTGTCCAGTGTAACCGGGGTCCGTCTTCTTTTCATTTCTCTAAAAACTTTACACGGAGCCCAGATTTTAACTGTGTCCGGTGTAACCGGGTCCTTCTTCTTTTTCTTTTGGAGGTGAACTCCCCCGCAAAACTTTACACGGAGGTCGGATTTTAAACAGATTCGGTGTAACCAGGTCCATCTTCAAAAATTCACGAAGCCCGAATTTTAACCAGATTCGGTGTTAATTGGGTCCGGTTTTGAAAATTATCATGAAGGCCCTTTAGCAAGGAGAAGTAGTAAATCATGCAATCACAAAGAGCCAAAAGTTCTTCAGTGACTTTCAAGGGAGTAAACATGTGCACGTTTCTCTATTCAAGAATTCAACTCCATGTATTTATCATGGATAAAATCTGAACTCATGCTGTAAAGCCAAGAAAAGATTGCAAAGTCTGTTGCTCATAGAGATTAAAATGAGTTTGGTTGAAGGGGAAATTGGGTTCTTTTCCCTAGATATAGCAAGACCCAAATCTCACCTCCTCCATTCTGAATTTTCTAGAGAAAACTGGAAACCCAAGAATTGAAAAATCAGAATTCAAATTTTGATATACCAATCAGCAGACGCCACGCGAAATTGATTTAGAACTGTCAGGTTTAATTTTCACAAGCCGAATGCATGTAGGCAATGTTCCATGAGTAATATAAATCACTAATAAAATGAAGTAATCCTGATCTTAAAAATTGGAGCCCATTGAGAATGCCCCGAATTAATTTCAAGATTTTGCCAATAATCCAAGATATTTCATCTTGGGACTTGGCCATGCCAAAAGGCGTGATGTACATCCGCACAAGCAACAAGACAAATCCATGCAATGACTTATGAAGACAAGCCTACGGCTTCAAGAAGTGGTAGAACAATTCGATAGTCTTGGGTTAGTTAAAACATCAGCAAGCTAGAAGTAAAAGGCACCCGACATACTTCTAAGAGAGTTGCTGATATTCCAACCACAATACTTATGAAACCCAGAAGTACTCCCCATTGTTTAGCTTGATTGGTTCCCAAAAGAAATACAGCAATTCCTAAGAATGGAAAGAATTCTGGTGTAGATATCAGCTTTTCTTTGTTCATTTGTGAATTGATCAATCATCCTCTTTGAGGGGTCAGTGCAGAATCTCTTTGAGAAATAAATTCTCTCCAATGCATGTTCAACAAAATCATGGCCCATTTCCACGTATTTTGTTTGATTCTGGACTTGGCCTTCCCACTGCAATAGCACAATATCAAATGGCTTTGTCGTATCCAGCATGGGAATAGCCATAGGGATCACAAACTAACTTCATTAATGTCACACTCCTGAATTGTGGGAGCTCTTGCTGTTTATTATTCTCCAACAAGAAGTATTCAAGGAGAAATGAAGAAGGCACGGTCATGCAAAGAAAAACTCCACTTCCAGATAAGGAATTTTAATATTTTCCGGGGTCAATCTAGTAGACTCCAGATCATGGTCTTCTTGATGATTGAGAATATCAGAAAAATAATTCCTAACCATTACTCTTAAGAAAAGTAAAATTTAAATCAGAAGGTAAAGCACTAATGGCCTAGCCATGTGGTGTCTTTGCCATCACTTTTTCAAATATAGCCCATTATTTTCAAACCCCAGCCATAATTGTCAGAGGCAAAATTTTCGAAATTAGTACTGAACATTTCAATAGATTAATACTTTCTCTATCACTACTTTTTGCCATGGCAGGTACGGGAGTCTTATCTAAGTCAAGTATTTTGGCTATTAAAATCCAAAATTCAACAAAAGCCATATTTCAAAAAACTCACATGGTAGGACCCATTAATACCATCCAATATCTTTTCATTTGCATTCCAATGCATATTCTGCAGAAAGAAAGACACTAGATACATACCGGAGGAACGCCTTATGTATTTAGAAAGAATTTCTCAGCTGGAAGAAAGCCAAATATTTTGCTCGTGTAAACGGAAACCAAGTGTGAGGCTTTCTGAGGTCTGCTGACCTATATATAACCTGGACTTTTTTTATTTCATCGGGAAACTTAAAGTAGCATGCAACAAATATAGGAAACAAAAACTTGGCGGCAGCATCAGATGGAATTTGTGCCCAGCAGTATGAAAGATGACAAACAAATATAAATAGCAAAAACCTGATTGGATGCCCATCATCTTGTCGCGTCAATTCTGAAGATAAATATTAATTGCCAACATATTTATTCTTAACCCGCAGAATAGATATGCCAGGAGCCCCTGGTGAAGCAAAGACAAATCCCAATGTTTCTCTATTGGTCGGCTTGTCTTCATGGACTCCTTCGCTCAGCAACTGTATCTCGGCCTTCAACCAGGAAATCTTCAAATTATGAGTATCTCGGCCTTCGACCAGGTTTTGCGCCAAGATGACGGAAGCTGGAGAAGACGTGATTGAGCAACACGTCCATATTTGATCCACCTCAGAATCTCATCTTCTCAGCATCTCGGGAATCTCGAAGATCATCATCTCGGAAATACATATCTCGGCATTGTAATCTCGGCATCTCCTGAGTATGGCATCTCGGGCCACCTCTGCCGAGGCCCTTGCTTCCACCCAGGATGTTGCTCGGTCAAGCAGTGACGATTCCCTTGTCGCAGATAGAGAAAGACAATCACCTCCTCGTAATCTCGGCATTGTCATCTCGGACATCTCAGAAATCTCGGGCTTCTCGGCACACCATCAAGAAGGCTTCGGCACCTCGGACACCTCAATATCTCGGCATCAACTCAGTAGATATCTCGGCATTCTCTGCATTCTCTGAATCTCGTATGATCCCAAAAGTGCTTACATGCGGCATGACGGCTTGGATGAAGGGCCGGCCTCCAAGGGAGATCAGAAAAGAATCATCCGGATAGGACCCAAGCCACTCCAATCTCGGCCACCTGGCATACTACCTTGAGCCCATCCAATGGTGAATAATTTGCTGAGGACCAAACAGAGCTTCCCTGCGTACTCTGACAGCATGTAGCCCTTATTTTTATGAAGGCAAAAGGAGAGCAAACGCGTCCTCCCTGCTATTGACGATTTCACTTAGCTTGGATCCCAACTGCAATCGACGTTTAATTTTGAAAACCAACTCGCACGATAAGGATTTATGATCGCTGAACGGATTGGTACGACTTCATATTACAGTACGTGTGAACCCGACTCGATGAAAAGACGCCAGGAGCAAAACACAGAATTGATTTCTGAAAAGAGACAATAAGATGGAGAGCCTTCACTAGGTTTCAGTTGGGATCGTTTGTATTGCAATTGAAAATTGGAATTATTGACCTTCCTAGGTCGCGGGAATCAAATAAAAATTTACCGATTTCCACTGTCGGCGTCAATGTTCTGTTCTGGGAACAGGACTTATGGGACTTGACTAAGAGCCAAGTCTAGGGCCTACGTATCCTGTGAAGGGATCAAAGTCCACGTAGTTCGAGCACACACAAAAGGGGGTGGGATGTGTGTGCTCTGTGTGGCTAAATATAAATAGTCTAGGGTTAGAACCTCCGTACCTTAGGGTTTTACCTTTGTATTTATAGAGTGTACCTTAGGTTGATGTGGCTTCGGGGCCCGTGATCTCGTGGCCCCGATATCCTAACTCGGTTAGATAGTCATTTAGATATACCGGATCATAGATAAGATTGGATCCTCCTTTATTATAGGTAGATCCCGATATGCGATATGTTCCTTTTGGGCCATATATTGAATATGGGCCTTATCCAGGTCCGTAACAAAGGAAAAACTCGTGCTCATATAAACTCCAAGGGAAGTATACCCTACCTATACGTTTACTATTCTCTTTTTTACATTTCCTTTATATCCAAAGGTTCAGTATTTGATAGACAACTGTCTTAAAATTAAATGGATATTTAAAAATTCCGATCTAACAAATGAACATACTAAGGAAGGACAATTAAATCATTAAAAATTATATCATTATCCCTTAAATGCCCTTCCTTTATGTACACAAACAATATAATATAAAAAGATATAAGTAAAGAATGAGTTTAGCCAATCATTTCTTCAACAATGATTATATGGTAATCTTGATAGGCTAGTACAACTCCTTTAATGACGAGAAGAATTGTTTGTTTCTTACTACTTTGATTCTATTTATAAGCCATATTTGACTAAAAATTTAGTCTTATTTATATGTCTATTTTCATGTAATAAATAAAAATTGTGATAATTTTACCCATATTAATTGTACCCATAACGATAGAGAGAAGAAACATTTTAAAAGTATCTAATCATAAATGAGGGTAAAGTTAAAAATTTACCCTCATAGTCATTGATTTAACTACTTCTCCTTGATATGTGAGGTTTGATCAAACTAGACTTATAAATACTCCCTCCGATCCTTAATATAAGGCATCAATTTATAAGTTTATTTGGTTCTTTTTATAAGGAACTTGATGATTCCTAATTGTTGGTTCTCTAAAGGTTTTGATGATTGCCAACAATTATAAACAAAGAATGAGGATTTTCTCTCGAAGTTGGAAAATCGAGTGAGAGAGCAAACCTCGAGGTTTGCCCAAAACCTCGAGGTTTGGCCTTACAAAGGAAGCCTCAAGGTTACGTGTTTTAACTTGCAAAAACTTGGTTTCACAAATTTATGTGAAACCTAGAGGTTTATTAAGAAACCTCGAGGTTTTGGACTTCCAAGAGAAAACTCGGTTTTACACCGCATTGTGAAACCTCGAGGTTTACAACAAAACCTCCAGGTTTATGCCTCGGCGCCAAACCGAAAGTTTTGAAATTAAATGTCAAACCTCGAGTATTGAGAGAAACCTCGAGGTTTCTGGCATCCAGAGAGCTAATGTTTTTCGGTATGATAGAAAACCTCGAGGTTTCCATTGAAACCTCCAGGTTTGTGTTTTGACTCAAAACAAAGAACTTTGAAGTTTAAACAAAACCTCGAGTATTGCTATAAACCTCAAGGTTTGTGAGTTCCAGAGCAAATGAACTTTCACTCATTCTAAAACCTCCAGGTTTCTTGAGAAACCTCGGTTTGCTTTTCATCGTGTTTCCGCCGGGTTTCACTTACAATGTGAAACCTCGAGGTTTCGAGAAAACCTTGAGGTTTGGAGTAAGCCGAGAAACCATTGCTTGTTACATCTTAAGAAACCTCCAGGTTTATTATAAACCTCCAGGTTTGAGGTTTTGGTCTTAAATCGTTTTCAACTACAAGTGACTAAACCTCGAGGTTTGTGAACAAACCTCCAGGTTTCTGAACGTTGCCTAAAAATCAAATGTGTCGATTTTGCTATACCTTCTTGTTTGATCTCAATGTTTTCCATGATTAATCTCTAATGGTTCTAGATATGTTTAACCATCTTTTTAGTGAGTTTCGAGACATTAAGGAAAGGTTACTTGAAGGTTTAAAGCAAAAGCAAAAGTGATGTCGTAACATTAAATGCTCAACCCGAAACTTGCATCCTTTTGGTTAATCCATCGAACACGGTTGCAAAGCATTAAAGAATGATTTCTACAACAAGCAACATCTTCTCCAACGGATTAATTTGCAGAGTCAACTTTGATCATCTAGCCAAATTTGGATTAAGTGAGTTTTAGAAAGAGAAGAAGACCTAAGAAGCTCATAACTTCGCAGATCATCTTCAATGGTTTTATTATCAATGCAACGGTCTATTAATGCTATCGACTATAAATAGAGTAGCATTCAATTCTTCTCAACAACAACTACATCCGAAAACGCACAAGCATTCAAGTTCTTCAACTACCTTTCATTTTTCACTTGTATTTTGTCTTTTGACATTATAATCTTCGGTGTTTATTATTATCCACTCTTAGAGAGAGTTTTTATCGTAAATCATTTATTGTTAAGAATCACAAGTCAAGGGGACTTGGTGATTTGGGAGTTCATTGATTACAACTTGTAAGGGGGAGTGAGTTCTAGTGAGAGAACTACTCTTGAGTACGAGAAGTGTGTAATCTTTGTGATAGTGAAAAACCCGAGAGTCCGGGATTTGGATGTAGGTCAAGTTTGTTAGGACCGAACAAAGTATAAATCTCTCCGTGTCCGCCTACTCTTCTTTTCTACTTTTCATCTCTGTTTTCACTTGTCTAAAAAAAAAGCAAGTTAGAGAAATTTTTAAAATACCCAATTCACCCCCTCTTGGGTATATAGTTCCACTTTCACTAATGAGCCTTAATTATTTTTTTCATGTCGCCCATAATTAATAAGGGTAGTTGGTGAGAGTAATAATTAATATGATATTAGAGTTTAGGGCAATTAGTATGGATAATATTAGAAATTACTTAGATGCTATGACACATTTATTGACTTTAACTATTTTATTGATTTGTGAGAAAAGTTAGTTGGTGTCTTATAATAAGAACGACAAGAGTGATATAATAATTGTGCATCTTTATTTTTTTTAATTTTTTTTATATATAAAAGTTTAGGTGTGCATCTCGATTGAGTTGGTCGGAACGTTATGTGATAATGGCGAAGCAAGACCTGGAAAGCCCAAACTAACGCCATTATGCCTTTAATTAAGTCACTCCAAGTTATTTATATCAAAAAAAAAAAAAAAAAAAAAGTCACTCCAAGTTATTTTATTGACTTTAACTTTTTTTATTAGTTTGTGAGAATTGTTAGTTATTGCCTTATAAAAGGATTATGGGGAGTATAAAAAACCTTCAACCAATTCATATGATCAAATGAATGATAGTGAACTCATTAATTTTGTCTTAAATTTATAAATTTTTTTTCCCATTTCACTCCTATAAGGGCTTGAATGAGAGATATAAATATTTGGAACCACATTTAAAAATTAATGAGAGGGATAAAATTGATAAATAAATATTAATGATTCTTGAAGTGAATTATGTTATGGACCAAACAATCCTTCTAAAAGGCACCATATAATAGGGACATGAGGCAGTGTGTGTGTATATATATATATATATATCTTTCATCTTTTCTTCTCACTTCCCCTCATTCGTGTACACTTTAGGGTGTAAGTAGTAGTCTACCTGTTTATTTTTACTTGTCTATTTTCTTTATCTTCATCATCATCATCATCTTCTATTATTTTGGTTACATTATTCATGCTTATGGATCTGATACACATTTGAAGGATGCAGATATCGAAGAGAGAGATGGAGAATGAATTTAGCAATTCTTTTCCTGATGAATCATGTGTTATGAAAGGAGGGGAGGGTCGTTACAGCTATGCTCAAAACTCAACCCTTCAGGCATGTATTTAATCTTTATCCCTCATCGCATAAATATTCCATATTTGTTTTATAAAATCATTTTCTCTGATTTGATGGCTAATATAATGCATTAATCTTCTTTCTTTTATATACAAAGCTATATGACTAGTAATAAAATAATTTAGTTTTATAGAGAAGCGAGGTGATATGTGATGAAATATGTTCATCTAGACAAAAATACCACTCACATTAATATTGTTATGACAATTATATGCCAGAGAGAAATTTTTTTAGAAGAGATTTACAGAGTAAATTTAATTAAGATGAAAAAAAGAAAGAGATCTAGATTTTATAATACACATCTAATGTGCCTCTTTCTAATGCTCTAACCTCCCAAATGTTTTTCCTTTTTTTCTTTTGATAATAAGATTTTATGTAAAATGTTTCACATTTTGATATTTTATGAAATTAAAATGGCATAAATTTATAATTTTTTATGATTTCTTAAAGAAAAGTTACTCTAAAATTGTGCAACTTGTTTTTTTAAGAATCATAAAAATTTAAAACGGCACTATTTAATACACATAAAATATTAAAATATCACTCATGTCATGCAAAATCTTACAATCAAAAGAAAGAAAAATAAAAACAATTGGGGAGTTGGGATATTGCAAATGGCATTATAGCATTAGAGAACATTAGAGACCCCAAACAGGATAAATATCCGTTTTATGGAACTCTTTTGAGCCTCATCATTTAGACGTGCATCTTATTTGAATTTTGCCTCTGTCTCTTCAAAAATTATCATACAGCTTTCGTTTAAAAGTTTTATAGGATTTTAAACTGCTTAATAGTGTAACTACTACTGAACCACATGATATTTGCAGAGATCAGTAATTGAAGTAGCCAAAAAGCTTCTCCAAGGTGCAATAGCTGATAACTTTGACTTAAAAACAATTTGTGTTTCTTCTGAGAACCCAATTTGCATAGCAGACTTAGGCTGCTCCATTGGGCCAAACACATTCATTGTAGCACAAAACATAAGAGAAGCAATAGAACTCCAATGCCAATCTCAAAACCGACGTACTTCACAATTCTTCGTATTCTTCAGTGATCAAGTGTCAAACGATTTCAACACTCTCTTCCAGAAACTTCCTCCGAATAGAAATTACTTTGCAGCTGGAGTTCCTGGCTCTTTCTATGGACCTTTATTTCCGAGGCAAAGCTTGCATTTAGTTCACTCATCTTCATCACTGACCTGGCTATCTAAGTTGCCCAAAGAGCTTACTGATAGAAGCTGTGGTGCTTGGAACAAGGGAAGGGTTTACTATACTAATGCCCCAAAAGAAGTTGAAGATGCTTATAAAAAACAGTTTAAGATGGATTTGATGACATTTTTACAAGCCAGAGCACAAGAGCTTGTGGCAATGGGATAATGATACTTTTGATACCTCCTGCTCCTGATGTGATTGATTATAGTGTGGACTTGTTTGCAGCTGGAAAATATTATGAACTTCTGGGAAGCAGCCTAATGGATATGGCGAAACTGGTGAGTACTTGGATTTCTTTTTTTGGAAGAAGTTGCCATTGGTTAAAAGTGCGCATGGTGCTGAAAACCAGACTGGTGAATAAACTGGCTGAAACAATGGTTCAAGGCCAGTAGTTCAAACCTGGGTCAACTTGAAATCAAATCGGTCATAATTAAAATAATGTTTGAATCAGAAAGCATTATCACAAGTGTATTTATAGAACATTCATGTATAAACCACACATAATTCAACAAAACAGAGTTACTTTGTATCAAAAAAAACAAAACAAAACAAAACAAAACAGAGTTACTACAGCATAAATAGGATAGACTGTTATAGTTTTAAAAACTCAAAATGACGTCACTTTAAGATCAATGAGGAAGCAAAAAAAAAAAAGAATCCAAAACGCTCAACCCCGTCCAAAGCTCTTGACCAACCGGCCAATGGACTTGTTCAAAGGTTCACTGGTTTGATCGGTAAAACTGGGTTGGGTTTCAATACTGTGATAGTGTGTTGTGATAAAAAAAAAAATTTATATCACACTATGTAGGATTCATTTGAATTGCTCTATAAATTTTTCCCTTTTCTTTTAACTCATGGCATCCTGTGTCTTATAAGACTTTTGCATTAGAGAATATAAATAATAAATAATTAGTCCTTTTATCTTGATAAAATGTTGCAAATTATGAATGGTATAGGTTTCAAATTTAATTGATAAGTGATGATATATTTCTTGCACATACTTCTTTCTTTATTATAAGAGTAGGTGCACTAATTTTAGAGTATAAAAATGATATAATTTTTAATTGACAATACGAATGATTTTTGTGTTTGTTCTGCCTCATGGTCCACAGAGTCATCATCTTCTTCACAACCCAAGGACATAATATTTAAAAATTAAGAGTAGCCACCTTATGCAAGTTGTCATATAGAATCAACCATGATAGGAGAATTAAGAATTGGCTAATGGTTTTTTGTTGTTGTGATTGTAGGGACTTGTAAGTGAGGAAAAAGTGGACACTTTTAATGTGCCCTTGTATTTTCCACACGTGAAGGATCTGAAGAAAATGATCGAGAGTAATGAAGATTTCAGTGTGGAGAAAATAGATTCATTTGATTGCTCCTTATCCTTTGTGCCAAACTTGGAAAGGTATGTTTCCCAAGTGAGAGCTGGGCATGAAGTGCAAATTGAGAAGCACTTTGGTGATGGAGTTGCTGATGAACTATTTAATCGCTTTGCTGAGAAACTTAAGGAATCCCCAGAACTCATAAATTTCCAGAAGCTTAAACTTAATTATCACGCTTTTTGTTGTTCTCAAGCGCAAGGTTTGAGCATATACACATGGATATGCAAACAATTCTCTTATGATGAACTTAATTATGATAATAAGTACTGCTTTCGCTTGTTGGACTTTATTTATCATGAATGGTGAAAGTAATATATATTTAACTAATGTGTTTGAAAAGTTTATTGGGTTAAAATTCAATTTTTCCTCGGGAGTTTTTGCATAGGAGCTGTAAGCATCCAAGAGGATTTTTAATTGGGTTAACATCACTCTTGGTCCTTAAAGTTTGACTCAATTTTGGTTTTGTTCCCTCAAGTTTGAAACTAGTGGTTTTGGTTTCTTCAAGTTTACTCCGTTTATAACAGTCAGGGGCGGAATTAGGGGGGCTAGGGGTGGCCCCTGCCCCCCTAAAATTACAGAAGTGAACCCAAGATTTTAAGAAATTATGCTTTTGTCTTATAAAATTTTAAAATTTTCACTTTAGTCCTTATTCAAAAGTTTCATGAAGGGACTAAAATGAAAAAATTGAAATATTTATGATGCTAAATCATAATTTCTTAAAATTTTGGGTCCAATTCTGTAATTTTCACTCCCTAATTTCAAATGCTAACTTCATTGGGTTCTATCTGTAATTTTCACCCCCAATATTTAGATCCTGGCTCCGCCTCTGATAACAGGGTGTCTTGAAATTTGAGAAGGACTTGAAGTGGCATTTGACGGTGTCAATTTATCTTATGTGTCACTAACTCTATTAAATTAACTTATGCGGCATACGAAATATGATGTGGCAAATATATTACTACCTCACGGTCCTAATTAAAAGACCATGTTGAATTTTTTTTGGAGAGATTAAGGAAGATAAATAAGTTGCTTAATCATATCATATATTGTATATTCTTAAATTATACGCCCCCTGGTCCTAATTATAGAAACATATTTCGGAGTTGGTATTGGTCCTAATTATAGGACGAAGTTTTATTTTTTGTCCATTTCTTCCTAAAATAGTCCTATTGATACTTTCTCAATAATAATTAAACACAATAATAATTTAAAAATGCACCTATATATTTTATAAATAAGTAATGCTCACAACTCATTAATGTCACATACACATCAATTTTTCTTTTTTTAATAAAATAATTTTAAGCAATTTTGCGACATTTTTCTCATATCACCCCTACTAATACTTTCTCCACAATAATTAATTTAACAATACGCTTATATCCTATCAAGTGAGCGATTCTACTTTCTTTTTTATTTTTGAATAAAATAATTTTAATATTTCTTCAAAAATGTTTCCTGTAACAGGATGATATGGAGAGAAGTCTTTAGATATTTCATTATGAATTATTGAAGGGTGATATGCAAAGAAGTCGTGCGAGGAGGTCCGACATGTGCGGGTCCAAGAAGCGGAGAATATGAATGATTGAGAGCTTTTGTTACACTATATATTATACAGATGTCATTTTAAGTTTTAAATAAGGGCATTTTAGGAAAATGAACACAATTAGCTAATTTAACTACTATCCTTAATTTCTCCAAAATCTGGTAAATAGCTCCTACCGGAGGGAGTATATTAATTTATTAGTCAAACTAATGAGTCGAAGTAATTTAATTAACTTTCTTAATTTCTCTAAAAAAAGTCAACTTCGTCTTATGATCAGCTGGAGGGAGTATTTAACTCGTGAGGTGCTTATTTAAATTATTTCATTGCGAGACTTTGAACCAGAAGGGGACTTGGGCACGGGTCGCAGTAGCTCTCTCGTCTTAGATCTGCCTAGAATGTATCACCAAGTTTATATTCGCTTTGAGCTTTGCCTGTTTGGAGGTTCCCAAAACTTAGGTTTTGGAAAGAAAATCTAGGTTTTGTCACAAGTCTGCCTTTTCCAGAAGCTACTCGCATCAAACCTGGGTTTTGAAAGTTTGCCAAGCACCCATTTTTATCTAAAAGCCCCAAAAAGCTATTTTCCAAAAATCATTTTTACCTCGTAAATCTCAAAAGTTATTCTCAAAAGACATTTTTACCTCGTAAATCGTGAAAATCATTTCTTCAAAAGATTAGTCAAGACTCTGAAATATTTTATGATCTAAAAAATTTATTTTAAGATATCAAAAAAATATTTCGTGGTAATAACTGATCTTAAAAAATATTTCGGGGTATTAACATGTACTAAACAAATACTTAATACGATCGATCTTTTGAAAAGATACTTCTCATGGTCTGAAAATTTTATTTTAGGATATTGAAAAATTTTCAAGGTAACAACTGATCTTAAAAAAATATTTCAGGGTATTAATAATCTTTTTTAAAAAAGGTATAGTACTAACGGGTACTAAAAAGATACTAAAAAAATATTTCCGATCTTAAAAAAAAATTAGGATATTGAAAAAAAAATTCGGGTAATGACTAATCTTGAAAAAATATTTTAGGGTTTTAAAGGTACTACAAAATATCTTAAGGATACTAACTAATACTGAAAATAATACTTGATGATGGCAAAGGAGAAACAAAAAGTTGAAAAAATAGTTTTTCACAAAACATAGGTTTTGATGTAGAATACCTTTTGGAAAAAATAGGGGTGTTTGGTAAGGTTGTAATAAAACCTAGGTTTTGTTACCTGGAAAAAAATACGGGTGTTTGACAAACTTTTGCAAAACCTAGGTTTGATGTAGAATAGCTTAGGACAATTTTGGGGGTGTTTGACAAACTTTTATCAAAACCTAGGTTTTGAAGTTATCCAAAGACTCATTTTTATCCAAAAGCTATCAAAAATCATTTTTACCTTGTAAATCCCAAAAGTCTTCCTTCAAAAAGCCATTTTTAACTTATAAACAATGAAAATAATTTTTCAGAAGCTACATCCAAATGAGCTTGTGGTCTCACCGTTCCCTTCAACATCCAACACACCGTCGTCTGCGGATAGTTCCCAAGTTCGTAGAGTCTGATGATTGGCAACACCCTGCCGTCAAAGCAATTATCTATGTATCCTCTGTGAACATTGTTACACACCTACAGGTCTCGCCCTTTCGGGTGGCGGGTAGTGTGATCCTTTACTTTTATTCAATTTAGAATTATTTTCCATGTCAATTTAAGTCATTCATTAGAGTATTAGTAGTAGAGCATACAACGGTTTGGACAACAATATACAGGTAAAATATAGTACGGAAAGGTAAATTTCCCCAAAGGGATCAAATATACAGATGATACCCAAAATAATTATAATACAGTCATCTGGGACACCAAAATATCCAAAATAAGTCTCCGACAACCACCATCATAAAACCCTAATCCTGCTCCGTCGTCTTACCTCGTCTCCGCTTAAACCTAGATGTAATACACGAAGGCTTAAATGGGGTTGGGATTCAAAATTGAATCTCGAGTATAACCATTAATTTCATATAAAATGTATATGCAATGCATGTAAGAAAAACCACGATTAAAAACACAAACCATATATCATTCAGTATCATGCACATAGCCAAATCCAGAACTAGTAGTCCTAATAGCACATAGTACAGAATACTGGGCACGGCACATGGTAAGGCCCTTATTGCACACAACATGTTACGGTTCCAAAGCACTTGAAAATAAATGATAACCAAATGTATGCAATATACATGGTAAAACGTACATATACAAGTTACACAAAGTATATGATGTTTAAGGTTACTACCTAACTGCTTCAAAATCTTCAACTAGTTTCACGTTTGTTTAATTGTTTCAGCAACTATCGCGTCCTATAAATATACATTTACAAAAGACGGATTATTATTTGCCCAAACTCTTCACAATCTCCAACGTCATGGCACTAGGTTTAATGTAAGGCTATTGGGCCTATATCAACCCTCCAAGGTCAATTTTAATTTTTGAAGGCCAAACTATATATTTTGGGCCTTACTTTTCATTTTTACTTCTAGGCCCAATTTTTACCAATTTATTATGAGATCTCTGGGAAATCATAATTAATTCTGTATAGCTCCAATTGGGATGAAACGAATCTCTGTTTGAAGCTATATAAATCTATCTTAAGAAAAATAATCACAAGATTTATTGATAATTGTATTATTCTCAAAATTTCAAAATTGTAGATATAACCTGACTCTTTACATAGGATTTTCCAGAATTTTCTAATTAAATTTTGAAAATTCGTAATTAATTCTACAAAAATCCAAATGAGGTGCTTCCAAAAGCTAAGTGTTCCTTAGCATGTCTATTTTCACAAAAAAGATAATACCAATAGCCATAACACATTATATCATTCCCAAATTTAAAAAATGTAAACATTGTCTAGAAAACTTTCCAAAATTGTGACTCAAATTCCAAAAATTATATCTCGAGTTACAAACCCCTGCGTTTAAGGTGATCCAAAGCTCATTTTAAAGATTATCATGTTTACTATTAACAAAAAATTTGATGAAAAAACTATAAGGTTTCCCATTCAAAAAGGACCCAAAACTGATCACCATTTTTGGAACACGAAATTCATCCAGATTTTCGGTTAAACTTCGAAAAATCATATCTCCCTCAATACTTATCGGAATTCAACGAATTACTTATCAAATTAAACCTCTATGTGTCTAATATTTATCTGGAAACTTTCATGGAAAAACTTGATCATTTATCATTTCAAAATTGAACCCAAAAAAGATTGTTCATTTTGTTTTCCAGTTTTCAATGTCTGATTTTGAAAAATCATAACTCCCAATCTACATGTCCGTTTTAGTTGTGTTTTTGCTTGTTTTGAACCTTATTGAGTCTACTATTTACTGTAAGAATTTCAAAGAAAAAAAATAAAAGGTTTACCATTTCAAAATCAAACTCAAAACCGATATACTTTCTAGAAGTGTAGAAACGTTCCAGGTTTTTACGCTAAATTTTGAAAAATCATATATCTCAATCTACATGTTCGTTTTGGCTGGGTTTTGACTCATTTTAAACCTTATTGTGTCTACTATCTTTTATAGAAAGTTATTGCAAAAAAATCAAACGTTTTCCATAGAAGTAAATGTTTACAACCTTCTCTGTTTTTCTGGTATGAAAACGAGGGGGTGTTTCGGTTTCGTCATTTTCTCACTCAACCGAGAAAACCAAACATGTAAAAGCCATGGGAACGAAGAGGAAGAGGCTCAAAGAACTCATCTTGGTTGTCCCTTAAGCTTTCATGCACTTTTGGTCCTTCTTCCTTCTGACTTCTCACACTCTTTCTCCGTCTCTCGTTCTCTACGTTTTTTCTATTTCTGTTTCTTTCTTTCTTGGTTGATGACTAATCTGCTGATATAAGGAGGAAGGGAAGTGGTGTGGAGCTCGAGAGGTATGGGGGTGGGTCTGTTTCACTGTTCTTGCATGTTTCAGTCATTGGCTGAAAGTGAAATGCGACATGATCTGGTTTCCTTTCTTGCTTGACTCTGTGTGTTTCGTGTTGTTGTTTCTTTTTTTTTTTCTTTTTATTATATCGATGCTTGTTGGAGCACCTTTGGAGAAGTGGGCTGAGTGCATAATAAAAGAAATTGAGTTGAATAAATGATAATGGGCTAAAGTGATCTTAAATGACCTGGAAGTGTTTTGCGAGAACTCACATGTTGGGCTTCATGGAGGAAATGAACTCTGCAGATAATGAAATGAGTTTGGCCCAAATGGATTAAATGGATTTAAGTGGTTGGGCTACTTTAAAAATTATCTCGCTTGATCTTGTTCAAGACTCATATAAGTATTTGATAATTATTAAAATTAAATCCCTAATTCCATTTAAGGATTTTATTTCTCAATTAAATTTCTTTTGGCCTTAAAATAGTAATCTCATAATTTTTAGGCTTAAATTATTCCTTACTTGAATTTATTCTTTTCCCAAAATAAATTAAGGGAAAAATAAGTCTAAATTTTAGATAATTATTCTCATAATTATTTTAAGTCAAATTCCATAATTTAATTTCCATAAAATATTTCAAATTTCAAATCCCAAAATTTGGGATGTTACAAACATCGAAGCCATGTTGCAAACGCCAATGCTGAGAACCCCAGAAAGAAACTGACACGGCCCAACAACGGCAGCTAGCTTCACCCTCTGATGATTTTCGGCGTCGAACTCGTTCCCGACTCACGTCGATACTCCAAAGCTTAACAAAGAAGGAAACATGTAGATCAAAGCCGTGGTGTAAATCGAACGCCCATGGAAGCAACGGAGGCTCGAGGATTCGAAGCAATCCACGAGTAATATCATTATTTCATACAACCACCATTCTAGACACATTGAAATGTAGCTTGGAATAGCCGATTCATGAGTGGTTTCCAATCTCTAAAACAATTCCAAGATATCCCATTCCATGCTTGCTTGTGAATCCCTGAGATCAAAATCTAGATTACGAGTGACCCCACAAGATTTAAATTCGCCCAAATAGAGCTTAACGCAATGCCTTTGATTCCGAGTTTAAGAATAGAGACAAGGAGGTAATAAATATGAAGTAGAATCGACAACCAAGCACAATAAGTTAAAGAAAGTGTTGCGGATTGGCTTCGTAAATAGATTCGAAGAGGGTGAATAAACGATTGGGCCAAAAGATCAGAAAGTGTTGTGAAGGATTTCTTTCTTTCTTTTTTAAAAATAAATAAATAAATAAATAAAACACCTCACAAGTTTTATGATACATTCGTCACATCTTATTTCTAGTTGAGCATGCCACATAAGCTAATTTAACGGAGTTAGTAACATATAGGATATATTAATACCGTCAAATGTCACCCCAATTCATTCTCAAACTTCAGAGACTAACCAACTGTTATAATGGAGTAAACTTGAAAGATTAAAATCACTAGTTTCAGATATGAGGGACCAAAACCAAAATTGGGTGAAACTTCAAAGACCACAAGTAGTATTAACCCTTTTTAATTTTTTAAACAATTTTGCCCATGGATGTTAAAAATAGAGCAATGTTGCCCATGGATGTTAAAAATATTAATAATCAAGTCATTTTTTAACTGTTAAAACAATATTGCTAGTTTTTTTAAAGATTTTTGGGGAGAAATTGATAAAACAATTTTCTAATATTTTGTTAACATTGATGCCTCTAAAAAAATATTATGTTACTAATATTTTATTATGAAAATCATGATTGGATAAAAAATTTGGGACTATACAAGCGGGTAATAAATATTACAACTCTAAGAATTGCTGCAGTTTTATGCATTCATTACTACATAATCTTACGTATATGATTATTAATAAAGATTAGTCTTAGTGAAGAATAACCATAATGTATTTGAGGTAGAGTTTGTGTAAGAATATATATAAGGGTTTATCGTTTGTCATGTTACTTGACATAAGATTATGTCAAGTCACCTCAAAACTATGTCATTTTGGAAGTTTATTAATTCCCCTAACTCCAAAATGACGTCGTTTTGAGAGTTAGAGGAATTAATGAAGGGTGTTTTGATAAAATTCATGTAATAAATACAAAAAACACCCTTCATTAATTTCCCTAACTCCCAAAATGACGTTGTTTTGGAGTTAGGGGAATTAATGAACTCCCAAAATGACATAGTTTTTGGATGACTTGACATAACCTTATGTCAAGTGACATGACAAACGATAAACCTATATATATATAACATTAAAATATAGCAATTAATTATTAATCGTCGTTTATTTACTAACAAAAATGATAGCTTTTATGAAAATTAAAGCCGTTATCCATGCCCCTCAATAAATGACGGTCTGGAATCGTTATATATCTGCGTCGAGTATATATAGTGCTTCCATATATGACGGTTTGAAACCGTCATGTATGATAATAACTATCATATATCTGTGATTTTATAATAGTGATTGCTAAGAGAGTTTTGAATCAACGGTTTACACATGGGCATGTCGTACACCCGCGCACACACACACATATAAAATATGTATGGAATAACTCTCATATATGTGTGATTTTGTAGTAGTAGTGATTGGTAAGAGAGTTTTGAATCAAAGGTTTGTATATACACATGCAATACGCCTGCTCACACACAATGATATTGATAGGGCAAAACTTTATAGCCTATAAACTCCGAAAGTATACGGGCCGTATCAAGTAATAAAGTGATAAGAAAAGTATCGTTCCCACGAGGACTTAGTATCACAACTTTAGTTAAGCATTAATTTCACAATTTCGTTTAAGTTGAGAAAACCAAATTTAATTTAATTTAGAGAAAAGAAATTAAAACTAAAATTAAAACAAACTAACCACACACTAATGAACGAGCAACCTAGAGTCACTAATCCCTTATTTGATTCTTAGATTTTATTCCCACCAAATTAACTTTGACTTAACTTAATCAGCTAATCTAGAGTATTAATGTTTATAAGTGCCTGTCGGTCCACTTATACACCTACCTCAAATAATTATGCAATGTCTCACATAATTAATTAAGGTGCAATTCAAATCGGGCTCACTCTAATTTGACTATGCGGAGCTTCTAGGTATATGTCTATCCTAGACGCAAATTAGATTAAAACCTAACTTCACGTTAAATTTAAACCAAAGTCCACATTATTTATTCCCAAGGTCAATTTAGGATTCCCTCTTTCAAGTCCAACCCTACATCCCCATAACATGCTCAATGGTGGCCACTCACTAAGCAATAGCAATAAACACAGGATTAAATAAACTGGAATAAAATTAAGCAAAACCAATCTATGGGAATAATCTCTAAAACCCAAACAAGTTTATAGGTTCCCTAGATTGCAAAACCAACTAGCCACACATGGCTTTATTCAAATCTATAACAAAAATGAAACTCAGTTCAAAGAATAAAAGAGAGAGAGGAAAGAAAATTTCTCCGTCGCCTCCACGTCCTTTCGTCTTTCCGTGGAGATGATGAAGAGAACTGAACGCTCAGCCTCTGCTCCTCTGCTTCTTCGTTCCTTCTAGTTCTGCATCTCCTGATCTCCTTCTCTTCTTGTCTCTGCCTCCCTATTTATAATTTAGGTCTTGGGTCACTAATTTTCTTTTTCTTATTAAAAAGATATCTCATATCTTGTAATCAACTCCACGAGATCACACAATTGATTTTTTTCTATTTTTCTTCCGTGAGACCCTTGAATTGGGCTGATTGTATATCCTCTTAATTGCTCTTTCTACTTCTTTCCAAATCGCCTAATATTCCCCGCAAAATATAATAGGAAATAAGTAGATTTTATATCAAAATATCTTTTTATCCTATAATGATGAAAAAGTCAATAAAAGATAATTAAATAGGTATATAATATCAATAATTCCAATCAATGCTCATAAAATATACACCTATTTAATCATAAAATATGTACTTATCGTATATATATATATATATATATATATATATATATATATTTATATATATTTATGTATACTTTTTATTGGTAAAGTAGCATCCATCAACCTGTTATTAATTTTTAGTAGTATTCATCCATCACCCAATACTGCAGAAAAGCCCATACTTAATGGTTATTTTTAAGGGCGGATCCACATTTAGGATTGGGGGGCAAGTGCCCCCCCTGAATTTGAGATTTTTTTTTTTAAAATTCAAGTTAAACGAATTAGCATTAGCATTATTTGTCTACTTTCCTTGAATTAATACATGTTTGAATGATTGTCTACCCTTAATACATCAAGATTGCACTTCGTAATCAGATGAGGGATGAATGGTTGAATGATTGTTTAGTGCCTTATATTGAAAAATATGTATTTGATATTATTGATAATAAGACAATTATGATGGAATTTCAAAAAATAAGACCTAGAAGAATGACATTGTAATTATTTTTATTGTAATATACTTTTGTTATATATTAAAGTATATGTATTCGAACTTATTAGTGCCCACCCTTCATTGTAATTTATGAAGTTTGCATTTCTAACATGTATTTAGCATTGCTTTTCTAAATGACGGGTTTGTAAAATAATTGTCTCTCTTATAACATCATCAAGTATTCACTTGATTTCATGAATATTTTTTTTATTTTTAGTTTTTTCTTGTTGTATTCTTTTATTTTTTAATACATTTAAAACTTTCCTTTAAAAAAATCTTGGGAGCCCACTAGTACCCCTTCAATAATTTTCTGAATCCGCCTTTGTTTTTATCTATACTTGACAGTTCACAACACTTATATATGAACATGCTATAAATTCTTATAAATTTTCTGAGTAAATACTTAATGGTTCTTAATCGTGATATTTTGGTTACAATATTTAACGGTTGCAACACACTAATATTTAAATGATTATAACACAATAGTTGTAATGTATTGAGCTAAGAAGAGCCTGTGAACTTTAAATGTAATACCATACACACACAAACATTTCAGTTTACAAACACAATATATAAATATAAATATAAAATTTAATATATTACTAAATATTTCTATTTAGTTTTTTTTTTTAACAATATTTAGTTTTCTCATTCTAGGCCATGTAAGTTTTTATTATAATTTAATATATTTTTGTTCATTTCATTGTATAGTTTATTTTTATTTGCATTTATAATATTAGTATATTTATTTTTAAAATTTCACATATATTATATTATAATTTGAATAATAAATATGAAATAATAATTTTTATATATTCATATTATAATTTTTTATATTTAAAATTATTAAATAAATTATAATTAAAAAATATAATTATTGAAACAATGAACTATTTTGAAATTTTATTATTTTATATGATAAAATGAAATACTTTGAAGATATTATAATAAAATTTAACTATTCAATATCCTTAGTTATAATTAATTCAAATTATCTTTTGGGTTGGATATGATATCAATTCAATCCATGTTTTCAAATTATAATATCTAAATAAAAGCTATTTTTGACCAAGTTATTATTCCATACTTATTGATTGAACTATATTTTTATAGGATTTTTCATGATTAAATTGAGGATTTTAATATACTTCTTAGGCCATTATTACATGATTAAACATTAATTTGAGTTCGGGACATTTGTATTGAATTAAATGTAATTAGGAACAAAATGGTCGTAATTTGTTAATTATGTATGCAAATGGTTTCTTAGACTTTTGATGCTACCTTGTATTTAATCTTGTATTGTATGTGTTTAAGAAAAAAATTGAGATTTTGGAGGGTCAAAATTAATATTTTGAGTACTGGGGAAAATTTCTTTTGAAAAGTTCCTAGAATTTTAAAAATTGCAAACCAATGAAGAAAATGGACCAAGAAAAGCTACATAAAAAATCCATATCTTTTAAACATTACGGTTAAGCCATACAAATGTTTCAAATACTTACACTTTGTCCCTCCTCGTGAACTTTTCAAAATTTCAGATAGCTCCCTAGTCGAAATAGATTTTGACCAAGGACCTTTCTTCCAAACACTGACTCGATTTGGAGCTTCAGCGCCGCGAGAGACCCGAAGACAGAGAGCTTGATCCTTCACCACTCCACCTTTGCCCTTCTTCTCCCTCTCCAGTGGCTTCCTCTTCAACCATGGTCACCGGCGAGCGTTGTTCCTTCACCACCATAGACATAGCAGTTTTCAACAGAGAAGCAAAGATGGAAATTGGAGGAGCTTCACTGTCACTCCATCAACCACCACCGTAAGCCTCCTTTTCTCTTCCAGAGCCACCATTGTCTCCTCCGTCTTCCGAGTTTTCTCTTTTTCCACCACCACTGCACTGTCCCTTCCTCCATACCACTACCTCTAGCCGACCTCAGCTGGAGAGAGGGAGCTTGGACGAGAGAAGCACGGAGATACCTGAGAGAGATCAGAGCTTTGGGAGGTGAGAGGAGCTTCTATCAGAGAGTGAAGAGGAAGAAGCTACTCCCACAGTCACCTTCGTTCCTCCTCCACCGAGAACCGCCTTTCATTTAACACCACCACTATCTTCTTCCTTCTTCACCTTCGTTGGATTTCGCACCACTATCATTATCAGAATCCTCTTCTTCTCTGGCCACTGTCACGTCATTCCAGATTCTCCTTTCTCTTTTTCCATAATTTTTCAGGCAAGTCTATGAGTTTTCCAGCGCCAGTATTTTCTAGCAAGTGTTTTGAAGAAGCCGAGGTTGCAATTCAGCTTATGTGTAGCTAGATTCTCTTGAATTTTGGTGGTGATGAAGAGAGTGCATGGAGCTTCAATGTGCTATAAAGAGCAGTTTATTCGTTTTCCATTAGCTCAATTCATGTATTGTATTCTGTTTGGATTGATTTTGTATTGATATATGTTATGAGACTTAGATGAGTGATTATTTGTCTATGATGAATTGTTCTTGAGTTGAGTTTTATATTGGGTCATTTGGATTTTGTTTGGAACTAATTAATGAAGTTATGCACTCTATGTGATTACTAGTGTATATGATGGATTTATTTCAATGTTGCGATTGTGCTTTCATTTAATAAGAAGTAAGTTCATTAAATGATTTTCAAGTACATATCAAATGGTTTTCAACAATTTATCTTAGAGATTACTATGAATGCAATCATATGATTAGTCATTAATTAGGTAGGTTGGACTCAATGCGATAGCTTGAGGTTTCCAATTTGACTTGATGAAAATTAAATCATAAATTATTTTGAGAAGTTAGGAAAGTCATTAACTTTGCTACCAAGACTTATTTCATCATTCATATTCTCATTTCCTCATATCCATTCCATTTTATAAAAAGAATACCAAAAATTGTAGCTTTAGGATTTAATTAAATTGCATAACTCTTTTAGTAAATAATTTGAAAAAAATCAAAACCAATTTCCTCTTATTTCATTGCATTTACATGTCATTTAGATTATTATTAGGAATTAATAAAAGGTTCATCAAGAAGAGAGAACAATCCTAAGTTTGCCTATACATAATCCTTGATTAATTTCTTATTTTGAACCCCAAGACTAACGTATAAAATTAAAGGAACTCATCAAATGATAATTATATAATTAGAAAAAAGTTTAATTCCAAAAAATATAATTATTATAAAAAGTCTAATCATGCTATATAAAATCTAGGGAAAATTACGCACAGGTCCCAAGGATGACAAAAAAATACAATTAGGTCCCTTCAAATGACAAAATTACACAGAAGTCCCTAGGGACTTCTGTGTAATTATTTGAGAATGCAAAATGACCATTTTGGACAAAGAACAAACACGCCTAAATCACTGAATCAAGTCTACCATCTCCATCTCTTCTATCTCTCTCCTATCTCCTGTCTCTCTCTGCCATTTCTGCCAAGAGTCGATCTTCCACGATTTTCGCCAAGAACCAAGCAAGGAAGACGCACGAAAGGCCATCGGCCCATGCGATCTCCGTCGACCACTCGACCATAATCTCTGCTGATCGCCACCATCGTTCTGAAGATCACCTGACGTTTTGCTTAATTTCGGGTGCCCTGTGGATTTTCTAATTTCGGACCTGCTCCAAGATTTAACTACAGCTTCCGTTGTTTTGCTTATTTTCGGGTGCTCTGTGGATTTTTTGATTTCGGACCTGCTCCAATATTCGACCTCTGCTTCCGTTTTGCTTACTCACGGTGATCACTTGACATGGCTGATGGCAAGACCACAGGTCCGAGGAACTTGCCTTTCTCTGATCCCCTGTTCCTTCATCCATCCTTCACCCTCATCAAGCTTCGGTTATTTTTCCAAAGGTTGTTGAAAATATATGATTTTTCTGTTATTAATATAGGATGATGAAAAAATCCAGATTTTCAGAAGTTGTTGTTAATATATGATTTTTCTGTTGTTAATATAGCATTTGTTGTTGTAAATAGCCTCTGGAAGTTATATATGAAAAAATCCAGGTTTTCAGAAGTTGTTGTTAATATATGATTTTCTGTTGTTAATATAGGATTTGTTGTTGTAAATAGCCTCTCGGAAGTGATATATGAAAAAATCCAGATTTTCAGAAGTTGTTGTTAATATACGCTTTTTCTGTTGTTAATATAGGATTTGTTATTGTAAATAGCCTCTGGAAGTGATATATGAAAAAATCTAGGTTTTCAAAAGTTGTTGCTAATATATGATTTTTCAGTTGTTAATTAGCATTTGTTGTTGTAAATAGCCTCTGAAAGTGATATATGAAAAAATCCAGGTTTTCAGAAGTCGTTGTTAATATATGATTTTTATAACATCCTTTATTTAACCTAACATAATCACTGATTAAGGGTTGATCAACAACTAAATAATGTTTCATCACTTACCAAAATAAACAAAATAAATCAGAGTGTTGCAAAATGAGCTCTAACGTGGCAATATACAATCATCCAACATATACCAAAAGATGGAAGCACTACTGTCAGAAAAAGTAGCCTAAGCTTCTCAAGGCTTACCCGATGGACCGTACTGGGGAACTATCACCCGAAAAATGTGGGTAACCATCAATTCAACTCATTACGGATACTAATATGTGCTAGTGAGGTGGAACAATTTATATAACAAAATATTAAAAATATAATTAAATAAAAATATCCACATCACAAAATTTCATATTATAAATTATGTATAACGAGTTTTCATTAACACAAATCTCAAGATGCCTCCCATCAATCCAACCGAACCGCCTTATTTCCTCCGACTAGACCCATAGGCTAAGTTACATCCATGTTATGGTTACTCAAAAGCTCACCTGGTCATGTGATGAGGACCGGCCAAAATCCTCAGAGCACATGTCTCAGACCATGGGTCTTTTCCCCTTATTGAACTAGTGGGGTGTCGTAAGCCCTCATTGAACTAGTGGGCAAGTCCCTCATTGAACAGGTGGGACAATAGAAAGCCAACCATTGTGCACCAATGGAGGTCTCACCACGTGGTGGAATAAGTACTCCATCTATTCCCAATTCAACCATTATCATAATTATCACAATAAATAGCTCAACAGAATTTTTCCAAGATTTTTCACTTTCATATCAAAAAAATTCTCATATACATGTTATAATAGCTCAAATCCCAATTTCTTATACATATATAAATATATGCAAATATTTCACAATTCAAATTATAAGGTTCCACAAGGCAATTCCTAATAAGATATTCATAACTATTTCACAAAATACTCACAAACAAGATACTAATACACATAACAAGTGGAAAGTGGTTACCTCTCGCCAAAGCTAACTATTATCACACCGCTCCTAATCCGAGCTCAAACATACGCCAAAAAGAATCAATCTACCACAACCAATTTACTAACCATTAATAACTCTTCTAAAACTCTTCATAATCAAAATTAAAATTTATAATTTCACAAAATTAAAATATACGAATTTTACTAATAATATATTTGGGATACTTGAAATGGACAAATTATTATAGGACTGAAAAATCGGGGAGACCATTGTAACTATAAATACTCCTTTCGATTTATTATTAATTAATAACTCTCTTTTCTAATAATAATAATAATAGTAATAGTAGTAGTATTTATTTATTTTTATTATTATTATTATACTATTTATTATAATAATAACGTTATTATTTATTTATTTATCTTACTATTATTCTACAATTAGTTTAAACTCATAGAGGCTATTCCAATATTAAGCATATCATCAATACCTTAAAATTATGAGTTTAAATAATATTATACTATGAAAATATGCTTTATTGCGTGCATATATATGTGTGTGTGGTAACTATATATAATACAACAACATTTTTTGATAACCTCCACCTGCAACGATGCATACACACACTTGTAACAACAAAACCACATATATTCATATATAGAAACAAGTTTTTAGTTCCATCGATGCCTTATTGTCACACAAACTCCCACAGATATGGTTCAACAACTTTGGTTATAAGAAGTGTTTATATTGTTTATATATAATATATCGGTGGCCAAGATAATAAACTGTGGGTGTATGTGTAGCATTATATATATATATATGTGTGTGTGTGTGACGCGCACACACTCACACACAAAATATGATACCAATGTTTCCCCTCTTCTTCATTTTACTAATGTAACTATATATATATATATAGTACAACATTTCATTTTTTTTAATTTTTTGTTTTCCACGTACAACTAATGAAAAGACTTCTTGGTTTATCTAGATAGATATGTACATCAGTAAAATACAGTAATATCTATATATATATATATATATAACAACTATATAGATACATATATGACAGCAAGCTAAGTTTTCTTTCCTTCCAAATGCAACGTATACTCATTTATAGTTAACACACGGTGAGTTCCCTCTTTATATATATGCATCTTTATATATATGCAGCAGTATTATATATATTAATATGCATCAACTTCATTATATATATTTATTTGTATCAACACACAACTAGTTTCCTTTGACAGCCAAGTTTTCCTCTGTTTTAGCTTCAAAGAAACAGAGACTTAATTGCAGAACTGACGTGCATAAATACAAGGAGGCTAACGTTGGGAACTTACGGAAACCGGAAGGAGAGGAGCTTAGACACACGTTGGAATTCTCTGGCTCTCAGCTCTCACGACATGCATCTGCTTCTTCCTTCTTTCTCAGACTCTTTCTCCCTCTCGCTTACTCTATGTTTCTGCTCTCAACTCTCTCTCAACTTGAAAATATAAGGAGTGGGGAAGTGGTGTGCTACTCGAGAAGCATGGTGTTTCTGTGTTCGCGTGTACTCGTGGAAGCCGCTGGCGTGATCTATCCAAGAGATGGGATTTGTTTTATTTTTGATTGTGATCTTTTTGCTTTCCGATGACGTGATCTGGACGTGTTTGTAGTGAGGGAGAAAACTGATTGCTTATATTGGAAATAATGGGTTTTAGTATATGAAACTAATGGGTTGGGTATTTTCTTTCTTTGTTGCGTATTGGACCACGTTGGGTGTATGATGAGCTTTTTTTTTTTTTTTTTTTTTTTTTTTTATAATGGTTGATGATGAGTTATTAGGTCAATGAGAGGATGGTGTTGGATCTTTAAATCATGGGCCAAAATGAAACGAAGGATGGATATATGTATTTGTTAGTGTATGGGTAAAAAAAGAGTTATCGATATGGTTTTTATTTATTTATTTAATTATTTCCTTTGTCTCTTCCTTACTACTTAATTATTACCAAATAAATGCTAAAAAAATGAATTGTTGATTATTTATAAGGATTTTCTTCCTTAATTAACTTCTTTAACCCTTAAAGTAATTTCTTTAAAAATCTTGGGCTATAAATCAACCTCTAACTATTTTCTTTGAAATTATCAAGAAAATAGGTCCTTAAATTCCAAATAATTATTTTCATAATTATTTTTTACCAAATTTTTCATCATAAATTTCCATACAATATTTTTAATTCCAAATCCCAAAATTTGGGTTGTTACATTTCTCCCAGTTAATTTAAATTTCGTCCTCGAAATTTGAACCTATAACTTTGGACAATTATTTTAGACATCCAGTCTATTCCTTTCTTATACATGCTTACCTAGCACACACCCTAATATTCATACAACTGTCTCATTCATCTTGTATCCATGTATAGTATTCAAAAACAGGATCTACTGGTCCATTCTCATAGCGCTTGGTTATGCAGGCTTCACTGCCTGACTCATTCTACCTTTCGGCTTATCACTTGGATTTCTAGACTCACTACCTAAGGAATTATCCTCAGACTTAGGTATTTTATCCATCACCTGGTACATATCGAATATTTTGCCAGCCTCAAGATGTACTCTAGATATACTTGTCTAATGTCACCATGCCAATCAACATTTCAAACAGTGCTAAGCATCACAGGTCTTATGACCCAGGGACACTGCCCCGTGCAAACTTGCACACCGGGTCTTATCCCTCGAGCCTCTAGTCGTCTATCTTGTGTCTGAGCTTCCTCAACTTAAGCACTCAGACCACTTTTCTCTTGCTTAGCATGCTAGGAATTCTTATCTGACCTACCCGTTTAGATCTCTAGACCATTCTAACAATTTCTGTTCTGATATCATTATTATCACCAATTGCACCGTCTTTCATTTCAACTATGCTGTCTCATTTTCAAATTTTCACATATTGAAAATTTTTGTGGTCATGAGACGTTTCACAATCCACATTATACAATATTTTCACATTTTCAATAAACCATAATCGCCGCCACTCAATTTCGAGAAAATACATTCTTTACCGGCCCAAATCCAAGAAACAAATTTTCTGCCGGTTTAACACACAATGGAATAATAATTCATTTCACAAAATTCAACAACTAAGAGGCACACGCCACCACATCGTCCTACCTCACCAGGTTATATCCCAATCCTTTCATACAAACCATCAAAGTGACAACGTGCCTGCCAGCTGATATGGGAGAATTTCCATCCCCCCAATAAGGGACCCAGTGTCTACCCTAGCACGTCTAATAAAGGCTCTCCATCGCTTTCCTAGTCAAGCCAGTCCGTAGTCACGACCACTACTATGCACCGCTTTCCTAGCTGACCAGTTCATAATCACGGTTAGTGCTGGCCCAATACAACGAAATACGCACGCCTTCAAGGTGGAACTACTTAGATTGGGAATATTCACCATTGGTGCGAGTGTCAACCTCTCATATCACATCAAACAAATTTTCAATTTAAATGAGCTTTATAACTGGCCAGTGATTTCAAACATTCTTAAACATACTGGCAAGATCCAACAAACTGAGTATTTCTACAACAGTTTCTGGCCTCTTCCAGTTCCGTACTGCTTTCACCACAAACATGATTCACAATTCAATTTCAAATCTAGGTTCCATCGGAACCCTATCTATGAGACAACATAGTTCAAAAACAACTACTTTAAATTGGTTTAAAATTCCATGCAACATATTTCATTTAAAACTTCAGTTCAAAAAATTCAATTTCAAAAATTCACAATATAGCAAGTGCATTGGCAAACTCAAAATTCAATTTTCAAATATACCAAAAACCAACCAACTGACACAGACGGTCATCAACTCCAATTACATCTCAGACTCTATCCTTGTCTATTCGAGCCATCCATAAGACACTCAATCCATTATATTCCATTTGTCCGGTTATTCCAAAAATAATGCCTTTAACTCTCAGGCTTGCAACTTTCCCTGGACATTGTATGGTATTTTTAGTCGTAATTGTGGGCTTTTGCCAGCCTATGAACATACCAGTCACATAGGATTTGCAGCCTCTCATTAAACACAAATCAAACTTAATGACATGAGGTCATACCAATTTAGTAAGTCTTATTGCCCACTGTATATTCATTCCACAATTTCACTCAATGTTAACACACATGTGGTGTTGGAGCACCCCATGGCAACATATTAAATCACAAAAATTCATTTGGGGTCATTTGATATGAACTTCCAATAATAATCCAACTCCAGACATAGTCTCAGATCCATTTTTTTTCTCCATATTGGGTATTCAACCCACATCTCATGGGTTTCTTAGTCACTATCATATCTATGGTTATTGGTCTTGGTCATGAAACTATTCTGTGCTTACCGAGGTGTTAGCTACTCCTTGACTCCTCCAAGGGAGAAACTATTACTCATTCTTTCTAAGGGAAAAATCATGAGATTAAAATCATTCCTATTAGCTAGTAACCTCAAAATACCTCATACACATGGGTACCACACTCTAGTGCCTTGATTTATCCAGATCAATCAAATACCTAAAGAATCTCTCTCAAATCTGATTCTTAGGTTCATTAACCAAATACTAAAACCTCGATCATAGCCAATAAACACACTGTGATCATCATGATTCATAGCTTAAACATTCAGGCACTATCCTCAAATAACCCCAAACAATAATAATTATTAGATTCACAATCCAAAATATTGTTTGGGCCAAGAAATCATATTGCCTCAATAATATCCAATATACAAACTAGGATCATAATTCTCATTCCTAGTTTAAACCTCGAAATATTCAAATGTCATTTTCATAACCAAAACACAATACTCGAGGTTCTAATTCCCTTTCAGTCCTCAATATCACAAGAGCCTATTCTAACATTATTCTTTCATCCAATCGACAACCTTCAATCATACCCAGAGCATTGCTCATAGCACCACATCAATCAACACTTTCAGGGTTCCTACTTTCGAGTACTAAAACCTTAGTACAACCTTAATCACATTTCAATCTAATCATCAATCAATATTCATAAGATTCTTATTTGCATGTATTGGAACCTTAGTGCAACCTCATTCACATTTTGACCTAGGCACCCTTTCAACTTAGATTAGATTCAAGCCTAGTCTCAATCATTTCCTTATTTAACCTAACATCCTAATAGCATCTTTATGGATCACCATATGTCATACCTCAAAGTACTAAGGCCTTAAATCAAGGGAATCTTAAATTCCTATAATACTTCCCAGGAGGTCACGCATCCCGAGATTTCTCTTGCCTAAGCATACTTAACCTCAAAGTTCTAATAGGATATGGGGATCATAACTTGACTTAACAGTAAAAGCCCTAGGATTAATGACGGATTCTACATTCTGTGCCATCTCAGCTATCTTCAAAGCCCCTAGCTTCCGGAGCCTGAACCCTCTTATTTTCTTCCATTATGAGATTAGATATAGTAGAATTCTCAGCACAATTTCTGCCCAGGGCTTTAATCTTGGGTGAAGACAACCTCACTTACTTATCATAATTTTTTTTTTTTTGAGTACGTACTTTAATTTATGGACTTCTTGCTTTTGTTGGGAAGAAGGATTGAGTACAACTGCAAAATCCAAAAGGCCAGGAAGCTCGTTAAGAAAATCTCCTTCGTAGTAATGAAGCACCTAACTTGTTATAGAATGCAAATCTTGAATGACGACCACTTTCTTTTTGAAGTCAGAGTCCTTCTGCAAAGTGTTCTCGACCAAGTCACCGAAATCCCTCTTTGACATGATTCTGATATAACGTCCAATCAACATAACTTTTCAAGAAATTTTCACTTTGTCAAGGGTCTGAATTATGTCAGTATTGTCATTCCTCGATGTGTGTCCCTCATCTAAGATTAGAATAGAAGGTACCTCAAGTAATATCTTTTAGCAAGATGTTGATGCGTGGCTAGTACCAGTATCACAGTCAATTGAAGAGAATTATTTATATCCTAGGAAAAGGATACTCTTCTACTCTACCCACCATTTTAAAGCTTCAAGTTTATTTAATTATTTCAAACTCAAGCAGACATTCTAACTTATTGTTAGAACCTATATTCTGATTGGACTTCTAAATTTTGAGCAAACAATTCTATTACCAAAATTTCTACCCTGATTCCAACTTGTCACTCAAAATTATCCAAGTATCAATTTATCTAGCTTCCTTCGAAATGCTAAGTATTGTCCCCTTGATATTCGACACATCGGTGTCTCAGGAGCATTAACGACAAAGTGAGTCCTTCGTGTGTCTACCATTCTCCCCACCTAAGGATGAAACCTACCCTAATAAGTGAATGATAAAACAACACCCCAGAACAACTAAACAAGGAAGGTATGTGTTAATATTGTATATTGCCACTATATGTAGTGCCTGCATGACAGTTATCAGAATCATACGCTCGCCAAATTATAACGTCCTTTATTTAACCTAACATAATCACTGATTAAGGGTTGATCAACAACTAAATAATGCTTCATCACTTACCAAAATAAACAAAATAAATCAGAGTGTTGCAAAATGAGCCCCAGCGTGGCAATATACAATCATCCAACATATACCAAAAGATGGAAGCACTACTGTCAGAAAAAGTAGCCTAAGCTTCCAAAGGCTTACCTGATGGACCCGCACAGAACTATCACCTAAAAAATGTGGGTAACCATCAATCCAACTCATTACGAATACTAATATGTGCTAGTGAGGTGGAACAATTTATATAACAAAATATTAAAAATATAATTAAATAAAAATATCCACATCACAAAATTTCATATTATAAATTATGTATAACAGTTTTCATTAACACAAATCTCAAGATGCCTCACATCAATCCAACTGAACCGCCTTATTTCCTCCGACTAGACCCATAGGCTAAGTTACATCCATGTTACCGGTTACTCAAAAGCTCACTAGTCATGTGATAAGGACCGGCCAAAATCCTCAGAGCACATGTCCTAGACCATGGGTCTTTTCCCCTCATTGAACTAGTGGGTGTTAGTTATGATTAGTTTTGATGATGTCTTATATGGATGTCATTATTGAAAGCAAAAAGATTGAGTAATATAGTTATCTCCTACATTGACTAACTACGTATTTAATGTAGAATAATCCAAGATGAATTATAGAGATTAATCAAGAGAAGAGAAGAAAGAAAGAGTTAGAGTTATGGAGAATGATCAAGAGAAGAAGAAAGAAAGAAGAACTTGTTGAATGAAGTGAAGATATCGTTATTCAAGTTCTAAGATTGATGCTAGAAGTCTCCAAGGTCATATGGAAGTTGGAATGGGTCAATTTGAAGTTAAAGTCAGCAAAAATCAACTTCGGGATGAGAAAACTCGAGTTTGGAACACAAAACTCGAGTTTGAGACTCAAAACTTCGAGTATACAACTCAAAACTCGAGTTTGTAGTGTCTTCAGCACCTCCGCGTCTCGGACAAGTAAAAACTCGAGTTTGGGACACAAAACTCGAGTTTGGGACTCAAAACTCGAGTTTGGAACACAAAACTCGAGTTTGGGACTCAAAACTCGAGTATGCAAGTGCTAAACTCGAGTAAGGAAGAGCTAAACTCGAGTATGCAAGTGTAAACTCGAGTTTGCAGCGTGATCAGCTCTTCAGCAACTCTGTTTCACGTTTCAGCACAGGCGAGGTCTGGTAATTCAATGATATCTCTCAAACCAGGAATCAGATTGACGTGAAACCAGTGGCATTTGAAACTAGACATCCAAAGCGTCATTTGGATATATAAATCAAGTCCAAAGGTGTCAAGATCAAAGAGATATGATTTTTACAAGTTGCCATAAGAATCAACGTCACAGTCCAGACCCACCTTCGGTATTTTGAGTGTAACTCTCAATCTACAAATTGTATTGAGCTGAAATCAGTGGCATATGAAAATAGACTCAAAGAGCTTTCCATCAAGAGTTGAACGGACCAAAACGGAGTTCAGACCAGGGAGATATGGCCCTCGAAAGTTGACAGATAATTTCAAGAAAGCAATCAAACTTGTTGAACTTAAGTGCAAACTGCGGTATAGGTTTGCATACCGCAGTTTTGGACATCCGAAGCGAACCAAGTTTTTTAAATGAAGTCAATACTGCAGTTTTCCTAGCCAAACTCGAGTATTGAACTTCCCGAGAGCTAAAGAATTTTTCAAACTAAGTCAATACTGCAGTTTGCGTAGCCAAACTCGAGTATTGGACTTTCGAAGAGCAACCAAGTTTTTCAAGCTAAGTCAATACTTCCACCTTTACTGCAGTATGTAAGTGAAAGTATGCTATACTCCAGTAAGCAAGATCTATACCGCAGTATTGGACTTCCAGAGAGCAAAAAGATTTTTTAAATTAAACCAATACTGCAGTAACGGAGTGCAAACTCGAGTATAGGATTTGTCTTTCGAACATAAGACACGATGGTTTGCCTCGAAAAGTGCATACTCGAGTTTCCCATTGGAAACTGCAGTATGGACACTTATGTACGTTAAAGTGCAAAACTGCAGTTTGCATGAACATACTGCAGTTTACAACGGTAAAAAACTGATTTTTAAATTACACGAATTTGCAAATCACTCTTGTTTGATCCTATTGCTTTCATGAATCATTCACTTATGTTCCCAGATATGTTTAACAAGTTTATTGAGTGAATTTCAGTTAGCACGAGATGAAGATTAATGAAGATCAAGGCAAAAAGCAAAAAAGTGCTCGGTGCATTTAATGCACTTCGCAAATCAACCTTCTTTTGGATAATCCACCCGAGCACGCATTCTCAACGGTCAAGAATGCTTTCTTCATCAAGTAAACTCTTCTCCAACGGGCAAATCCTCGAGTTCCACATCGATCATATTAGCACTGGATTAGTTGGAGTTTAGAGAGAAGATGACCGACCTTAAGCTAATCACCTACAACGGTTGGATTCATCAAGCAACGGTCATTTAATGTTCTCTACCTATAAATAGAGTGCATTAACTTCTTCTCAAGCCGATACACACTGTGAAGACGAAAATCATTCAAGTCTCATATTTATTTCTTCAGTTTTTATCTGTGTAGTATCTTGAGATACATTGAGCTTCAGTGCTTATCATATCTACTCTTAGAGAGAGTTTGTTTCCTTGTATATCATTCATTGTAACAATCTCAAGTCAGGTGACTTGGAGATTGGGAAAATCAGAGTACAACTTGTAAAGGGGAGTGTGTCCTAGGTTGAGGAGCATCCTTCGTTTACGAGTGGGTATCGATTGTAATCGAAGTACAACTTGTAAGGGGGAGTTAGTCCTAGGGAGAGGAAAACTCTTGAGTACGAGTGTGTATCGATTATTTACAATTACACTTGTAAGGGGGAGTGAGTCCTAGGGAAAGGATCATCCCGAGTACGAGTGTGTAATTGTAATTGAGTGATAGTGGAAAATCCCGAGTGTTTCGGGATCGGACGTAGGTCAAAGAGTTGGACCGAACCAAGTATAAATTCTTGTGTCCACTTCTTCTTCCCTCACTCTACTTATCTCTCGTTTTCATAGCTTCAAAACAGAGCAATTTCTGAAAAGTTTTAAAATACCCAATTCACCCCCTCTTGGGTATATAGCTCCACTTACGGTGGGGTGTCGTAAGCCCTCATTGAACTAGTGAGCAAGTCCCTCATTGAACAAGTGGGACAATAAAAAGCCTACTATTGTGCACCAATGGAGGCCTCACCACATGGTGGAATAACTACTTCATCTATTCCCAATTCAACCATTATCATAATTATCACAATAAATAGCTCAATAGTAATTTTTCCAAGATTTTTCATGTTCATAAAAAAAAAAAAAAAAATCTCATATACATGTTATAATAGCTCAAATCCCAATTTCTTATACATATATAAATATATGCAAATATTTCACAATTCAAATCATAAGTTTCCACAAGGCAATTTCTAATAAGATATTCATAACTATTTCACAAAATACTCACAAACAACATACTAATACACATAACAAGTGGAAAGTGGTTACCTCTCGCCGAAGCTAACTATTATCACACCGCTCCTAATCCCGAGCTCAAACGTACGCCTTTAAAGAATCAATCTACCACAACCAATTTACTAACCATTAATAACTCTTCTAAAACTCTTCATAATCAAAATTATAATTTATAATTTCACAAAATTAAAATATACAAATTTTACTAATAATATATTTGGGATACTTGAAATGGACAAATTATTGTAGGACTGAAAAATCGGGAGACCATTGTAACTATAAATTCTCCTTTCGATTTATTATTAATTAATAACTCCTTTTTCTAATAATAATAATAGTAGTAGTATTTATTTATTATTATTATTATTATTTTACTATTTATTATAATAATAACGTTATTATTTATTTATTTATCTTCCAATATTAAGCATATCATCAATACCTTAAAATTATGAGTTAAAATAATATTATACTATGAAAATATACTTTAATTTAATGCGGCCAGTTTTCTCGATTTAGTTTAACTTGGGAAGTTTTCAATTTGTATCCTTCAATATAATTTGAAGGTTCCCATTTCTAAAAAGGGAAGAACAAGTGAAGAGGGAATGTAGGTGGTCGCGAGATGACACTAGGCGATGAGAGGGAGCACAGGCCAGTTCGATCGTGCGTACAGAAAGAGAGAGGGGGAGAGAGGATAGAGGAGATGATGAGGTGGCATACATTAATTACTTAGGTGTAGCCAAATCAGCTTCCATGTCAACAATTTTGGTCAAAGTAACAGTCAACTAACTTAGTTTAACGGAAATGGTAACTACGGTAAATTTACATTTGTAAAATATTATTAGCTAAATTTAATTCCCTTAATTATTAATTAAAATTATTATTTATTCTTTTTATTATTTATAATTTTAAATATAATAATAATTTTTAAAAAAAAATGGACGCCACTAGGCGTTAGAGCGCGGGCAAGGGCCGGCCCATTTAAGCCCTGACCCTTTAAGGGCCGGGCTTGGAAATTGGAGGTAAGAAGTGAAGTTAGGCCCTGGAGGGCCATGGGCTTACACAAGCCAGCCCGAAGGGCTACGGGCTGCCACTTTAGGCCCTTCAATTTTTTTTTTTTTTTTTTTGCTTAAAAAAGTTGAAGACTAAAGTTGAAGTTGGGGTCAAGTAAATTTTTTCCCACATGTTCTAATAAAATATAGAAGTTCCAGTCTTTTATCTAATGTTCAAGCTCTTATTTTTACTCACAATTAGATGCATGGATTCACATATGATGATAATTTATTAATTTATATGTATTTTGTATTTGTTATAGATTTATTTATCCATTTAAGTATGATACATAATAACTATAATCTAATTTTATAATTTGGTTTATTATTATTTGTTGCGTATAAAAATTATGGATGTATTCATGATGTGGGAAAAGAAATTCATGATATTTTTACTCTTGAACCAGAGACTACTACTCAAAATGATAAAGAATAAAATGTGTTTGAATTGAAATTGATGATAGTGGAAAAGATGACGACAATAATAGTCATCTTACTAATGTCGCTTAGTGATATGCTTCTTATATTTAGGATATGTGAGTTATTTGTGAACATAGTTTGCTTTTAATTATGAATTAGTGATTGTGCTTTTTTGTTGGATGATTCGTGTTGTAATTTACTAATTATATTCCTTTGAAAAAACGGAGAAAAAATAATTAAAATTTGGAATAGTAACTTCCGGGCCCATCGAGCCGGCCTTGGCCCGGTGCTCTCGGGCCGGGCTTTGAAAAATAGATGTTTTTCTTACTTTAGGCCCTGGCCCTTCACGGGCCGGTGATTGCCAGCTCTACAGGCATCCATTCAATTATTGAAGACGCCATACAATGGCGTCACCTAGGGTGACACAATTAGTGGCATCATCTGGTGTGACACCACTGGGCAGTGGTGTCAGACAGTCTAACACCACTAGTGGCGTCAGTCAAACGCCATGTTTGACTGCATTACTCTGGTAAATAGTTTGGTAACTGCTCTAATCTAGTATAATTTTTTAAAAAAACATTATTTTGGTAAATTTCCCGCGAGTTATACATGGATTGGGCATCTTTTAATAGAGGCATTTTGCAGATATAGACAAATTTATTTTGGAACAAAAATTCTTACCATTAAATGTCACAATCACTTAGCCTTTAATTGTCAAATATTGACATTGCAATGTTCAAACTCATGATTGTCCGTCCACCTTTATTGTGGATGTGCACGTTGGAACATTTATAGGATGAATAAGCTTTTATTGTTGTGGTTTTGTGAACAAATTTTATTGCTTTAAGGTCTCATATTGTGGTTTTGTGACCATTATGTTCATAGTGGGATTTAATGACCAATGTTTGAAACGTCAAAAGCTAGTGTCTGCAACTTTAAACCCATGAAACCGCGGATTTAATCACTTTAACGTGATTATTTTGTGACTATCGTGAAATGGTTTTTTTGCCTATATAAGGTGCTTCCAGTCAGAAGTTTGGGTACACTGCTTTTGAGCCCTTCTTTCCTTTTCTTAAGTTTCCTTTGTCTGAAGACTTCTATTATATTTCAATGATGTTCTGTTCACCCTATTCTAGCATGAATGATCAATTTTATGTTGGGAAGTGCCGCTTCTTATAAGCCGGTTATTGCGGAACAGCTCGATTCTTTGGACATGGCTTGAATTATTCATTTTTTTTTTGCAGGTGCTATTGTCAATAGGATTTGCAGAGCACCAGAAGGAGTTGAAGATTCACTAGATTGTATGAGAATTTAGGTGCTAACGCCAACATTTTGTGTCCTAGCAGAGAACCTAGCTCCTCACAAAGTTTCGCAATATAATGGTGTAAAACAAGGTTGTCAAATTTGCGAGTTTAAACAAACTGCAGTAAGAAGAACGTAAACTCAGTATCCTAAACCCGAATTGTAAATTCGTAAGAGTTTACTTTTATTATTAAATACATTATTCTTGGTGTATAATTAAATAATTAAAATATAAAAAAGACAATAACTTGATTTAAATATATTTTTGATCCAAATATTTGAAATTAAATCCATAAATATTCATCATTTATCATATTTAATAAAAAAAATTTCTATATAAAGCCGTTGAGCATGATCAAATCAAAAAAGGTAACATGAATTTAAGAGTAAGTTAACACGGTTTTTTAAGCTACAAATTTAAAAACAGTAAACTTCGTATATAAACTCGTGAGTTTAACCGAGTTTATGACTAATATCGAGTTTGCTACTAACTCGACTTGTTTTTATATATAGAAAGGTAAAAATGATAAACTCGAAGATTCAAACTCGAGTTTGACATAGTAATGCATCTTGCCTACGTCCCCTTCCAAAAAAAAAAAAAAACGACGTAGGTCTTCTATTAGGCTCTAGAAAACTAATGTGGTCCAATGGGTTTAAGTGAGTGGAAAATAGGCCCAATTCACCCAAAAACGTTGGTTCTCACTTAAGCCTACTTCTAGCATTGATTTGGGCATTTCTTGGCATCATAATGGAAACTTTCTTTATTCAAAACCCAAACATCATATTCTCACTCTCATGGGTTCCAAAGCCCATCTCTTATTGTTCATTATTATCCTATTGCAGTGCTTTTTAAATTTCACCAGGTAATTTTATTGTTGAGACGTTACAACCGCCTTCTTTTAGTTTTCCGTTGAGGTCTTGTGTTTTTATTCATCACTTACCATGTGAAGGAGTCCAATAGTTTGGGTATCATTTTATTTAGTTTTTAATAAATTGTCCTTCTTTTTTGTTAATTAAAAAAAAAAAAAAAAAGTCCCTAAAGAATTTTAATACTTGAATGCACCAGAGGACAAACTAAAATTAAATTATGTGGTGAAGACTGAAGAGACATTGGTCTGCTCTTTATTTTCCTTGACAAAAAAGTCAACTGCTACCAGCTGGCTGCCAAAGAATAATTTTACAAAGGTTTGTTTGGGTTAGTGGTGGAGGCGGTGACTTATTTTTATATGGCTTTTTTGAAACCCGGTAGAAAAAAGTCCGGTCGTTAATACGATTTGTGTTTGGATTGATAGTGGTAGAAGTGGTGGGGCCCATATCAAACAGTTTAGAGCTTTTTGAAAAAAGCTACTTCATGGAGCTTTTTCTTTAACTGACTTTTAGGAGCTTTTTTTTAAAAAAAAAAATTTAAAAAAAAAAAACCCAGTGAACTTAAAGCTTAACCCAAATACTACACTTATGGATTTTTTCCTACTGCTACTTTTTTCTCGCTTTTAAGGTACTTAAAACTCTCTCCAAACAGGCTCAAAAAAGGTGGCAGGGGTTTGAAATCCTTACTTCTTAGCATTCTATGCCAAAAGATTGGGATGCGTCTTACATCCTTTGCGGACTTGCATCTACTGCTGTTTGCTGCTTTAAACTGTGCCCTTTTGACGTAAAACATTCATCTTGTGCACTTTTTAAAAAATATTTTAGGGCACTGCTAGGTATTTAAAAAAATAATCTAGGATATTAAATGGTATTGAAAAATTCTTCATGATCTTGAAAAATTATTTCGTGGTCTTGAAAAAATATTTTAGGATATTGACTGGTATTAAAAAAATACTTTAGGATCTGAATGGTATTGAAAAATAATTCATAATCTTAAAAATCATTTTAGGATCTTTTAAAAATATTTTAGGGTACTAACGATAGTAAAAAAGGATCTTGATCGACATCTTGAAAAAATAATACATGATCTTAAAAAATTATTTTAAGATATTAAAAAAATCCTAAAGTATATTTTAGTATCAATAAGACTGAAATACTTTTTCAAAATCCTAAAATAATTTTTTTAAGATTCAAAATTATTTTTCAATATCATCAAGATTCTCAAGTATCCTTTTTAAGAATGTTAAATACCCTAAAATACTTTTTTAAGATCTTAAAATAATTTTTCAAAATTATGAAGAATTTTTTCAGTATCATTCAATATCATGAATTATCTTTTTAATATCCAGCAGTGCACTGAAATGTGTGTATATATATATATATATATGTGTAGGGGAAATCATTTGTTGTTCTTTCCAGTTAGCCCCAAGCGACATCGTTTGGTCAAGTGATGAAGCCCGTCAGACACTGTAGCGCACTCAAAGCTTTTGTTCACTTGATAGTGCGCGACACTCACTCTCTTCTTCACCCCTGTGTTCGTTTTTAGTTACTCTCTCTTTCTCCTTCTGTAATGTATTTGGACCCAATTCCATCTTCAGTGAACAAAAGGTGCCCGGGGCATTTTAACATAGCTGTCATTTTATAAGCTAAACCAGCAGCGCCATGCATCTCGCGCTCAAATATATGAATGAGTTATGGGTTTTGTCGATCAACTGATGTATTATATTCGTAATGGGGAGGTTTCAATCCAAGAATTGGCTCTGAAAGTAGCGTTTAGATTTTGTGGAACATCAGAGGAGGCTAAGAAAGCCATGGGAAATGCAGGTTTCAGCCTTGCTCGCTCAGACTTTCTCCTACACACAACACCCCTGTTTTCGCAACTAAAAGCGGAGGAAGAAAAATGCCATAAAGTTATGCAGTTTTAACATCACTCATCTCGCTCATTCATTTTCCCATCCCATATACTTCTTGTTTTGCCTAAAACATTGGAAACTTTTATCAAAGTGGTCCCTCGCCATTTTCTATATTTACTTTACGTTCATGCATTTATAGGGTTCATATCACTTTCCCACTATTTATAAGGCATCTTGTACGTGTGAAGACCAACACAGATCGATAGATACATACAAAGGTATATATATGAATGAATGGGACAACACACTCACACACACAGAATGGGATTATATTGTACGTAGTTCATTTTGCAGGGGTAATATATTATGATTGCCTTTACTAAGCTTTGTTGCTACTTTCGTTTTTACTAGTTATTACTGTCAAGAAAATCCACACCACAAAATTCAAAGATAAACCGCGTAAAGAGAAGATCAGTTTGTTCAGTTTTCTTTTTTTTTTTTTTTTTTTTTTTTTTTTTTTTTTTTTTTTTGGGCCACAAATAATATATTCCTGGTGTGAGATATGATGCATGCATCGATCACATGCTGCAAGACATATATATTATCCATCTTCAATATCAGAGAAATAGCTCTGAAGAAGCCATGGTTACTCTTGAAGATAGGTTCAGCGATGACTTGGAGAAAGTGCAAAAATGGAGATCTGCTTTGTTTGAAGCTGCCAGTTTATCATCACTCATCAGCGTGGCTCTTCAATTACGGGTAGGCTTTGTCTTAGTTCTTTCTGCTGATATGTTTTTCAAGTAATCTATTGCTGATGATTTAACATGCTTTTGAATATACTATTGCTCTTGCAAGTCGAAGGTCATTCTCTACAATGAATCTTTTTATTTCGAAGTACATATTAATTTTTTGTCTTGAGTCTTTAAGTAAATTTAAAATATAAAAGGTTTTTAACATAAATATTTTTTGTCATTCTCTACAATACTATTGCTCTTGCATGTGCTTTCCCAAGTATTAGTTAACCTGGTCTTCCTTCCATTTACTCTTTTCTTCATGTTGCCTCTTTCTGCATAACCGTATATTCTGTAGTTTCATGTTGCTGGTATCTGTCATACTTTTTATATATATAGCAGTTTTAGGCAAAACAAGAAGTATATGGGATGGGAAAACGAATGTGCGAGATGAGTGATGTTACCTCTGCTTTTAGTCGCGAAAACAGGGGTGTTGTGTGTAGGAGAAAGTCTGAGCGAGCAAGGCTGAAACCTGCATTTCCCATGGCTTTCTTAGCCTCCTCTGATGTTCCACAGAATCTAAACGCTACTTTCAGAGCAAATTCTTGGATTGAAACCTCCTCATTACGAATATAATACATCAGTTGATCGACAAAATCCATAACTCATTCATATATTTGAGCGCGAGATGCATGGCGCTGCTGGTTTAGCTTATAAAATGACAGCTATGTTAAAATGCTCGTAGCACCTTTTGTTCACTGAAGATGGAATTGGGTTCACTGAAGATGGAATTGGGTCCAAAGACATTACAGAAGGAGAAAGAGAGTGTGACTAAAAACGAAGAAGAGAGTGAGTGTCGCACGCTATCTAGTGAACAAAAGCTTTGAGTGCGCTACAGTGTCTGACGGGCTTCACTCGACCAAACGACGTCGCTTGGGGCTCACTGGAAAAAACACTACCTCCAGTCATTGGACAAATGATTTCCCCATATAATGTATGTATGTATTAAAAAAAAGCACCAGGTGAGTGTTTTGCACCAAAACGGCGCCATTTGAAGCAAGGGACACAATGCAAAGGATGTAAGCCACATCCAAAAGATTGATGGCCACCAAACCATCAAATCTATTAAATCTATGGTGAAAAAAAATATATATGTGACAAACTTAGGTTCCTAATTTATATCCTAATTCCCTTATGTCTTTTTGTTAGTTCAATTTTCTGCATTTGTTAATTTACTTTTTGTAATGGTTCTTATGTGTATATTTCCTGGTGAAGTTTTGGTGGAATATGTGGAAAATGAAACTTGTTAATTCTTTTATATGTTTTTGTTGTTGTGGTTGTGGTTGTTGTCGCTAATTAATTCTTGTACTTGTTAATTTGCTAATTGTAGTTGTTCTTATGCGTATATTGACGGTTGTTAATTCAATTATTTGTTGTTGTTAATTCCCTTATATATACGTATACATGTGCCATTAAATTACTCGTTATAGTTGTCTTTGTGTGTATATCCACCGGTGAAATTTTGGGAGAAATGTGAGTTGTTAATTCCCTCATATGTCATTGTTGTTAATTTTCTTATCCTATATATGTTTGTTAATTTACTTATTGTAGCTGTTCTTATGTCACAATTATGCAAGTTTTAGGAATAAGGGAAATGAGAGTTGTTATATTGGAGCCATTATGCAAGTTTCTGGGTTTGAGAAGCTTGCTTCACATGAAATGAAAGAGAAAGATGAATGAGGAGCACATGGAGGGCCATCTAGTATTTTTATTTTTGCATTTTGATATTTAGTGCTTCTAAATAATTTCAATTTTTATTATCCTCTTCTATAAATATTATTTTTTCTAAGTCACTCCCCTAATTTCCCCTTTAAATAAAAATATAAAGAATTTTAATATAAAAGATATTACGGATTTTCTTTTCATTGAAAATTAAAAAAATATGACGAGTGGTTGTTAAAGTAATTATATATTTTCCTAATTTTTTGTATTATGAACAGATGTACGTGTAATGATGTTTACCAAGAATAAATTTTTTGCCTTAACCTTTATGACTATCCTGTCACCATTTAGGAGTTCAATATTGGCATGTTTAATAATGAAATTAACATGGCCTGGTTAGGGTTATAGGAATAAAACTTGTTGATAGGCAATTTTTAGGTATCTTTACAAGTGCTCTTTATGCTAGGAAGCATGCTCTAGCCCTATAAACCCCCTGGAAGCTAACTCACTTAAGCGTTTTGTAACCAAAAAAAAAAAAAAAAAAAAAAAAACAGAATACTTTATAAAATTATTGTATTGAACTAACATGAAACTTTGTGTGAGGTTAAGGTTCTAATCTAATTACAATATGATCCCTTGACCAATTCTGATATAGGACGGCAATCCAAACACATGAAATAAGTTCTCCCCCTTTGGGAAGATGTTTGATATGTATACTTGGTCTGCAATGAGTTGCTGCAAAAATCAACATCTGAACCCATATCTTGGTTATAGCTTCCCATTTCAAGTCCGGCGAGACTTTCTCAAGGTCTTGGGCCATGGTACGTGTCAAAAGTAACACGGTTGGGTATGGCACTTCCATGGGGTTATAATAAGCAGAGCTACTTAGAACACATCGAGAAGCCTTCTTTTCATTATCTCTTGCTGTTAGATGAGTCTGCTTAAAGATCTTAATAAATTCACTTGAAATGGATTCAACCACCATAGTTTCTTGTTTCCACGTTGCTTCAATTCCAGGCACTTCAGACAGCATATCTGGTTGCATGAGAAGAAGGTAGATCATGTAATCTGAGATAAGCTTACTATAATCACGTGAAGCACCAGAAAAGTTATCATCCATATCGTAGCAAAGAGTAGTAGCAATATGCAACAATATGAGGGTTCGTCCAAAAGGATACTCGTCCCCATTAGAAAAGCGATTTTCACACATATTGTCAACGACATCTTTTATTATTCCTTCTACTGCAGAATTTATTCTCTGCTTCAAAGTGTCTCTTAGCCTGGTACTATGCTGAGGATAAGTAAGGCCTTTTTGGATGAATAACGGCCACAACTCATGAGGAAGTGGAGTCTTAGTTTTATACTTTGATAGCTCCAAGAGTTCTTTGACTCCAAGGAAAAATAAAATTTGATCTAAAGTTCCTTCTAGAAACTTCACAAGCTTGAAGCACAGATATGGCTGCTTCTCGGGGTCACACTTGCTAAGATAACGCCTTATCAAATTGTATCCCGAGATTGAACGGCTCCATGGGCGAAATAAAGTTGAAAAGTAATGCTTCCTATGATCACATGACCTTGTGGCTCTCATCAAGAGACAGATGATTTCAAGCAAGATGGCACCACAAAAGAGTGTGTAGGTTATTATAACATCAATTTTGCCCCACTTGTCCAAACCTATAATGTTCTCTATTGAAGAGAAAACTCCGAGGGCTATAACTATGGAGCTAAAGGCAACAAAGCGAACAAGGCTTCCTACTTTGCTAAGAAAAACAGGGGCCTTAGTGTAGTGCCTTTCATAAATAAATTCAAGAATATACTCTCCACCAAAAAATTGGCGATCACTTTGTAGTTGATGAGTAAGAAATCCTTCAGGCACTATGTCATCTAACAACTTAGGGTCATCTTGAGACGAAGCACCATCTAAGGATTCCAGCAAGGATTTCTTACTCATGGTACCCAAAGTTTGGCTAGCAATGTATAAAGCACGAGTCCTCTCAAAGCATTTGATGATTCCAGCAACAAAAACGAGAAGCGTCGGAATACACAGTGTGTTTCCTGGGAGAGCATGAATAAACACATAAGTTGATGCCCCTAACTGGAACATCAACGAAGGTACTTGCCTTAACCATAATTGGTTGTCCTCCAAGGAGAAAGCAGTGATCGTGTCGGAGCCTCCAAAGTGTACCAACAAAAATGGAGCCCACATTGCCACAATGCTTTCTTTAACATCATCGTTTTCGCCAGTGTTCTTGGTGATGAGTCCCATAGTGAAGTTGGCTGCCCAATCAGCAAGCATGTAAATAGTCCATATGAAGGATCGTAGCAGCATGCTATCTGAGATTTTTCTGAATGGAGCAAATAAAACGAGAAACAATTGTAGCAAGAAGCTAAAGAAGATAGCTCCTCGGACATTCCAAATGTCCCATATGTTTTCTAGTGTGTCAGGGGTCAACATCTCTCTCGGTTGTTCACTTTGTCTATCAACAATGCAAACGTAAACATGTAGATTATATATAGATAGATTATATAGGACATCAATAGCCATTTGTGCTTCGCTGATTTGGCAAGTGATATCCTAGTTTCCAATCTTTTCTGAGTTACAAACGAATAAAATTATTCTTTTATTGAGGTATTGTCTTTACGATTAAATTATTCTTTTCGTGGACCTTTTCCAAAATCGAAGAATAGCCCAAAGTGGTTTACCAATGTCTCACCAATGTCATATATAATATATATATAATCAACTAATGACAAAAAGTACACATTTGATCATATATTATTTTTATATAGGGAAAATTATAATAAAGGACCTGTAGGAAAAAAAAATATTTATTAAGAAAGACCATAAAAATTGTATTTATTTAGAAGGACCAAATGCAAAAATATAAAATTAAAAATACTAAAATGCCCCTAAGGAAATCTTATTCATCCCCTCCTAAATTCTCTCCCATATTCTATTTTTAAAACTAATACAAAATTCTAAATTTGAATAAATTAAATAAAAGCTTTCTAAAATTTTCTTCTTTCACAACTTTCATAGATATCTATGAAAAAAATTATCCACTCTTTAATTTTTTCAAAATTATAATTTCTTAAAATAAAAAAATTAATTTATATAATTTTAGTCAAAATTAATGTCTTTTTAATTTACTGTATATCTTTTTTTAAAAAATAGTTTATATGATTTATTTTTATTTTAGAAGAAGCTTTTGTGGTCTAAAAATTGATTTAATGTTAATAAAATAAAAAAGGAATCTATTATATCTTGAAAACACATAAAATGAGTTTATTTTTTATTTTTATAAAAACTGCTTAATTGATAATAGCATTGATACTTGCTAATATAAATATGGCAGCTTGATGATATGTTCCTTAATTAAATTATCTATTGATTATATGAATATGAAACTTATTAAAAATTGAAATCTAAAAACATATGAGTTTGAACCGTATAGTTTACATGAGTATGAAACATGATGAAAAATAAAAATTAAAAAAAGAGATATTATAATATTACATGATGATTGACGATTTTAATTTTCATTTTAATCAATTTTTTATTTATGAATACAATAAATAATGTAGGAGGTTTGACTAAGGACAATTTAATAATTTTAAATTTATATTATGATGTTTGGTCATTCTAAGTAATTACAATTTTTATGGTCCTTCTTAATAAATATTTTTTCCTTCGGTTCTTCACCATAATTTTCCCTTTTATATAATGTTTTTATTTTTTCATTTAATTCTATAAAATATTTTTCAGTCCTCAAACTTTAACATGGTCATTCTCAAATGCTATTTTATAAAACATTCGATAATGTTTTGTTAATATTTAAAGGATTAATACAATGTTTGGTCTCTATAGTATATCTTCATTTTGGTCTTAGTCCTTGAAGGTGCAAAATGGTGATCGCTCTTATTACATATAAGGACTAATGTTTTGGATCTAAAAAATTTGAGGGATCAAAATTAAAATGAAAGCAAACTATGAGGAATAAACATTGTATATATTAACCCATATTTAAAATTTCAATGTTGACATTTTTATATTAATGAAACTAATGTTAAGATTAGAGAACTGAAAAGGGACATCATAAAAATAATAAAGAACCAAAATAAAAATTTATGTAAATTTAAAAAACTAAAAAGATACAAGTTTACCTAGATTAATTATAAAGTGCATTTTTTTTTTTTTTTTATCCTATGTATAAGTCACTTCTAATATATTTCACATAGATCAAGAAAAAATCTTAAAATTCATCAACTCTACCTTAAAATTTAACAATTTCTTAACTTTACCCTTATTTAATATACAATATATATTGTATCAAAAAAAAAAAAAAAAATACAATATACCCCATAAAAAAATTGATACAATAATAAATGAATGGTATAATTATATATTAATATAAATAATTTATTGATGTGATTTATAAGAAGGATCAAAATTATCCTTCTTTTTCTTCCCTGTAAATAAGATAATGGAAGTTTTTATTTCATCAAATAGCATTTATAAAGCGTGCTCAAAAAATAATTTTAAAATAAAAATTATATGGTGTCTTTAATTTTGAACATATCATCAATTTTTGGTACATAACTCAAATAAAATTGAATTTAAAAACGTGAATGTATCAAATAAGTCTGATGTTTAAATATAAAAAGTAAAGTATAAACTCCAAGTATAGTAATCATAATAATATAATAAGCATTATAACAATTCGATAGCACAAATTAAACAACAATATTCCACCGATGATCGTACTCCATACGCATTGCGATAATAATTTTTTAATCACCTAGACTTCCTTACTGAGCAAAGGGGAAAACATTTGTAATACCAATCTTCGAATAATAACTTGAACTTACAAAAGAATATAACAAAGAAAGGGCACAAAAGGAACCCTTTTCTTTTGCTCCACTGAATAGAATATTATTTCTTGCTACAATTCTACAAGTCTCACCATCTTCATGTCAACTATTATTCTCCATTTAGAAATTCTAGAAACGATAAAATAAACAACAACCATGTATGGCTTGTCCGATGATTTTTTTTTTGTTTTTGTTTTTGGGGGGGGGGGGGGGGGGGGGGGACTTGTTCTATCTAATTAAAATAATGAGTCTTTCTCATTTCAATTTGATACATTTGTGTACAAAACTTAGAGGTGAACCTTTATTATGATAATAAACTTCTTTCGCTAGTTAGACTTATTTAAGATGAATGGTGAAAGTAATATATATTTACCAAATGTGTTTCAAAAGTTAATGGCTTAACATCCACTTTTCCCCTAAAGTTTTCACGTAGGAGTTGTGGGTATCCAGAATTTTTTTATTTTTTATTTGGATCAATTTCACTTGTAAGTCTTAAAAATAGAGCAATATTGCTCATATACATTAAAAACGTTAACAATTAACATTAGTTTTTTTTTAACAGTTCAGACAAATTTGCTCATTTTTACGATTTTTGGTGTGAAATTGATTAAAAAACTGTTGATTATTTTGTTAATATTAATTAATACCTGTAAAAAAAATATTTTGTTAATATTATTTGATTTTTCTTTTTTGGTATGATAAATTATTTGATTTTGACAATCATGGAAATTTTGAAACAATTTTTTCGTACCAAACAAGTAGATAATAACTATTGCCAACAATTTTTTTGGTATGAATCGCAGCAAGTTTTATGAATTGCTGATAGAGTTTTGAATAGTGCAGCTGTGATGCGCACGAATGCATATATAAGTATGTATAAGTATAGTAGCATCAAATATCCTAATCTTATTGATGGTGCCTCCAGCACCCTAATGTTATTTCAATCTTATTTTTCTTGTGAATCCATCCAATATTCCTTGATGTTATTTTCTGGTGCATCCAGGACTACTCCATAATATTATTTTTCAGTTACATCCAACACCAACATCTTATATACTCCATTCGGTCCTAATTATAAGAGAAATTTTTGGAGTTGGTTTTGGTCCTAATTATAAGAGCAAGTTTTAACTTTTGTCAATTTGTTCCTATAATATCCCTATTTATACTTTCTCAATAATAATTTAATAATACACCTATATATTTTATAAAGTAAATAATATTTGCAACTTATTAATGTCATATACACCTAAATTATACTTTTTCATATAAAATAATAATTGTAAAAGGTTTTGTTCAATATATAAATTATATTTGTATACTCATAATTAATTTAGCTTTTATATAATAAGTGATAGTTGACGTTAATGGGCTTTTGAAGATTTAAAATTGAATCTTAAATAGTTTAAAAGGCCAAAAAAAACAAAGAAGCTCACGTGACATATTTAAACATTGATTTAATTTCATTTTATAAACAACGATGATTCAGGTCAAAAAAAAAAATAATAATAAACGGCGATAATTATAATAATGTGATTTTTAAACTTTGTTCATAAATCAAAATTCAATTTTCCATATTTCAAGGAAAGATAGTTTATGTTATATGCGGATGATGATTTTAATATTTGTCTTAAAAAAAAGTATTGTTATTGGATAATAGTAAAGTCACACAAATTTTATCGTTCTCCAATTATATGCTGACGCCATTTAAGAACCGTATACAGCGGACAAGAGCGGGCTACCAATTTAACAAGCATTTTCTTAATTTTAAATTTTGGGTAAGGGTATTTTAGGAAAATACACATAATTAACTAATTTAACTTCCTTCCTTAATCTCTCCAAATTTTGGTAATTTGCTCCTATAATTAGGACCGGAGAAAGTATGATTTAAGGCGCTAGATGCACTATAATAAATAATGGTTAAGGTGCAAAAATACTGATGAGATTCTACCAAAAATATGTCCAGGACCATATACTTTTTGAAGGTACAAAAATATTTATGAACATTCAGAATGAGAGCAAAAATGTTAGTACCATTAAATATAATCTAACACTGTTATATATCCATATGCAAAAAGAGTGTGGATCTCATTACCAAAAGTAAAACTTTTAGGTTAAATTTAATGGTCTTGACATTTTTGCTCCTATTTTGAATATTCATAGGTATTTTTGTATATCCGAAAATTATATGGTCTTGGACGCACTTTAGGTGAAAGTTTATAGGTATTTTTGCACCATAACCCTAATAAATAAGATTAGAGTACTAGATGCTTCAAAAATAAGATTAGTGCTTGAAACAAGTGGGAAATTATATGAGAGTGTTGAATGTCACTTCATCCCTTTTTTTTACCATTTATTTTTGTTACAAAAATATTACATATTATGAAAAAAAAAAGATATGTACACTAAGCCGGAGATAGATTAACCATATGAACTATGCTTATTGAAAATTCTCAAGTTCTATAGTTAGGCTAGTTTGCTCGTTTCACTGTCTAGATAGTAAAAAAGGAGAAAATTCATTAAATTTAACAGACAACTTTAGAAAAATAACTCAATGTAATAATAATGAACTATTTATGCTCAATGAAAATGCCAAATACAAATATATATATATATATATAGAGAGAGAGAGTGTGTGTGTGTGTTAATTGATAGTCTCAAAATAATAAGATTGAAACAAAAAAATCCAAGCACATATGTAAGAAAATAGGAACAAGAAACATAAAGGAAGGGGTGACCACATAATTGCGGAAGGATTCAAAGTTGAGAAAGAGAAGAAATTACTCCACAGTTACCATGGCCAAATAGGGAAGAAAATACTTTCTTTTTATTCAAGACAAAATGATATTAAATTACATATAGTTATAATACGAATATAAAAACATAAAAACTTAAGAACATAAGGCAAAGTAATGGCTTTGGCATCAATAAATGAAAAATTAGAGTAAATACCCTTTACGGTCCCACGACAAAAAACACTATGTCTATTTTGGTCCCTTACAAAAAAAAAAAAAAAGGTCCTTTTTAGTCCATAAAAATGATGAATAATGGTCGATTGGTTGATATTTTGATCCTCACAAATTTCCAAAAGGTCTTTTTTAGTCCCTTAAAAAGGATGGATAAGTGTCTTTTTTTTTTTTTTTTTTTTGTAAGGGACCAAAATGGGGTCCGTGTTTTTTGTCAGGGGCCAGAAAGGGTATTTACTTGAAAAATTATGAAGCAATGACAATATTACATACTAAGTACTAGTCAATGAATATCGGTTGACTGAGTTACCAAAGTCATGCATACTCCTTGTTTTTTGGTAAGGAAATTTTAAGAAAGCGGTTGGGCTTACTCACGATCCAAGTGTAGGGCGAAATCTCTCTTCCTCCTAGGTCATACCAATGTTGGGCAGGACAAGTCGTCTATTACCCTCAGGCATTTACCTAGGCACCCAAGAGTTAGGATGCCTCCTCCAGCGCCTTGACCAACTCCAGGATCGAACCTTGTCCCTTTGATGAGAGTGTTCAATCTCTTTACCAGTTGAACCTAAGGACGAGGGGCTCCATACTCCTTGTTAGCTTCCATTTATCTTTACTTTTGCCCTATCGGTCCATTCTGAGCCCAAAGTACTCGGTTGGATGGAAAGAAGGATGTAGGCCTTTTATTGGGTGGATGGCATAGTCTTGAAAGGTAAAACAAAGGGAATGTTACTGATAGCCGTACGGGTATTGACGGAAATGATTCCTAGTATCCTTTTGCTTTTGGGTTGATTGAAAAGGAAAATTTGCTTTACTGAACTTGGTTCTTGGAATGGATTTGTAACCCTCTAGACCTAGGCCATGGTGATGTAGGATTGTAGGAAACTGATCAGAAACGCGGAAGCGTATCGTACCACGCGATATAGGAAAAGATGAAACCTTTCATCGTTTTACTTACCTGGATATTGAAGAGTTATCGAAAGATTCTCCACGAACAATCCTTGTCTACGAACGGTCCTCGTATATGAACAGTCCTCGTGCGATCTATGATTGATCTTCCGGACTATCTCTTGGGGGATGAGATGGTTGTGTGGGCAACCGTTCGGATGATGAACGTCGCCTCTAGATTTTGTTTACGATGAGAGCCTCCTAACTATTTGTGCGGCCGTATCTTTTCAAGCGCGAAAGTTAGTTTATATGCTACTACACCCAAGACCTAACCCTAATCCACATAGGCCTTAGAGTTCTTGGGTTGTAGTGTCAATTAAGCCTTATTGGGCTTAAGTGACCAAAGAGCACATTAACCCAACAATCTCCCACTTGCTTTTTAAGATACCAACTTGAGTTCGTAAACCCAAGACCATGTAGCCCATAAGCCATCATCATCTGATAATATACCCCATCCCTTGTCTCAAGCTAGCCTGGGGACCTACCATTTGTCATTCATCAAGGCTCATGATAATCTACAGAAGATTATCTAGTTCGGTGCTACTCCACTAAAAGCCCGAACGTGATCTCCAAGAACAATGATACTTATAACAAGAATATGCACTGCCCCTTTATAGAATGTCTATAATTTGATTGACTAGTTTTCTGTAACCCAATCAATTATTTATTCCCTTGACTTTGATAGTTTCTCTAATGGATTACATGCACTGGCCAGCGTCTTCAATATCCAGGTACCGAAACATATCAAGGGGACATTTCCTATAAATTCCATGTTGTTTATCTCATAAACACCGATAACCAAATAGTCTCAATCCCAAAATACCGAGTTGTTGGCCGTCATATAGATCAAACCTCCCCTGTTGGTAAATCAAAGAATGAAAACTATTCGACTACCTGTTTAAAATAAACTCAGGATTAAGAGCAACTACATAACTATAGTTATCTAGAGATTTGATTCCTTATGACAGAAAGAACAACCTTAATCAAATCTCTCCTTGATCCATTCAATGTGAGCATTAACTCACACCAATGTTTTATGATGATCCGGACAAAACCATTTCATAAAACATTGCAGCCTAAATAAAGCGCCTAACTTAATTTAATAGCTGTGAACCATTTTATCAATTGTGAGAACCTATGACCATGTCCTCTATGAACGTATTCATATGATCATATACTCCACAATTGATCCGGACCTTAGAGTTTGTAAATAGTGTGCGAAATAAATGAAAAAAATACTCCATTTATTAACATTCGAGAAAAGAAATGCAATGTCATAATGTCATGCTCAAAAGCACAAAATAACAAAGTGAAATAACAAGCGCCTAAAGCTGACAAATCGGAATCCTCCTAAGACCCATAGATGAAACATGCCTCTCGAACACACGCTCGAGGCAAACTTTTAGTAAAAGAGTCGGCGAGATTCTCGTCGATGCTATCTTTGCTACCACTGTATCTCCTCTTTTAATTATTTCTCAGATCAAGTGGTATTTCCTCTCTATGTGCTTCTGTCTCTTATGACACCTTGGTTCCTTGAACTACGCTACCGCCCCACTGTTGTCACAGTAGAGTGTGATAGGACAATTTACACCTGGTATCACCTAAAGATCCGTTAGGAACTTCTTTAACCATGCAGCTTCCTTTGCGGCCTCGAAGCGACTACATACTCGGCCTACGTGGCGAGTCACCACATATGTTTGTTTTACACTTCTCCAACAAATGGCACCACCATTAAGGGTGTACACATATCCCGAGGTGGATTTTCTTGAGTCAATATCTCCTTGGAAATCCGAGTCCGTATAACCAATGGTTTCAAGACTCCCACTTGAGTAGACCAACATATAATCTCTCGTTCTCCGTAGGTACTTGAGTATATGTTTAACCGCTATCCAGTGTTGCTCTCCAGGGTCCGATTGGTACCAGCTTACTACTCCCAGTGCATAGCATATATCTGGTCTGGTATATAGCATAGCATACATGAGACTACTTACTGCTGAAGCATAAGGTATCCTACTCATGCGTTCTCTCTGCTCAAGAGTTTGAGGAGATTGCTTCTCGAGAGATGAATCCCATGCGAAGGGTATAATTCCCCTCTTTGAATTCTCCATGCTAAACTCCGGCAAGTATTTTGTCAATGTATTGAGTCCGGGATAATGCCAAAACCCTGTTCTTAGGTCTCGCAAGAGTTTAATACCAAGAACATAATTGGCTTCCCCAGGTCCTTCATATCAAAATGTTTGCTCGGCCAGGTTTTTATGCCCAACAATACCTCTGTATCATTTTCGATAAGGAGTATATCATCCACATAAAGTACCCGGAAAAGATACCGCATTACCTTGGATCCTTTTATACACACACGGCTCATCGGGGCTTTTCTCAAAGCCATAAGACTCAATGGCTTGATCAAATCGATGTTCCATGATCGGATGCTTGCTTAAGTCCATAAATGGACCTCGCAACTTGCATACTATTTCTTCTTGCCCTTTGGCTATAAACCCTGTTGGTTGCTGCATATAGATTTCCTCTTCCAAATTTCCATTTAGAAAAGCAGTTTTGACATCCATATGCCAAATCTCATAATCAAGATTGGTCAACTTGGCTAAGAGAATCCGGATAGACTTGAGCATGGCAACCGACGAAAAGGTTTCATCATAATCCACTCCTTCTCTTTGGGAGTACCCTTTCGCCACCAATCTAGCTTTGAAGGTTTCAACCTTCCCATCCGATCCTCTCTTTCCCTTGTAAATCCACTTACACCCAATGGGTCTTACCTCTTTAGGTGCATCTACAAGAGACCAAACTGAGTTGGAATACATAGAATCCATTTCACGATTCATAGCCTCGAGCCATTCCTGAGCATCAACATCTCCTAGTGCTTTGTCATAACTCGTGGGATCACCATCTTCTGCGATGATGTCATCGATTTGACTCACCCAACAAGAGATATCTTGCGGGTTTACGAATCAATCTCCCACTACGACTTTGTCGCACTTGATGTCGTGCATCTACGGGGGTCCACATTTTGTGGGTTGACAATTTCTAGATGAGGACCCTCGGTAAGTGGATCAACCAATTCATGATTTTGTTCTTCATTTAGTTCAACATCATGCTGAACCACGGTTACGTCTCGGTTCCTGTGTATGTTCGGATACATTTTCCCCTCTTTGAACAACCACGGAACAAAAGCTGGAACCCCGAGGTTGTGGTGAAACTTGATCGAGACTAGCTCGTCAAGAATAACCTTACTTCTTGGCTTATAGTTTGTCATATAGTCCTCCTCTAAGAAAGTCGCGTGAGTGCTCACTATGACCTTCTTTTCTCTTGGACTATAAAACAACCAACCTCTGGTTCCTTTAGGATAGCCTACAAACATGTATACTTGATGCGAGTCCATCTTGTCTGGTTTTGTTTCAAGACATGTCGGAGCACCCCAAATCCGAATATGATTCATGGTGGGCTTACACCCTTTCCACAATTCAATTGGTGTCGTTGAAATCGACTTAGACGGAGCTAAGTTCAATAGATACATAGTTTGTTTCTAAGGCATATCCCCGAATGAATCGAAAGTGATGAATAAGCGAGCATAGATCTTGTCATTTCTAAAAGGGTTCTATTTCTCCTTTCAAAGCAACTCCATTTTTTGGGGGGTGTCCTGGAGAAGATAATTGTGAAACTATCCCCTCTTTGGTCGTAAGACCTGAACTCTCCAGATAGGTATTCACCCCTTCGATCGGATCGAAGAGTCTTAATTTGAACACCTAGATGCTTTTTTGCCTCGGCCTTGAACTCTTGGAATTTTCCAAAAGCTTCGGACTTGTGATGCATCGGTACACATGTCCAAATCTAGAGTAATCATCATTAAATGTGATGAAATCGATACCCGCCTCGGCTTGGACATTTATTGGTCCACATACATCGGTATGTACCAATTCCATTTGAAGTGTGGCACGTTTTCCCTTGGCCTTGAAAGATCTCTTGGTCATTTTACCCTCTAAACAAGATTCACACATTTTGGTATCGGTTCAAAGTTCGGGGATTTTAAAATCCCACTTTTGACCAAACCTTAGATCCTGTTAGAGTTAATATGACCCAATCTCAAATGCCAAAGATAAGTTTCATTGGAAACTTTTCTTTTCTTTGACGAATTGATATGCTCAACATTTTTTAATTCAACATGATTAACTTCACGGGGAATAGGACTAAGGAAATAAAGACCATTAAACTTTACACGAGAACAAATAAAAGAAGATGAACTTCTTATTGAAAGCGAGGAATCAAACTGAAGCTTGTCAAACCATGTTTATCTAAACAACTAACGAAATTAAATTCCTCTTAAAATCTGGAATAAATAAACAGTCTTCTAAAACCAAAGTTCTATAATTATTAAAAGATAAAACAACTTGTCCCATTTCTTGCTAGTGCGGACACAAGTCGCCTGTTCCAAGCTTCAAATCTCGTTGTCCTTTACTCATTTGGCAAGCTATGTTTGAACCACGCAAAGAGTAACAAACATGGTTAGTGGCTCCTGAATCAACGATCCATTTGTCATCGTGATTCTCCACTAAACAAGGCTCAATCACATTTAAATTACCCAGACCTCGTTTATTCATTTGTGGGCAATCTTTCTTCCAATGCCCCTTTTGTCCGCACTTGAAGCACTTGCCTTTTGGCTGCTTCATTGCAACTGTTTTGGCAACTGGAGTACTTGATTTCTTCTTTTTCTTGTTCTTGTTCTTTCCCTTAGGTTTCACAGAACTTTCACTAACAAACAATGCACTTCCTTGCTTGACTAGAGTACGCTCGGCACTCTCAAGCTCGTGCATTAGTTGAGTGAGGTCAAGATTCATTTTGTTCATATTATAATTCATCTTGAATTGGTTGAAGTATTCGAGGTAGTGATTGTAAGAGAAGGCCAACTTTTACTTCTTGTTCAAACTTGATACCATGGTCATCGGCCTTCTTGAAGTTTGCTATCATTGTTAGACAATGATCCCGCACACTTCCTCCGGACATGATTTGTCTTGGTGGACCGAACTTAGCACATTTTGCCTAGCGAAGCTGCTAGGTGTAGCAAACATGGCATCAAGAGTACGGAGCATTGTTGCTCCACTCGAATTATGTTCATTTGCTCCCGAAGGTGGTGGCGAGATTGGCCAAAATGTAGCAGCGAACCGACACATTCGCCTTCTCCTATCTATCCTTCTCCGCTGAAAACGAGTCCGAATTGCATCGACGCATCTCGCAGACGTGGCCCGGCATAGGGGTAGTGAGAACAAAGTTGAGCTTTTCATATTGAAGAACAATATCTAAATTGGTTCTCCATTGTTTGTAATTTGTACCATCCATAGGTTTTTGGCTCAAGATTGTAGCTAAAGGATTGAATGAAGACATTTTTACGAAAATAAGGAAAAACACACTAATTTCAAACTTTAAAATTAACAACAAACAGAAATATCGCTAGTAGATTCTAATAACTACTATTCGTTCATTGTTTAACAATCCATTAGTTATTTTACGAGACTTACGATGGGCAAGATTCTTGTAAAACTAATATTGTTAATTTGGGCCTTCGGGTTCCATTGCGAGCCTCGATGGGAGGGTTAACAATTTTACCAAAGTTGAATGTATTTAACCATTGTTTACTTTCAAAATTATCTTTAGTATCCAAGTGTTGCCGACGATGGGCCGTACAAAACTTTACTAAAATTTTGAAAATATTAGGGTTTAATCTAGCGAAATCCGATCATCCTTATCCGATGGGGCTTGGCGACACCATTTCACTAATAAACCCACAATGGAGCCCGTAGGTTTTAAAATTAAAAGCTTAATTTAAAACCTTCACCCATTCAATATTTTAAGTTTAGAATTTTTAATTTCCAAGAATTTGTTCATTTTAGAGTATTACGTGAGATCAACATCTTAATTTAAATCATTAGGTACTTTAAAATCTAGTCATGATTGGCAGAATGAGCTTCACATGATCATTTTAAATAACCCACAAGATATTCTCAAAAATACAATTCTCTTGGGAAATTTGTTAGATTATTTATCTAGATAATCCAAATAATCTCTCATAATAACTATCACACTAGTCGATTGAAAAACATAATAGTTATCATGCATTTATGACATGTGATTATGCAACATGCAACAATATGGCATCTTCCTATTCTATATGGCATGTTATTTCAAACATCACATTAATCGTACATATAATTCATACAATCCAATAAAAGCATTAAATTAATTAAGAAAATAACTTTAATCCATGGTTTTCCTAAAAAAATTTAAATTTTTTTTTACAACTTTGGAATTTCTCTTTTGTCCAGCCCATAGGATTTATCTGAAGCCCTTTCAGGGTATCTATGAGCCCAAAAGGCCAAAAACCCAATCCTTGGCTAGAAGCCCTAGGACACAAAAGAGGAACCCTAGCCTTCGCCTCTGCTACGCAAGCAGCCGAAGTCATCTCAGCACGAAACTTCAGGGGAAGCACCGGCACGGGGAGACGATCAAACGGCCTCGGAACCACCCCAAAGGGTGGCCCACACGCCCTCACGCGCCGGCCGTTTGCCGGCGCGGCAGGACGGCCACACGCACCACTTGTGGCGGCGCGTGGCGGCGCGTGGATTGTCTTTTGGCGGTGTTCCGACCGCCACGTTGTTTGTCTTTCCGTCCTCTTTCCATCCATATATGGTTTGTCCAAATCCGAGATCCAGAAGTCCACGAAAAGTGTCGTACAGTGTTGTTTGCTCATATTCTTCGCGTTTCTTGATCTCCAACTTTTACAGAATTCGAAAAATACATAGAAATTCGAAAAGAAATCATAAAACAGCAAGGAGGAAACCTAATCATATGGGATTAGCCTCCTTGTTACAAATCAAGGATTACACGAGAGAATCTAACCATGGATTAAAGTATTCATATGATTTATAAACGATAACTATTATGAAACAAATAACAAATATAGAAACAGATGCCATCTTTTCAAAAATAATTTTCGAAAATAATCACATGAAATTTCGAAACACGGTTCTTTTCCTCATCGCTATTGGCTCTAATGCCAATTGTAGGATTGTAGGAAACTGATCAGAAACGCGGAAGCGTATCGTACCACGTGATGTAGGAAAAGATGAAACATTTCATCGTTTTGCTTACCTGGATATTGAAGAGTTATCTCGAAAGATTCTCCACGAACAATCCTTGTCTACGAACGGTCCTCGTATACGAACGGTCCTCGTGCGATCTATGATTGATCTTCCGGACTATCTCTCGAGGGGGATGAGATGGTTGTGTGGGCAACCGTTCAGATGATGAACGTCCGCCTCTAGGTTTTGTTTCGATGAGAGCCTCCTAACTATTTGTGCGGCCGTATCTTTTCAAGCGGCGAAAGTTAGTTTATATGCTACTACACCCAAGACCTAACCTTAATCCACATGGGCCTTAGAGTTCTTGGGCTGTAGTGTCAATTAAGCCTTATTGGGCTTAAGTGACCAAAGAGCACATTAACCCAACAGGTGAGACTATAACCCTCATGTGTGATATGCAAAAGGCAAATACATTTATGATATCGTTGGCTGTAACTTTAAGCTTCATTTGCAAGTTGCTGTAAATTAAGTTTTGGCTATCTAATGCATACATTTTTTTTGTTCCTGTAAGAGATATGAAATTGCTATTAGTGAGGTTCTTTCTTTGATAGTGTGTGAGCCGCGTGTCGAAGAAATGTATAGGCTCCTAGATCATATGATGCTTCTCCTTATTCACATATCAACTAGGCCTAGCCTAGCATTTAAGCCATATTTGGTCTTCTCTAACATATGGAGTAATGTGCTGACAATACTTTCACACTTATTGTTTTTTTTTTTATACACATAGTAGGGGGAGGAGTGCAGGGTTCGAACCCTGAACATAGCGGAGGGGAGCCAAGCTCTCATGCCACTGCGCTACTAAGGCGCCGGCACATTATTGTTTTTAATGTGCATAACATCAAGAAAATATCTCATATCCAAGGTCTTTCAATAAGGCAAGTTAAAGAAAATTGATTTCTTCTTCGACTTCTTCTGACTTCCCTTTGAAATAATTTTTTAAACGTCGGTAAGGATGCTTCCGAAACAATCATCTTTAATGTCCCATGTAGGAATTCTTTATGTCATGCATCAATCTAATTGAATGCGTATTCTCTTCGCAAATTGAAAATGCAAGTTGGCCTTTAATTATGTATTATGATAAATTATCATATTTAAGAAGTTATTGATAGTGCCAAAGAACATGGCAATCAAGTTGAGTGTTTCTTCCTCACACTTTTACAAAGTATAAATTTAATGTCACTAATTAACATCTATTTTTTAAAAAGTAGCCGTTAAAAAATTAAGTTGTGACATTTTTGAAACTTTTGTCTGAATTTTAATCTCTATTTTTTTAAAAACAAACGTTATGAATACTTATTAGCCCTGTTAAAAACAAAACTTTTAATGTCATTTTTCAAAAAATGGTACCTTAATTTTTTATTTTTTTTAAAGATGGACATTAAAAACAAAATTTTTTCTTATGTGTGTGTGTGTGTTTTTTATTTTATTTTATTTATGTTAGCAGTAAAAAACGGACACAGAAAGAAATTTAAAATACTTCTGCCAACACTTAAGAGCTTGTTTGGCATGGTCACAGGAGGGGAAAAAGTCCAACGGTAGTGAGAAAAGTCCAACGGAGGAAAATTTGGTGTTTGGAATGACGCTGGGTTGTGATGGGCTTCTAGCCAAAAAGCGACTTCTAAGGAGAAGCCGGTGTTTCTAGCCATCAATGGGTGATGAATACATTTGTATGCATTTTAATTTATATACAATTTTATCCATTAAATATATTTAAGGGTTAAGGTGCAAAAATACATATATGCTTTGATTGAGCGTCCAACAACAAGTGCTTTTGAGGTACAAAAGTGACTACGTGGTTACAAATTAGGTACAAAAATACATTTGACCTTTAAGTTTGACTTTTTTGTTGAATGGACGATGACATGGCTTTCAAGGTACAAAAATACACATGTGATTTGTGAAAAAGAGTGGCCAACATCAAGTGCTTTTTTAAAGGACTTGGCTTACGTCCGTTGCACATACGGTCATTTGTAGTTCTTTTCGTGAAATTGTGCTGTTTTGGCGCAAAAGCTAGTCCTTTTTTTTTTATATTTTTTATATTCCAGGGTAAAAGACACTTTATAATATCGAATCGTTATTGAAAAATTATTTTAAAGTCTTCGTGGTAAAAAAAATACTTCATAATCTTAAAAAATTATTTTATGATCTTGAAAAAATATCCCGAAATATTTTTTTAGTACTAGTCGAAGACCAAAATATTTTTTAAGATCATGAAGTATTTTTTTTTAGTACCAAATCAATATTATGAAAAATCCTTTTACTACTAGTCAATATCCTGAAATATTATTTTAAAATCCTAAAATAACTTTTTAAGATCATGAAGTAATTTTTCAGTTTTGGTCGGTATCTTGAAGTATCTTTTTACCCTAAAATATTTGAAAAAAAAAAAAAGACCAGCGTTTGCTCCAAAACGGCGTAGTTTCATTGAAAAGGACTGCAGTAATGACTGAATGTAAGGGGTCCTTTTCTTAAGGTGCAAAAATATCATTTGCCCAAAAAAAAAAAAAAACTGAAATTGGCTTATCTTATAGACGACATTGACTTCTATAAGATAAGCAAATTTCAGTTTTTTTTTTTTTTTTGGGCAAATGATATTTTTGGCGCTGAAATTGAAATTGGACTTTGACTTCTTTGACCAAAAAAAAAATAGACGACATTGACTTTATTAATAGAAAAGCTAAATGGATTTGGCGCTGAAATTCTCAAATCTCAATCAATGCTTGAAAGCGTAGCATCTTCCCAGGTTTTAACATCCTCGAACGATCCCCGAGCAAAAAAAAAAAAAAAAAAAAAAAAAAAAAAAAAAAAACATCCTCGAACGAGGTTTAAAGCTAGATAGCCACCCCATCTCATGATCTCAACATAGGACAGTTTCTCTAGACAAAACCCTAGCTCGCATCACAAGGACTCCTCGTTTTTTGTTTTGGGCAGAGCCAGACCATTACAAGGATTCTTTGCAGCCTTAGTTTGCACTACTGCTTCATGAATGAATTCACAAAAATTAATGCCCATTTGGTAGTATGGAAGTGGTAGGGTGGGAAGTTGAATTGGAAGTAGAATCCAAAGTGTTATGTTTTTGGTGGGGCTGAAGCCACTTCCCCAGAGAAGTGAGTTCCATAAAAAATGATGGAAGAAGTGGCTTCCATCAAGCCTCCGAAGGAACTGGCTTCCACTTCTATGGAAGTATAAACTCTGACCAATTTACCCATCATCCTCTCTCCTCCCTGCGGAAAAATGCAGGATGACGGAGGACAATGATGACGGTGAAGGCAAACAATAACAAAGGCGGTAGATGGTATTCGATCTCTGGTTTCATTTCTAGCCTCGATCTGTGATGAGCGGGCAATGAACAACAGCCAACGAACAGTGGACGGTGACGACCACCGGTGCCACACTTGCAGAACAAGACGAGAAATCTGCAACTGTCAATGCTACAGATTTGAGACGATGATGTTCGATCTCGATTCAGCCTCATATTTCGACGACAGGGTTCATCTTGGCTAGCCATTGTTGTCGATTTCTGATGCCTTCTCCCCCAAACTCACGATGCCTTTGCCTTCTGATTTCATTGTTTGCTTTCTTCGATTTCGATTTTGCTGCCTTCTTTCTAATGATTCGCTGGTTTCTTGAATTTTTTTTTTTTTTTTTTCGGATTTTGATTTTCATTATGAACTTTGATGTTTGATTATTAAATTCTGCTTTGATTTTCTTGTGTGGGGATTCTTGTTTCTACTCTAATTTATTGTAATAATCTTTCTCGATGGCTAAAGCTTGAGCTGGTGGCCTGTTGGTGGTGATTTTTATAGTGGATGTGAGTGTTTTGGGTGGAGGTTAGGAAGAGTATATTAGCCAATTAACATTTAAAATAACATATTAATTAAAAATTATATCATACTTCATACCAAACACACTTTTACTCCCACTTCCACTTCCAGTTCAATTTCCAGTTCCATCAAAATCTCTTCCCTTGGACCAACCAAACAGGTCATAAGAGTACCAAGTGAGAAAGTGAATAGGGATGTATGGGATCTTAAAAAGCAAAGGAGAATTCATTAAAAAACCTTCCCCTTCACAAATATTATTTTATCTCAGCAACAAAATTTCCACGGCAAGGCGTCCCAGTTATCTGACTCAGAACTCAGTTCATGCTTTTTTTTTTCCCCTAGCTATAAAAAATCAAGACAAGACATATTCTTTCCCCGCATATATAGCAACTTCAAAATCATGCAAGGGCCAAAGATGGAAGCAGCAACACAAAGAATCTTTTCCCCACATATGTCCCCCTTTCTCCCACCGGATCCTCAGACCCAAGTGAAACAGAATACAAAATAGAGGAAAAAGGTTGAAGGGAGGAGAAACCAGAAGACAAAGAAGGAGGGTGCTGAAAAGCATTTAATAAACGGTATTTTTACACTTAAAAAAATATTTGGCGTTGGGTGTTCCTTTGGCCAAATTACATATGTATTTTTACATTTTAAAAGTCATGTTATCATCCCGTTAATAAAAAAAGTCAAATTTAACAGTCAAATGATATTTTTTCATCTAATTTGTAATTACGTAGTCACTTTTGCATATAAAAAAAAAAAAATTTGTCGTTGGGCACTCCTTTGACGAAAGCACATGTGTAATTTTACACTCTAACTCTATATTTAATTAAGCACTTTCAGTGTTTTTTAATTTTTATTAATAATTTAACTTTTTTATCAAATTTTAATGTAAATCTTTATATTCAATTATCACAATATATATACAACTAATATATAACATACATACACATATAGTAATAATAGATTCATGTTATTTTCAGTCCTTTTTCATCTCAATTGGTTTTTCAAACGCTATGTCAAATAAGAGCCAATCTAGAAAGAAAGAGTCACTTATGTCATAGATATCCTAAACACAAATCACATCTACAATATAACTTGAGAAAATCCATATGGGGGTCCAAATAACAAAGAAAAACCCAAAAAAGACCCCAAAATTCTGAAAATCCCAGAAAAGGCAGGGCATTTTCTGGTATAAATTCATTAAAACGTGAGTTGTTAATGAGGTTGATATAGTTGTTAGCGGTGCGATATAGTTGTTAACGATCTTGATTTAGTTGTTAAAAAATTGTTGTTAAGGGGCGATTTAGTTGTTAATGACCTACCGTTAACAACTATATCGCCCCCATTAACAACTCATGTTTTAATGAATTTATCCCAGAAAAGGTATTTTTATGAGATTTTCAAAATTTTGGGGCCTTTTTTTTATTTTTCTTTGTTATTTGGGCCCCCATATGGATTTTCCCATATAACTTTAAGGGAAAAAAAAACCATCTTAAAAAGCCCAACAAGCAAAAAAAAACATGGGAAGATCTATCTCAGGTACTAAAGTAGCAAAAAAATGTAAAAAAGGCCCAAGAGAAAGTTACTTGTGAAAAAAAGCTCCGGGCATTTTTCGATATTATTTCATAAACATTAATAACTAAATTAGACCCATTAACAACTAAATCAGTACCTGTTAACAACTAAATCAGTAGCATTAACAATACTATCTAAATAACTAAATCAGTACCAGTAACAACTAAATCAGTACCGGTTAACAACTATATCAGTAGCCATGAACAACTAATGTTTTATGAAATAATACAGGAAATGTCCTAGAACCTTTTTTGATATATGACTTTTTCTTAGATCCTATTTAATATATTTTTGCTAGTTTGGGTTAGAGTTGGGAATCAGGGCGGCCCGGCTCGATAAGGCCGAGATAAGGAAAACATCTATTTTTCAAAGCCCGAATCCGATAGTACTAGGGCTAGGTTCGGGGCCGCTACAGGGCCTAAAAATTACTATTCCAAATTTTAATATTTTTCCTTCGATTTTTTTTTCAAAGAAATATAATTAGTAAATTGCAACCATTAAAGTTCTAATCTATCAAATAAATGTTATCAACATTAATATCTACACAATATACATTATTTAACAAATAAACAAATTCATTAATTTGTAATAAAAAACAAATAAATACAAAGAATATGTTTTTTTTCCTTTTTAAAAAAAAAAATATTAAATAAAGGAATTGTTTTATGTATGCTCACAACAAAATGCCTTTCCTCTAGTAATTTTGTGTGTCTGCAGATTCTTTTGATTCATGCATGATTTCCGACGGGTAAAAATAATTATAATTATTTTACACAAAATATATTTATAATTTATTACTTATATAATATTGTAATACTAAAGTACTCCTCCGGTCCTAATTATAAGAGCTATTTACCAGAATTTGGAGAGATTAAGAAGGGAAGTTAAATTAGTTAATTATAATTATTTTCCAAAAATACCCCTAATTAAAATTGAACACTAGCTAATTAGCAAAACGGAACGTAACGGAGGTCTTCAGCATCACGAGGCAACTAGGTAATTAGCAAAACTTATGACCGTTAGTTATGAGAAATCAGTTTAGCTGTAGAAGTAAACTGCTCATGGACGTATTATTAAGGATATCAGGAGGTCTTCAGCATCTAAGTAAAATTTTAAACTAGCTAATTCTACCAGAATTTGGAGTAATAGAAAACTTAATTATAAGTTCTTTATTTTTTATTTAAAAATAAAAATTAAAATAAAATCTCTCATTTAATAGAATATAAAGCGTATTGTTAAATTAATTATTGTGGAAAAAGCAGTAGTAGGGGTGATATGGGAAAAATATAACAAAAATTGCTTAAAATTATTTTATAAGAAAAAAGTATAATTGAGGTGTATATAACATTAATGAGTTGCAAACATTATTTATTTGATAAAATATATAGGTATATTATTAAATTATTATTGAGAAAGTATAAATAGGGGTATTATAGGAAAAAATTGACAAAAGTTAAAACTTGCTTTTATAATTAGTGGGACCAAAACTAACTCCAAAAAACGCTCTTATAATTAGGACCGGAGGGAGTATGTGTTTTATTTAATATGAAAACAACCCTTCTTTAAAATTTATAATAATTAATTATGTGTTTTAATATAGAATAATAATAAACATAAAAAAGGATTATAGTTTAAACTAAAAACAACTAAGTAATTACAAATAAACACATTCATTAAGTAGAAGTCTAAATAATAATAATTATTTTTTTAAAAAGCTACGAGTTAAACGGGTTTAAAGCCAGCCCGATTAAACCCGAGGCCCTATAAGACCGACCCTGCAGGGTTAATTTCAAATTTTTAACCTATTTTTTAAATCCGAGCCTTATAGGATCGCTTAAATAAATAGGCGTCCGATGGGCTTGACCTGATTTCCCCGCTCTAGTTTGGGCCTTGGTATTCCTACTTTTAATTTGCTCTGCCTCTCTCTGAAGCTCGCGACTCCTCTGAATCTTGCCGTCCAAAAATTTGCGCCAACAAATACTGGTTTCTGTTTTGACTTCTGAGTTCCTCTCTAGTCTCCACCATTTCTGCTCCTCTTCCTCCGGCAGTTCACCATCTCTTCTTTTCCACGATGGAAGCAGCCAACCCGGCGAGGGTTGACGTGGCGGAGGCCAAGATGAAGGGAGAGGTGGGAGCAAAGACTAGGGAAGGAGAGACGCTGCAGAATGCGGAAAATATTGACGCGGAGATGGAGGTGATAGCGACTCGGCAGTATATCTAATCGCACGCTGATCAGAACTAGAATCGGCCCTACTTGGAAGCATCACAGCGAAGGTTGAATCCTGAAACCCAAACAGTATTTCATTGTGTGACATTAGTGATTTGATGAATCTTTAACTGTTTAGATATATGATCTTGGTCTTCGTGTTTTCGCTAGAAAATTGGGGGCACTGGCTATTGCTATATATGGTCCTACTTGTAGAAAAAGGAGATCTAGAAATTGTGGGCTGTTGGGTTTTCTACAGCGTAAAGGCCTGATAAATTGTGGAAGATATCTTGCTGCCTTCTGGTTCATGTGCTATTAAAGATCCCATATTTCCCCTTCGAACTGTGACCTGGTCCTTTATGCTTCATTAGGAAGGAAATTATTGGTACTCAGGTAAGATCTCCATATTTTATGGTTTAACTTCTCAAATGCTAGGCATATATAAAATATGGCTTCTTGTTCTCAACTTCTGCAATTTTTGTTCGATTTGCTCTGTGCTGCCTGAAAATGAAAGACTAGCATAATAATTTGGTCTTGCCTATTGAGTTGTTGTCTTTGCAATTAACTGATTTCTTCAGTGTCGATCCCCTGATGTAAGCTCAGTTTTGGCTGCCACTACTCATAATATAATTCTGCGTTTTTATATCAGCATTTGAACTCAAGATCTGCAGGTTCAGAGTTTTTGTTTTTTGGTCCATCTTTGCATATTCCCTTTCTTGTTTTGACTGTGTTAAAGCGAGGAGTTCTTTTCTTGTGAGTTATATGTTCATTCTTTTTACCTTTTCTGCTCAGAAAAAAGTTATTGCTGCTCTATTTGCATTTTGGAAACATGCATTAGTTTCATTATTAATCATATTAGTGTGGAACCCTCACTCAACTTTTCAAATTTGCTGTGCATAAGCTTATTTTTGAATCCCATTGGCCTTGACCAGTGATTATTTTCATAGTGTTAATGTGCAGTTTTGGGGGCGCAGGTCCCTGGATTTGGTGTTGGCGTTATTGGAGAGCGTAGGAGGAGAAGGGGGAAAGAATATGGAGGAAGTAGTGGAAGAGTTTTATAATAACACTTTGAAACCAAGGCATGGATGGATTTCATCTGCTGCTTTCAAAGTGTAAAACATCGTTGACAGATAAAGCAACGTTCCTTTTTTGTTGTTACTTTCTCAAGTTCAAAATCCTAATGAGCTATAATTAACATAATTAAAGTGCTTTATATTGCAGGTGGCTCTAAAACTAGTGCCAGATAGCAAAACTTTTGTAGATCTGCTCAAGTCAAAAGATGAAGACTATGATTCCCTAAAGGAGGCAATGCAGGACTTGGTTTCTTTACTCGGGCCTTTTCTCCACGATGTCCGCTTCATCTTAGTAACCTTCTATATTTTATTTTTGTTCTACTAGTTGGGGGGGCATAACATTCACACTAATTATATGATTTGGTGACATTTTTAAGGAATATCAGGATTTGAAGCCAGGAAATGTGTTACTCCAAAGCAATGGGCATGTGTCTCTGACAGATTTTGACTTGCATTTTTAACATTTAGCAAACCATAGGTATCTTGGTATCAAGAGCTTCTAATTATGCATTTCTTAATTAAGATTAGAAGCAAAACCTTCTAACTAACAGTTATGTGTGATTAATTGCCCTCATTTGCAGCTTTTAATTCCACCTTCAAATGAAAAGAAGAAACACAAAGCACAGCAGACTCCAATTTTGTGGCCGAATCTGTGAGAGCTTCAAATTCTTTTGTTGGCACAGAGGACTACATGGCTCTAGTTTGTGTTGGACTCCCTCTAATCCTAATTATAGGAGCTATTTACCAAAATTTGAAGAGATTAAGGAAGGAAGTTAAATTAGTTAATTATGTATATTTTCCTAAAATACCCTTACCCAAGTTTATTTAATACAAATACATCTCTCAAAGATAGAACTAAGTAATACAAATACAAGTTTATTTTCCTAAACCATGCTCCGATCAAGCAAATAATACTATCTCACGCTCTCTGAAGGAAGTGAAATTTTTTTGAACCCGCCTCCAGATACAAATTAATGGGGTAAGATAAATAAATAATTAACGATTGATATATTTAATAAATCGAAATATTTAATAAATCGAAAATTCTTGAACTAAGGAAGTTTCGTAGAGCGAATCTTATTCCAAACTAAAAAACTTATGATTTTTTATTTTAAATATTTTTCATAATTTGATTTGTTTTAAAAAAATATTCTTAAAGGAATATTAAAATTATTTTATTTAAAAATAAAAAATAAAGTAGAATATCTCACTTGATAGAATATAAAGCGTGTTGTTAAATTATTTATTGTGGAAGAAGTATTAGTAGGGTTGATATGAGAAAAATTTGACAAAAATTACTCAAAATTATTTTATATAAAAAAGTATAATTTAGATGTATATGACATTAATGAGTTGTAAACATTATTTACTTTATAAAATATATAGGTGTATTATTAAATTATCATTGTCTTTAATTATTATTGAGAAACTATAAATAGGGGTATAATAGGAAAAAATTGACGCAAGTTAAAACTTGCTCTTATAATTAGGACCAAAACCAACTCTAAAATTTGTTCCTATAATTAAGACCGGAGGGAGTATTCATTTGTATTCATTCGTATTCATTCACTTGAGGATTGAATAGGAAAGTTTTATAAGTTAAGAATTGTAAAAATTATTGACAAATCTGATTCTTATGAGTCACTACCATTTTTTTGGTGAAAATAAGAGTCACTATTTGGATTGTTTCTTTTTTGCCTGGTGTTTGTTTAGAGAGATAGGTTATTCTGTCTACCCTTATTTTGTCTATCTCTCTCAATATCGTTAAATTATAATCTCATCTAATACCGGAGATTTGAGGGATAAAATAAACCCTTTTATCCCTTCTTCTCTCCCACCTAGAGTCGAGAAATCGGGCCGAGCCCATTAGGTTGGTTCATTTAAACCTTGGCCCGTCAAGGGCCGGGCTTGAAAAATTGACGAGATTTTTGAAATCGGCCTTGGAAGGCAGACCTAAAGGGTCCCGGGCTTAAACAGGCCAGCCCGCTAGGCCTTTTTAACTATAACGCCTGAAAATGAATACATTCATATAAAAATGATGACAAGTGAAATTGCTTTAATTTCACTATATTATAATTGAGATAATAGAAAACACTAAAATAATAGAAAATACTAAGTTTTTTCAATTAGATTTATGAAGACATTCCTCACTTTAATTAAGATAGAAGACCAATAAGCTTAATATATATAAGGCCGAACAACTAAAATCTCTTGAAAGAATCGTAAATATTGTTTACAGTGTTCATGTTAAAATGACCATTTAACTATTAACGTCTTGTGTATGTGGAGCTGAAAATAACATCTACCACTTACTTATATTGTTGTCAATTCCGTCTTAACCCAATTACATTTTTGTCCATACCTTACATTATACGGCTTGCTAAAATTGAATGAGATATTTTTCAATTTCTATTTTTTCCCCTTATTTTTAATCTTTGAGATTACCTCAACATACAAACATACCCATCGTCTTTTTGTTTATTATCTAGCCTAATCAATCCGACTTGTGAATGTATGAGGCTCAAAACAATTTCTACAAATAAATAAATGAATCAACTTTGTTCCTAATATGTAAGAGGATAAGCAAAGCTAGTTAATTTATGCATGCTTTTCATCCTTTCTCATTTTCTATCTTTTGTGTGTAATTAATCAAAATGATAAAAATGCTTGAATATAATATTATTTAAATAAAAATATCCTCGACACAAAAGAAAATAAAAACAAAGAAAAGACCCACAATATCATATTATATTTCTTTGAGAAAAAAAGAAGGAAAAATAATTAAAATTTTGAATAGTAACTTAGGGCCCGGAGGGCCGGCCGACTCGATGCTATCGGGTTAGGCTTTGAAAAACATATGTTTTTCTTACTTGAACCCGAAGGGCCGGCCCTATTAGGCCCTGTCCCTTCACGGGCCGGCCCTGGAGGGCCGGGCCAGCCCTAATTCCTAGCTCTACTCCCACCGCCTCCCACCCCCTCTCTCTCCCCTTTGCCGGCATGTACGAACTCGTCCCTTGCGAAAATATCTTCTCGAGTAATAGTTTAAGACGAGAATTCGTGAGTTTATTTTATGAGTTTCTTGATTAAAAAAAGATTCATTTTTTGTGTTTATTTGTAGGAAATAAATTTATAGAGGCATTTTTTTTATTGGAGGTGATTCCAATTTTTTTTTGTTTTTTTAAGAAAGAAACCCTTTTTATAAAAGAATATGCTTTCAAAGTTTTTTTTTTTTTTAATTTTTTAAAAAAGGTATTGAAAGTACACACCTATAAAGTTTAAACTCAAAACTTATAACGTCCTTCACATAGATGTGTCCATAAAAACAGATGTTGAAAGGTCCCAAAAACGGACGTTAAAAGTGTTTTTTGTAGTAGGGTCGTGAGCAGCATACACTATGATACCATTATGTCACAAGCACTTCAAGTCTTCCAATTAGTAGAGCTAGGTAGACATTTATGTCATTTCCGGGTCTCAAGATTAGCTTGGACAACATAGAGTACTTGTGGTTCATGTAGAGCCATAAAGGATGTTATATATAAACATATTACCGATAATGTCCTGTAGGTATTACTTTGCATCCCAAATGGGTTTATCTTGTCAATAGCCAATACACGACATAGGTTGCTATCATCTTTAGCAATTTAAGGTGGTTTGTATTAAACTTCTCCCATTTTGGAGAATTGGCAGGATGTCAAAGCATGCCAACATTTGTTCTTTCATCTGCATGCCACTGTAAATTTGTTAGATATTTAGGACTGCTATACATGCATTTAAATTTAAATATAATGGGGAAATACCATAATGCCTTATTCGAGACTCGTCTAGTTATGTTGGCAGCGTGCCTCCTCACACATGGGACAATGAGTTAGTGATGTATATATATTCATTCTTGAATAAGAAACAATCGTTGAAGCAAGCATGTATCTTCTCATAGCTAAGGCTTAAGGAGCACAATATCTTCTTTACAACATATATTTTGGGTGCAAGCATGTTTTTAGTCAGTAGCATTAGATTCAAAGCCTTGAACAATTATGTGAAGCTCGTATCGGACAACCCATTTCTTTCCTCCAAGTTGTACAATATCAACACAACAATCTATAAAGTAAAGTTAGTGCACCCTTCATACAATGACTTCATTGCATCGCCCTTCAAAGTTTCTGTTATTTTAGAATAATCCTGGAGGTCCTCTTCCAACGATTTAGCCATATCATCGAGATGGTTGGATCAAATATACTTATGTCAAAATTAGGCGATGCACTACTTTCCATATGTTCAACCAGCCCACTACTTATCTCCCCATGCCATCTCGCCCAACATGTATAAGTAGGATCGATTCCATGAATCACTAAGTGCGACATACAAGTTTCTCGATCACACCACTATATATTGCCACAGTTTACACAAAGGAAAATAATCCAACCCGTTATTGGGGGATTATACGCAATGCAAAATCAAGGAAATTTGTTACGCCATCCCAATAGTCTATCATTAGCTAATTGGCATACATCCACTACTTATTCAAAGATCCCATCTGCGCCCATAATAAATTCACAAAAATGTATAATAACAGAAAAACCACAGACCTTATGTCAACTCAACTGGAAGTTGAAGGAAGAAAAATTTGAGGTTTAATATACGCCTTTCATAGATTTGAAAGAGCTAGAGCTTTTGGTCAAGTGCGAAAGGGTTTTTTTTTAGACAACGAGTGCGAAAGTTTTTAATTGTCAATCTAATTGGATCTTTTACAAACAAACCACCAGTCTAGATTTTTAAGGTCTTACATAACAGTTAATTGGTAAGAACCACTAGTTTTAATTTTATAACGGTTATGTTTAAATAATTGTGATGTATGTTATCAACAAATCTCCAATATTTAAGATCTTATATAACGGTTAATTGGTAAGAACTGCTAATTATTGTTTTACCTTTATAAAATTTAGTTTTAGTTTACCGTAAAATATATTATTTATTTGATTTATCATGGTTCTTGAATAAAAACCATAAGGCATGTTATTTTTAAAACATATTAGAACCATAATTACATTAATATATTTTTATAAATAAAACTAAAAGATGAAAATAAATAAAAAATACCCATCATCCTTAGAGGAGTGATCTAAATCATTTGAGAGACGAGAATGAGTTGTAGTGGATGCGGAGTGGCACCGACTGCGAGTCAAAGGAAGATATGGAGGTTGTTTAGGAAGAAGAAGGGAAGTGGGCGAAGTGGAGGTTGAGGAGGGGGAGGAAGGAAAGAAGATGGGGGCGGAGGTTGGAAAGGAGGTGCATGAGGAGGGCTTGGAAGTTGGGGAGGAGGAAGAAGAGAAGCGGTGCAAAGGTGCATGATGGGAAGGAGGAGCACGGGGGGAGGAGAAGGAGGTGGAGGTTGGGGAGGACAATTCTCCATCATTTTTTAGGATGTTGCTTAACTATGGCGGTGATGAGGATAACAAAGGAAGAGGATGAATAAAACATATGAACATGGGAGTTAAAATAGATTGGAAGTAAAGCGTGTGTTAGAAGTTGAAGAGGATCAATTCAGGCGCAACTATATTCTCTTTACCTCTCCATGAGTTACATGATGATTGTTTTATAAAAATCGTTATTTATCTACACATTCATGGATGTCTAATAAGGAGGAACCCAAAGTCAGCTGCAAGGAAGATAAAATGTTTCAAAAGCTTTAATTAACATTTATTAAGTTAGAACTGCTAAATATGTAGTGTTATTTGTAACCGCGTTACATGAATACTTTACGGTTATTAATTAATAACCGTGAAGTATGAAGTTACTTTTTTTGTAACTTCTTTTTTAATATTTTAAAAAAATACAATAGTGGTATTTAGTCATCACCATCAGTGTCATCCTCTTCCTCTTCACTCTCATAATCGGAGGAAGGAGATGCAAGGTGTGATTACAAGGCATATGCAACCCCATTGCGATGAAGTATGAGGTTCGACTTTCTATTCAGATTGTTGGCATTTGCCATGAGACACCTTATGTAGCGGTTAAGGTCTGCCAACAACTACATCAGAGACTCTATATGGAGGAGGAGGAGGATGGGGTGGCGGAGGAGCTCCCTATGATCATAACATGATGAAGGAGAGATTGAGGAGGCGGATAAAGAAAAGTATAGTAAAAATTATAAGGAATATGTGAGTTTAAATAGAGGTCTAACAGATGTTAAGAAGGGTTATGACTTATGAAGATCTAATGATGTTACGAAGGGTTATGAAAGTGTTAAATAAAGGTTGTTTCTTAAGACAGTTATGTTTTGTCTTTGTTGATATTAGAGGTTGGAAGATGAATTGTTTGTTAGTGTTCTATGATAGTTGTTTCAAAGGAACTATCATTTTTGTCACTACATAAATGACGGTTATTAACTACAACAGTTATTTTGTGCTTTTGCAAATTCCGCTTCGCAGTACATGATGATGCATATAATTAACCATTACTTTTAAGCATTTTATATTCTTGCGCGATCTCCGGCTTAACATATATGACATTTATTTGTTGTGACCATTATATATGAAGCGTTATATATGCCTGGATTTGTAGTAGTGATTTGAGCAAGTAGCACCAAGTAAAAGCTCTAAAATTTGACGATGTGAGATCAGTCCTAGACTCTTAAACATGATTGTTTTTAAGTTACTTGGCATCGACTCTATCTAATAGAGTAGTACTTCCCACATTGAGTAGCGATGCAATCTATAAGGATCAATATTCTTTAGGTTTTGTGGCTAGAATCAATTTTGCCCATGACCTATATATCTAATAATGTAAGCATTCACCTATACTTTGTGCCTTTTCAGTAATTAAGACACGAAAACAATGACTAAGTGAAAAACACAAATCTCCCTATGGGAAGGATGTAAGGGTCATGCAAACCCTTGACCTGCTCAATGGTTTGCACACCCTTGCGTCATTTCTTATAGGGATATTCATTTACCCTTAGTCTTTGTTCTCTAGGCTTAATTTTTATGAAGAGACAAAATTATAGTCAATAATTACATTATCAGAGATATACGTCAATAGTTGCCATTGACTCTCCTCAAAAAGCCTGAAATGTCTTGATCCATCCCAAATTGCATGGCAACTCGTTATGGGAGGTATTGTTCTATTATATACAGACGACTCCAACAACTCATGAATTCTCACTTGAAGAGTCTGCCATCCATATATCACATTTATTATATAAAAACAGTCAAGTATTATAAAATTTCACGGTTCTTACTTACAAATTTTTTATTATGTTACTAAATAAATAACGGTTGTCTATGTGAGACATTATTTATTATTTTTAAAAGTCACGATTTATACATAAAAACTGTTATGTATGTTACTAAATAAATAATGGTCGTTTACGTGATCATCATTGAAATGGTTGTTTATCGAGCTCATTTTTTATTATGCCTACATCACGCACATCATGGCCTCACCAAGCTTTAATACATAATGGGTGTTATACTATAACTGTTATAATAGCTACCAAATAAATCATAGTTCGGAACCATTATTTATCCACACTGAGCATCTATAGCGTCCACATATATGGCGTTCGAAAACATGATTTATGGTCTATAATAATTGTCATATTGGCGATTTTGTAGTAGTGATAAAAAAAATCATAACTTAATAAAAAAAAAAAACGAAGTGGATGAAGTATCTAACCTCTTTCAATTCTATTCAGGGAAAAAATAACTTCTAGCTCATTATCTTACTCAAAACTCAATTTAAATGACAGAAACACTATTCATTTGGTTAAAAACAGAATTTTGAAGATTTTCTGTCCCCAGTTAAAAAAAATCATAACTCTTAACGCACACATACATTTCCCATGATTTATCACTCATTTTAAAGCTTAGGACGTGCACTAAAAGCTCAACAAGTTTCATGGACAGATTTGAACAAATGCTCCATTTTTTACTTGTCCCAATTTCAGACCTTTTGAAGGATTATTTATCCTTTTGCTTCAACTTGTTCATATCGTCACTTTGTTATTCTCCCGTTACTATGCTTTCTTACTTTCCATCAGACTTAGCGATGCCCTTATTTTGATTTTCATTAAATTAAATAATAGTTTTTTCAATTTTCATTTTTCATAACATGAATATATATCTATGAAAAAAAAAATACGCATTCTTCAATTTGTAAAAATTATAATTTTTTTAAAATCAACAAAAATTTTAATTAAAAATGAAATTATATAATTTTAATAAATGTAAGGTCTTTTTATAATTTATCATATATCTTAAACCAAGAAAGTTTGTATGATTTGATTTGTGTTTTAGAAGAAATTTATGTGGGTTAAAAAATTTATGTAATGTTAATTAAATATTCTAAAAATTATGAAATCAGTTTATTTTTAATTTTATAAGAATAGCTTAATTGATATCAACGTTGATAATATAAATCGAGCAATTTAATGATCTAAATTGGTGGATTTTTTTAAAAAAAAGTTTATTGTTTTTATTAAATGATATATTGGAAAAAAGAAGATATGATCCTATTATAATGGGCAGTTTTAGTTTTAATTTTAGTTATTTTTTTTAATTATGAATATAAGAGATAATACATGAGGTTTAATTAGGGGCAATTTAATAATTTTAAATTTATATTATGATGTTCGTCCTTCTAAGTAATTACAATTTTTATGATCCTTTGTAATAAATATTATTTTCTCTAGGTCCTTTATTTTAATTTTCTCATATATTTATCATAATCTTTGTGGTATAAATGGATTATAATCAATATTATTTGTATACATTCTTAATTTTCTTAAAAAATTATTTACTTATGCTATGAAAATTAACTGGCGATGGAATTTTGCACCATGGAGTCATTGGGCATTATTAGGAATATGATAGGGAAGATGATCAAGATTCGCCGATCGACATCCGTATATGACAAGGGAGAGTTCACACGAATTTGCGTCGAAATCGATCTCCAACAACTTTTATCTTTGCGGCTTTTCTGCGTTTGGTGAAAATATGCAAATTTGGTATATGAAGGTTTGCACTCAGTTTGCTTTGGTAGTGGGTTGTATGGCCATGAACGTGAACGGTGCCCTCATAATCCGGTGGCTGATGACGGTGTAAATAGGAAGTCAACAACCCGCAGTGATAATCCAGGACAAGCTCAAAAACAGCGTGGATGGTCACGGGGCGGAATTAGGGGGGCTAGGGGTGGCCCCCGCTTCTAAAATTTAAGTGAACCCAAGATTTTAAGAAATTATGCTTTTACCTCATAAAAATTTCAAAATTTTCACTTTAGTCCCTATTCAAAAGTTTCATAAAGGGACTAAAATGAAAATATTGAAATATTTATGAGGCTAAATCATAATTTCTTAAAATTTTGGGTCCAATTCTGTAATTTTCGCCCCCTAATTTCAAATGCTAACTTTGTTGGGTTCTATACTGTAATTTTTGCCCCCCAATATTTAGATCCTGGCTTCGCCTCTGGATGGTCAGAAACAGAGTGGAGGGAAGACGACAATGGCTTGTGGTTCTGATCAAAAGAAAAATGAATCAAGTGAAGGGAATGCTCCTGAGAGGACTTCCATGGCGGAAGAGGTGGAGATGGTGGACGCTCACCATGGAGGAGGAAGCTCCGATGGTCGAGCGAGGAGGTTACGGTGGCGAAGCATCTCGGCCCCGGATGTTGTTTCACCGGGATTTTCGGAGGAGTATTAATGGCTGTGCGAGAAAGGAGGGCGTGAAGAATGGAATCGTTGGAAATTTGCAAGGTATAATTAAGAGGGCTGGAAATCTGGTGGATTTGCGGAAGGAGGGGAAGGCTTTTGAGAAGGAGTTGACAGTGGCGGGGTCCACGGGGAGTAAAGAAGCCCATTAAACAAATGGAGAAAAATAAGGGGGAATGGGTGGTAGTTGGGTCAAAAAGAAAGAAGGATGAGAAGACAAAATTATTTGGGAAAGAAAATCAAGGCAATGCACAGTCAAAAGCAAAAGTAAAGGAAGTAATTAACCATGGGGCCCACCCAATTGATATGATAAACACTTTTTCTCTATTACAAGATCTTGCTAGTAATGAGGGGCCCTTAAATGACGTGACTCTACTGAATAATAATACCATGGAATTAATGCCATCACTCATGCACGGAGTTAATAACCAAATCTCTTCTACAGATAAAGAAAAAGGCATTAGCTCGGCAGAAATGGAGGACTCTGATATGGGGCTGGAGGACAAAGGCATTGCACAGTCGGATGTGGAAAATGGAAGGGGGTGTGGTTTAACCTCCACAATAAAACCAACGTTTTAATGATTTTTATGCTATGGAATTCGTGCGGTACAGGATCGAAGTCATTTCCAAGTCTTGTACATGAACTTAAAAAACATTATAAGTTAAGTTTTCTGGCTATCATAGAAACACGATCAGACGAGAAGAAGACGGAGAGAAGAATCTGTAATATGGGGTTTAGTAGGTATACTTTTATTGCAGCAGAGGGGTACAGTGGAGGGATATGGTGTCTCTGAGAGGAAGGAGCCCTTAAGATTGAGGTATTGGAGCAACATAAAAAATTTATTCCACATGAGGATTGAGAACACTCGGAAGCAAGTATGGTGGTTTATGGTGGTATATGCGAGCCCTAACAGGATTTACCGTCGTACATTATGGACCGAGCTCTACCAAGTTAAAGAATCTATTTAGGGACCGTGGTGCATTTGGGGGGGGGGGGATTTTAACGCCACACCGTTTGCAACGGAAAGACGTTCTTGTGCAGCCTCAAAGCTACCTTCGGATCGAGAATTCTCTAAATGGGTTGAGGAAATGCAGTTGGTGGATTTGGGATTCGATGGGCCGTCTTATACTTGTAAACAAGGAAATAAGAAGGCTCATTTGGATAGGGTCTTTGCCAATGAAGAATGGTGTGCTCGGTTCATCGATGCGAAGATTCTGCACTTGCCACAGTATAAGTCAGATCATAGACCTTTACTGTTACATATGGAGAAGGCTACAACAACAATGACGCACCAGCGGCCATTTCGTTTTATTGCTTCATGGGTACTTCATGACACCTTTAATGACTTGGTCTCGAAGGAGTGGGGTAGTTCAAATGACTGGGTGGCTAATATTGAAAGTTTCGCTTCTGCATGTAAAAAGTGGAACCAAGATGTGTTCGGAAATATCCAAAAGAGGAAGAACCAATTACTTCGCAGACTGGATGGGATTAATCAGTCAATTTCACGCAGCGGTAAGTCCCAATTTTTAGAGGAACTCTAGAGGAATGTGTGGCTAGAGCTGGACGAGACATTAACATAGGAAGCCCTGTTATGGGCTCAAAAAGCACAAGTTACTTGGGCTCTCGACGGGGATCAGAATACAAAACTATTTCATGCTCGGGCAAATGGGCAAAGGAAGCAAAATCGAATTGATGCTATTTGCATTAATGAAGGCGAGTGGTGTTTTGCCGAGAACCTAATCAAGACTCATGAAACTGAGTACTTTTCGCTCTTGTTTAGAGAAGAGGTTGGGGAGCGGTTGACCCATTCATGCAGTCCCTCATATCCAAGTTTATCAGAGTTCCATGTACGCATGTGTCAAAAGGAGGTTGATGAAGCTGAGATTAAAGATGCTTTGTTTAGTATGGGTGCGCTCAAGTCACAAGGCCCGGATGGTTTTTATGCTCTTTTCTACCAGCATCAATGGGAGATGGTTCAAAGCTCCGTTGTGAACTTTGTGAAACAGGTATTCCTCTATCCAGAGCAGATTCGTGAGTTAAACAGGTATTCCTCTATCCAGAGCGGATTCGTGAGGTAAATGGGACTCTGATTGTTCTCATCCCCAAGAAGGAAAACCTAGAGATGTTTCGAGACCTCAGGTCGATTAGTCTATGTAATGTCATATATAAGCTGGTAACCAAGATAGTGGCAAACAGAATGAAATGCTTCATGGCTCACATTATCTCTCCCAAGCAGTGTAGCTTTGTATTCAGATAATATTATTGTGGCTCAAGAAGTCATTCATTCAATGAGAACCATGGGAGGTAAGAAGGGATTTATGGCCATCAAACTTGACCTAGAGAAGGCATATGATAGGGTAAATTGGAAGTTCCTTCTCCAGTGTTTGCAGGAAGTGAATCTCCCAAGCACAATTATCTGGGTGGTTGAGTAGTGTATTACCACAGCAAATCTTCAGCTATTGTGGAATGGAGATAAGGCCGAATGCTTTTCATCATCACGTGGGGTGAGACAAGGGGATCCTCTTTCCCCGTACCTATTTGTCATTTGCATTGAGAAGCTGGCCCATATGATTCAAGAAAGAATAGAGACAGGAATATGGAAGCCTATTTGTCTTACGAAGAAAGGTCCGCCAATATCGCACTTATTCTTTGCAGATGATATTAGTTTATTTACGAAAGCGTCCCTTCAACAAGCAGAGATGATTAGGGACTGCTTGGCCCATTTCTGTGAGTGTTAAAGTTTGAAGGTAAACGTGTCGAAGACTCGGATATTTTTCTCCAAAAATATCAATCACAACAGGAGCACGGAACTCAGTGCGGTCCTTGGCTTCTCTCGAACAATGGATCTTGGTAAATATCTTGGGGTCCAACTTCACCACGAGCGAATCAGGAAGGAGTCATTTCAGGAGGTAATAGATAAGGTAAAAGATAGGCTAACCAAATGGAAAGCTAGCTCGTTCTCGTTGGCTGGCAGGCAACACTTATTTCCTCGGTATCTTCGGCTATACCAGCATATATGATGCAAACCTCTTACCTTCCAGGGAATGTTTGTGACAGTCTGGATAAACAAAATAGGTCCTTCTTGTGGGGGAGTACAGTGGAGAGTAGAAAGATGCCTCTAGTTGCTTGGGATGAGGTATGCAAGGCTAGAAGGAGAGGCGGATTGGGTTTGCGCCATGCGAAGTATCATAATCAAGCATTTCTTATGAAACTCGGCTGGAGGCTTGTAACACACAGGAACGATCTCTAGGTTAAAGTGGTTCGTGATAAATATAGGTGTAGGGATGATCTTCTTCCTCAAATTAATCTGCAACGCTTGGGCTCAAATGTGTGGAAGGGGATCAAAAAAAACTTGGGAGGCAGTTAAAGGGGGGATTGAAACTAATGTTGAATGAAATGTCACCTGGAAATGGGAGAAGCATGGGGGATTCACCGTATAGTGCAATTTAATTTGTAAATGTAAAATACTATCTCTGGTCCTAATTATAAGAATACTTTATAATATAATTTACACTACAAAAGCGTTTCTATAATTAAGACCGGAAGGAGTAATAGTTAGAAATGAAGAGGGGGAGACTTTTAGAATTATGGTCATTTGCGCTTTAATTTTTGCCCATTTTAAGCAAGAAATCTATATTCTATTCATTGAGCAGAGCAAAAAATCTTCTTTTCGGGTCTCTCTTTGTTATATTTTTTCGCCAGTTCAAATCATTATTATTTTTACCTGCAAGTTCAAATTTGTTTTGCTTGGTATCACAAATATTTGCCACGTTGCTGACTAAGGAAGTTTCCGTCATGAAAAAAAAGTATTCTCCCTCCCAATACATATGGAGTACCAAAAACTTTATATATTCACGTTTTTAAATTTTATTTTATTTAAATTATGTACCAAAAACTGATATATTCAAAATAAATATAGTATATAATTTTTATTTTAGAAATATTTTTTAACCACGTATATGTAACTGCTACATGATCAAATAAAGGCGCCTCTTAATTTTCATTTCAGAACTAATCTAGATGGTTGTTCCTCTTTAATTTGATTGTTTTTACAAAATATTTTATTTTTATTTTTTTTAATTTTCAGTACTAACGATTAAAAAATATATTTTAGAGAAAATAACAGGTATTTTTTTGATAAATAATGAACTTTACTATTTTTCTCTTAACATGTGTAAATTAATCGCCTAGCTTTCTGTATTAATTATATTCATAAATGGAGGGTGTAGTTATGTTTTTACTCTTTTGCTAGTCTGAAAAGATTGGAATCAATGATAAGATTTTCCCTGCCGAAATTAGCGAAATGAAAATGGTTACATATGTCAAATATGTATTAGGAGTTAAGATTATTAGTGAAATCCAACAAATAGCATGCTAAACTCCTTTTTTTTTTTTTTTTTTTGCTACAAGAGAGATTAAATTAAGACACTACTACAGTGAGCACTACCAATTACACAGGGAATTCAATCCCAATTTCTCGCGATGAATCAACAACTGGAGGTGACTGGGACACACATCCAAAAAAGATGAAAAGGAAATTCCATCTTTGGCGAGATAATCCGCCACGCTATTCGCTTCTCTTGGGGCAAACTGAATAGAGAGCTCCCAATTCCTCCTCCTCATTCTCCACACCTGCCAAGCAATGACATCGCCACGGGATTCTGAACTCTCGTCATTGAGGATGTCAACCAGTTCCTTATCATCCGACTCAATAACCATCCTTCTAAAGCCTAAGTCCCAGGCTAAATTAACTCCCCTCAGCACCTCCCAGCCCTCAGCCTCAAAGCTGGAACAGATGCCCAACTCCTGGCAAAACCCCGCCAACCATTCTCCCTCATGATCTCTAACAACCCCTCCACACCCAGCTTTCCGGCTCATCCTCTCCATCGCCCCGTTAACATTACATTTCACCCAACCAGCCTCCGGAAGCACCCAGCTCACAGGTTGCGGGTTCCAGGACAGGGCAGACGGGGCATAATCTTGTAGTAACACATAACTCTTCCAGCATGCCAAGACTTTCGCAGCAGGCTCATCCGGTTTCTGAACAGCAGCATCGAAGGTTGCATCGTTCCTCCATAGCCACAGCATCCAAACACCAACCCCCCAGAGTTGATGCCAATGACCATCCCTTGCCCGTCCCAAGTCCCTAGTCAGATTAAGCAATGCCCACTCTTGAAGTGAGGCCGAATAGAAACCTGTGAGACGAGAAGGACTAACTAACGCATCCCAAAGTTCCTTGGCATACACACAGTCGAGCAAGATGTGCTGAACATCCTCCACCGCTTGACCACAGTACCCACACATCGGTGAAGTCTGAGACCATTTACTCCTCCACGAATTAGTTGGGAGGCGATTACAGAAAGCAATCCACATGAAGATTCTGATTCTCTCAGCACCTGCCACCTGGCCACCCCCAAATTTTCTTAAATAAAGTGGATGCTGATGCAGAGACCCCGTCTCCCCTATTAGCCAACGAATCATATGCGCTTTGATCGTAAAGCATCCATTCTTTGATTCCTTCCATGACAAAAAATCATGACCCGCATCCAATGAAGGCGGGTGAACGGCAATCAATTTTTGGATAGCATGAGCAGGGAGAATCTCCTGTAGTCGGGCAAAGTCCCAGCTCCCATTCACAGTCCAGTACGATACCACACTATTTTCCTCCTCACCTGTTAAGGCTCTAGTACAAATTTCCCTGAGCGGCATGTTCTTCAACAACCACCTATCAGCAAAAAATTTCACAGTATTGCCATCCCTGACATTCCACACAGAAGCATTCGAAACAAATTGTTGCTGTTTAGTAATAAACTTCCACAATAGCGAGTCGCTGGGTCTAACTGAGAATAAATCAAGATCATCTCTTAACATGTATTTTCTCAATAAAACTTCAGCCCATAAGCTAGTAGACCCCGTAAGAAGCTTCCACATCAACTTAGCACCACAAGCGTCATTAAGAGTAGTTAGCGCTCTGAATCCCAACCAACCCCCGCTCCTTAGGAAGAGTTATTTGTCTCCAACCTATAGGATGAAACCCCTAGTTGACTCACTGTGTCCCCAGATGAATCTCCTTTGGATCCTCTCAATGTCTAGACAAACCGAGCGAGGAATCTGCGCCACTTGCATAGGGTACAAGGGTATGGCACTCAAAACCGATTTTGCTAAGGTTATCCTCCCTGCTCTAGAGAGACTTTTCTCCTTCCATGCAGACAGCCTCGATCTCACCTTGTCCACCAGATATTGAAATGTCTCAGTAGATTTCCGCTTCCTTGACAACGGAAATCCAAGATATCTTCCAATGGCAGCTGAAACCTTCATTCCAGATATGACTGACAATTTATGCTTCACATCCCCTGAGACTCGCGGACAGAAAAAGAGGGATGATTTAGGCAAGCTGACTTTTTCTCCAGACGCATTACAAAACCTCTGCAAACAGTGCAACATACATTCAGTTTGAGCTTCTGTGGCTTCTCCAAACAGCAAAATGTTGTCAGCAAACATCAAATGCGATATCCATCCTTAGAAAGGCTGATTGGTTCCCAATGTCCCAAGTCCACTTCATCCGCAATAAGGTGCGATAGCTTGTCCATACAGAGAACAAATAGTAAAGGGGAAATGGGATCCCCTTGTCTAAGGCCCCTCTTAGCTGCAAAGAAATCAGTTTGACCATCATTCCAAAGAATATTAAAAGAAACAGATGTTATGCAATCCATAATTAAACGAATAACATTAGCCTCCATACCTGCCTCCTCTAGCACACTCTTCACAAAACTCCACTGGATTCTATCATATGCCTTTTCCAGGTCTATCTTCATTGCCATATAACCTCGTCTCCTTCTCGAACGTTTCATCGTGTGCATAACCTCTTGGCCCACAATTATATTATCATGGATTTGCCGTCCACTTATAAAACTATATTGATAAGGGGACACTATAGAGTTCATCAAACTACGAAGCCTACTAGTGATCACCTTCGTCACACACTTGTAGTGAACAGAGCACAGGGATATCGGTCTGAAGTGCCCACTAACTCTGGTGAATCAGTCTTAGGAATAAGCGAAATTAGAGTTCTATTGTGAACCTCCAATTTTTGCTTGCCCCGAAACACTTCCTTCACCCGGCTGCACAACGACTTACCCACAACGTTCCATTGGGACTGATAGAACAAAGGAGGAAATCCATCGACTCCAGAAGCTTTGAACGGTCCCATAGAGAACAAAGCGTTTTTAATTTCGTCATCCACAGGAGGACTAGACAGAGTACTCATTAATCCTTCTTCAAGAACCGGAAAAGAGTTCCTGGTATCTAATATAGCTAAGTCAGATACTTCCTCCTGATAAAGATTACGAAAATAATTCACCACCATATCCCTGATTCTTCTTTCATCCTCCACCCAAACACCAGACTCATCCTTAAGCATTTTTATATTGTTCCGTCTCCTTCTTACCGAAGTTTTGAGATGATAATATCTGGTGTTTCTATCGCCACTCGTAACCCACTCTGTTCTAGCCTTTTGAAACCATTTAATCTCCTCCCTCATTAGGATTTGATCCAGCTCCGAATGAAGAAACTTCTCAAGGTCACATAAATATGACGAATGTGGATAATTAGGCGAGCTTTGAATGCCCCTCAGTCTAGTCAGAATTTCCCACTTATTTTTCTCCACGAAACCAAATACCTCCTTGTTCTATAATAAAAGCTTTTCTTGCATACGGGTTAACGCTTCCCATATATCCACATCCTTTTTCCAAAGCATCCAAAGATCCAAGATCCAGCAACAAGATTCGAGAACGACTCATGCCTCAACCACATTCCTTCAAATCTAAAAGGTTTGCGGACATTCAGACGCTGTTGTGCCATCAGCGACAACAAGAGAGGATTATGATCCGAGTACCGAATCCACTGCAACACCTTAACACAGCAATCCTGAAAGGCATTGATAAAGTCTACATTACCCAACGCGTGATCCAACCTCTCATACAGCCTGGAACAACTAGAAACTCTAGGGCTTTTCCATGTAAATCTCGGACCCTGGAACCCGAGATCTGACAAGCCACACTCAGAAACCCTGTCATTAAACCATTTAATCCTCGAGAGACTTCCGCGGACTCCCCCGCTTCTTTCCTGACTAGTCATAATATCGTTAAAATCGCCCAGCACTACCCATGGTGCTCCAATTGCCTCCGATAAGCGAAATAAATCAGCCCACAAAGAGGTTCTGTAATTGGAATGAGGAAAAGCGTAGATGGCTGACAGAAAAAAGGGAGATAGGCCACTTACCTCGCACTCAAGATGAATCAACTGCTTGGATTCCTCAATTATTCTAACATTGATCTCGCTACTTCTCCAAAGGACATCTAAGCCACCGGACATGCCGTCACTAGGAACAAAACTAAGAGCATCAAATCCCCAGTGCATAGCTGCGTAAATTGGGGTCTCGTTTTGACACATAGACTCAGTAACAATAACCATATTGGGCCTGGCCCCATTACAGACAGCCTTTAAGTTCCTGAGGAGGTTTTTATTGCGCCCTCCTCTGACATTCCAATACAAAATTGTAGCCATAAGTACTAAAAAGTAAAGAAACGCGGCCCACCACCTCAGCTCACAAGTCCTGCGATTCAGGCACAATAGTCCCTCCCTCTGGACCAGCTACGGAGTCCACTAATAATCCCAGCCCAGTATGCAAGGGCCCATCAGCATGGGCAACCTCACAACACATCTTCTCCCCTGGATCCAACGATGCCTTAACGTGCTGGGCCTGCTCACTTGAGCCTAGCTTATCACACTCCATCCCATTAAACCCCATTCCATTACCTTCTCGGTGAGGGGCCCCACAATCACCTTCCTTCCCCAGAGTAACCTCGGAGTGCTCATGAATATTAACCACTAAAACCCCATCCCTTTCTAAATCTCGCGGCCTTTTCTCAACTCGCTTACGTGTCTCACCTACTGCCTCCTCCCCGCCTGACACTACTTGCTTCCCCTCCTTGCCGCCACTTCTCAACTTTCGATGCTCCCATACTGACGAAGTACTCTGCTGCTGAACCTTCCCCTCACCAACTTCCTGGATTGCACACCCCTGTCCAACAACGTTGTCTGCAACCCCATACTGTTCCTCATCCGTAATCGCCAGAACTTCAAAACGTGAGCCCCGAGGATCCTGTTTCCCAGAACCCTCCTTTCCCTCCTTACTCTTCCGTGGCTGGTGAGTACGTTGCATAGTCCGCCATTGTTCCCGATGTTCCACCACTTCCTCCACTTGAACATCCGATTGAGATTGAAGTTTCGATGTTCCTTCCTCCTGCCTTATTGCACTTCGATCAACCTCCCGATGCCGCTTAGGACACATCTCTCCACTATGACCATAAATTCCGCAGCTGAAACACAGCAGAGGAAGACCCTCGTATTCAAGGATAAAATCTTCTCCATCAAGCTTGAACCCCGACATTAGCTGCTTGCGTAGATCCACTAGAACACATATCCTGGCATAGTGTCCTCTAAGTTGGTGGGAAGTGTTCATATCTACTTTAACTGTTTCCCCAATCCTATTACCAATAATGGTCAACGCCTCTCTATCATAGTATTCTAAGAAAATATTGGGAACCCTCACCCACACAACAACTTTCTCTATCTTAGCTCTGGAAGGGATGAAGTTTGGCTCCCAAGGCCTGACCGTTAAATAATGATCATAAATAATCCAGGGACCACCAGTAAGTGCAAACTGATAATCCTCACGACTAGTAAACTTCACCACATAAAAGCCATACCCAATATTTATCAACATTATCACTCCTTTCTTAGCCCATAAGGACTGGAGTCTAAGCATTAACGCCTTATATCCAATGACTTATCCAACAACTTAACAATCAACGCCTTTCTCCATGCTCTATACAGACGTTTTTAAACTTCTCAGAGAAGGTAAAGGTTGGACAATTTCGCAGCAAGTCCTCCTCCAGATGGCACGGAGCCTCATTAGTATCCTTAGCATTGTCATCCTCCGACATTTCGTCTTCCGAACCATCCTCTCTTCCACCCTCCATTTCATCATTCGAGCTATCCTCCTTCCCATCCTTTCCTTTCAACATCTCAGCAAAGGAAGGTCCACCTTTAGAGGCATTCCCTCTAACACCACCTAACAGAGGCCAAGAGCTCAAAGACAGCTTGCTACCACCAGCCTTTTCCCCCATTCTTGATCTTCTTAGAGCTTCTCCTTAGCAAATCATCTTCCGTTGGGACACGGGAACCAGGGCACTTGAAGATAACGCAGACGCCATTTTTCCCCTCTTGAACTCCTAAAATGCAATCAAATATGCATATTTACTAGCTCCCTGATTAAGCCCAATTACTATTGTAATGGTATAATCAATACAAAATAGGGATTTATCAACCACCTAGGTTGACTCTTGTGTGACCTCGATTTTATTAATTATAAGCATTAACCGTTAATTTAAAATTAAACAAAAGATTAGTTTTTTCCATAAAAATTGATAAGTGTATATTTTATGATTAAATATGTGTATATTTTATGAGAATTAATTGGAATTATTGATATTATATACCTATTTAATTATCTTTTATTGACTTTTCCATCATTGAATCAAACTTAGGATCAAAGAATAAATCGACATAAAATCTACTCATATCCTATGTTTACTTGTGTAGGCGATATTATATGAAAGAGAAGAGACAAAAAGCATATGGAGCTTGCAGCCATAAATTAAATAAAAGGAATAAGGACGTGCACCTCACATGCTAAAAAGAAAACTTGGATCCTAAGTTTGGTGATAAACTTGGATCCTAAGTGTCAAGCCCTGAAAATCCAAGGAGTGGCCGGCAAGGAATATGAGAGAATTCACATTCCTTAAGCCTTACACTTATATACAAATGCTAATTAATACTCATAATACCATAATCTAGAATATTCATGTATTCCATAAAACAAAAGGGAAGTAGGGATCCTACCTATAGACTACGTGGAGCATCTAGTATTAATAATATTACAAAAAGTCTAAGTTTATAATTATATCAACTAGTAGCACTCCAACATGAGGCCGCAAGCTTTAAGTCGCTAGGAAGATTCTTCACCGCTTAGCGGGAGGTACATGATCGGTGATATCGTCGAACCAAAACAAATTTTAGGTGAATAACGTCCCATTTTTATAATTTAATAAAATACAAGAGTAAATAATTTAAACATCTTTCTCTTTTGGACAATAGCAATATTTTAATAAATCTCAATTTCTAAACCATACGTTCAGAATAAAAATAAAATTATATAAAATATCGTTAATAAAATAATTTCATGCACAAAATAAAACCTTTGATTTAATATAATCAATGTAAACCATAATTCTTTCATGTACTTAATCAAACCTTTGATCTCAAACAATCAATTCAAAACATAATTCCCAAACCTCATATTTCCATAGAACTTCTTACAGAACGAATGACAAGCGTGGCCACACAGTCCACGAGGGTAACTAACCAAGCATGACTCAAGGCCATGAAACAAACATGGACACACAGTCCATGAGGGTAAACTAACCAAGCATGACTCAAGGACATGAAACAAGCATGGACACACAGTCCATGAAACAAGCATGAGAATGAATCTCATGAAAATCAAGCGAGCTTGAGGTTAACCATGGTGCACCAAGGACTAACAAGATCATTGTTAGTAACCAAGTGTTTCGTATTCAGTCCTCTCAAAAAAACATTTTCAAGCATGCTCAGGGTCAATTTATCAAAGTAATAAAAATACTTCCTTCAAGATAAAAACAGCTCTATCTCATACTTCATAATCAAATGCCCAAGAGCATAAAGTTCCACAAATAATATTTCAAAACTTTCCTTCACAAATCAATCGGTCGATAAAATCTTTTTAAAACATTAAAAACTCACGTAAAAACATTCCATTTCAAATAATAATTTCCAACTCATAAAATTTCCAAAATGCAAGATCTTTTCAATATAAAATTTATGAAAAATATCTCAAAAAGTCTCCTTACCATTATCTGCATAATCATGAATTATGCTTTAAAACAATTGGAAGAAAATACATAATAAAATCACCATTCTTTACACATATACTATCAACAAATATTCCTTTTCAAAATCATACTTTTAAACATGGAAATAAACATAAAAGTTCAAATAATAAAAATATCATTTATAAAAATTAGGGATGCTATTCACTTACCTGTTGCTCTTTCCAAAACTATACCTTTACCAAAATCTCTTTTAGTTCGCTTTCGCTTGAGCTCGATAATTGTCAATTCCTATAAATTTTTTAAATTCATATATCAACCTCTAATGGAATTTACCTACTTAAATTAAAAATACTTAAATACCAAAACATCCTTCAATCAACCTATACACACAATTATCTATGTTTCTAAATCTCAATTCTTCTAAGTTCAACTTCAAAAGCATTGATTCAATCCTCATTTAGAAACTCTTTTACCATTCAAATGCAAAAACCTCTTCTAAACTCATTGGAAGCATCAAATTAAGAAAAATATAACTCCTCATGAAAACCATGGCTGACCGAAACAGGGGTATAAGGACAATTCATGAAACTTTGCTTCCAATAATCACATACCACACTTACATTTCACATACTTTGTCATTTAAGCCCTCTTTCATTTTTATTAAGTATATAAATCAGCTGTTAGCCTTTAAAATGTTCAGACAACAGCATACATGAATAATTTTAGAGCCTCAAAATTAAATCTATCCTATATGCTATTTATTCGCTCATGCATACGCAAATATACATGCTTCTTTCATCATTTTATTTTACAAAGAACCTCAACTCTTTATTTATCAAACAGAGCTTATGGTTCGGTCAACCTTCTTCCTTCATCAGCACCAACATGCAGTCCATAAAACAAGTACATTAACCTCTATTCACCCCCTTCTAACACTTCATTGTGTTATACAATCGTTCCATTCCTTTTGCCCTTTTTTAACCAGAATTTTTCAGACTTTGATCTCTCATTCAAGGTGCAGCAAATGAAAGAGAGAGTTGGAATAAAGCCCTAGGTACTTACCTTGGTCTAAAGATGGCTTTGCATGTTATGATTAATCTCTTCTTCTTCCTTTTCCTCTTCTCCGTCTCACCTCTTGGTCTCTCGCCCTCTCTCACGTTCACACTTCTATTTTTTTTTTTTTTTTTGAGCAGAACCGAAATGAGGAAAAGGGATATGGGGGAATATGTGTGTTGACCGAAGGGATTAATTGTAGAAATAAGGGAGCTGCATGTGGGTGAGGTGAGGTGTCGCATATAGAAGAGGGAGGGGTGTGAGGTGGCGTTATTCACAGATGTCCTGCACTTACTCTGTGTTTGTGACTTGTTGAACTGATATAAATAAAGTGAACGAAAAGCCTGAATGAATAATCAATATGGGCCAAATGAAGAATAACATTTTCCAGGGAGTAAGGATTGTTTTATTGTCTTTGTCCCAAATGGCTTTTACTATTGGGCCGTGGGGAATATGAATGAGAAATGACTAATCATGGAGAATATACTTTGCTGTCTGCATGCTTTTGTCCAACTTGTTATGCATGAATTGAAGCACGTGAATTGCAAGCATTATCCAACCCATAATACCTCTTAATTCCAAGATTCTCCTTTTCTTCCTAATGTTTAATGTTTGGACCATCAGACTTCAACAATTCTCTTCTCTACAATTCCGATTTGGCATACCCTTGGCTCATCAAATTGGGCTTTGACTTTGCACAATTTCATTTTATCCCTTCTTAATTTGGACTCTAGATAAATTCCTAAAATAAATCCTTAATCCCATACCTTTTCTTTATCAATTAACTCCTTTAGGCCATAAATTATAGATTCTAAAATTCTTGGGTCAAAATTTATCATCTAACTATTTTTTCCTTAAATTTATGGGAATATAGACCCTAAAGTCCAGAAAATATATTTAAACTATTTAGGCCAAAATGGTCATAACTAATCTTTTCATAGAATTTCTAGATCCTCAAAATTTTCTCCCTAAATTTTCAAGGTCCAAAAATAACTCTTAGTAATTATCTTAACCTTTTTTTTAAAATCATGATAACCTTAAGATTTTTAGCTCTTACTAACTTAACAGTCTATTTATCTCAGTCTTACTACTAAAATTCTTATTCCAAAATTTGGGGTGTTACACTAAGTTTGGTGATTACTTAAGAGGAGGAGACCTAAATTATAAATAGGGAGGCGAGAGACAAGAAGACAGGAAGATCGGGAGACGTGGAACAAGAAAGAAGGGACGAAGAAGCAAAGGAGTAGAGGTTGAGCATTTCGCTTCTCTTCATTATCTCCACGGAAGGATGTGGAGGCGACGGAAAATCTTTCTTTCCTCTCTCTCTCTTTCTTCTTTGAACTTGAATTCTTATCTTTTTGTTATGTATTTGAATAAAGCCATGTGTGGCTAGTTGGTTTTGCAACTTAGAGAATCTATAAACTTGTTTGGGTTTTAGAGATTATTCCCACGGATTGGTTTTGCTTAATTTTTATTTCAGTTTATTTAATCCTGTGTTTATTGTTATTGCTTCTTGATTGGCCATCATTGAGCATGTTTTAGGGATTTAGGGTTGAACTTGGAAGAGGGAATCCTAAATTGACATTAAGATTAAATAATGTGGAATTAGGTTTAAATCTAATGTGAAATTAAGTTTTAATCTAATTTGTGTCTAGGATAGGAATATAGAAGCCCCACAAAATCAAATTAGAGTGAGCCTAATCTAAAATGCATCTTATTTAGTTGTGTGAGGCATTACATAATTAATTAAGATAGGTATATAAATATCTTGGAAGACATTTATAGACATTAATACTCTAGATTAGGCGATTGGGATAAAATCTAAGAAACAAACAAGGGATTAGTGACTCTAGTTTGCTCGTTCATTAGTGTAGTAGTTTCTTTGTTTTAATTTTAATTTCTTTTCTCTTAATTAAATTTAATTTGGTTGCTCAACTTAAACGAAATTGTGAAATTAATGCTTAACTCGAAGTTGTGGGTACTAAGTCCTCGTAGGAACGATACTTTTCTTATCACTTTATTACTTGATATAGCCCGTGCACTTGCGGAGTTTTTAGGCTGTAAAGTTTTGCCCTATCAAAAATATTGAGTCGATGAATCTTATATATTCTACATAGTTTTAATTTGTTTGTATGTGTGTATAGCTTCATGATCTTGGAGTACATGCGCTGATAAATTTACTTTCAATATTTAATGAAAATTGATGGCCAAAACAATTTTGGAAATAGGTTTATTTAAATTCATAAATTTTGATAAACAAAGTTAACTTTAAGTAAATATGTCATGAAGAATGAGGGAATAGAATTTGTAAATGCAAAATAATAGTTGAAATGAAGAGGGTGAAACTTGTAGAACAATGGTTAATTGCGCTTTAATTTTGGCAAGAAATGTGTATTCTATTCAGTAGAGCAAGAAATGTATATTCTATACAGTTGAGCAAGAAATGTATATTCTATACAGTTGAGCAAGAAATGTATATTCTATTCAGTTGAACAAAGCAAAAATCCTCCTTTCGCGTCTCACTTTGTTATATTTTTTCGTATGTTCAATTTTTTTTTTCACCATTCAAATTTTTGTTTCAAAGATTGGCATCACAAATGTGTTCCACTCCAAGGTCTTTATTTTTCTGATTTCTTAAGGTCTCATTTAAACATGTTATCCATATATAACTTGTGAACTTTGGTTGCTTTAATTACATTTTGTCTTTTTGTCCCACTAAGGAAGTTCTGTCATGAAAAAAATTATTCTCCCAATAATAATATGGAATACGGTTGGCAGTGGAATATTATTATTATTATTATTATTATTATTATTATTATTATTATTATTTATCCAATAGGAATATTATTGTTGCTTATTGTGCTTTCCTATCTAAAAGATATAATGCTTATTATATTATTATAATTACTATATTTGGAGTTTATCTCTCACTTATTTTTATATTATACACAAGAATGATTTTATACATTCACGTTTTTGAATTTAATTTTATTTAATTCATGGGCCAAAAAACTTATATATATTTTCAAAATAAAGACACTATATACTTTTTTATTTCAGAAATGTTTTGTTTGAACCACGCTTGTTTTGTTTGAACCACGCTTATAGCTTCTACCTGATTAAATAAAGACGCATCATAATTCTCATTTCAGAACTAATCCACGTAAAAGTGCCGCTTTGGTTGTGTTTACAAAAGATTTTATTTTGATTCTTTAATTTTCAATGCAAATGTTAAAAATAACACGTTTTTTTTTTTTTTTTATAAATAATGAATTTTACTGATTTTCTTAGTATCTATAAATTAATTATCCAGCTCCAATTCTAGCAATTATGTTTTTATTCGTTTGCAAGTCTAACAAGATGGGAATAAAGGAAGCGTTTCACTTGCCCCCAAATCTGCTAAATGAAAATGGCTACAGATGTCTCTTACAGAATCTATATATCATCTACACGTTCATGGTTGCATTATTGGTGAAAGCCAAAGTGAAGAAGTACGTAACCGAGAGATGGTGACAATTATCCCTAAAAGAGTAAAAAACATATGGGACGTTTGGGATGTCCGAGGAGCCATCATTTTTAGCTTCTTGGTACAAATGATTCTTGTCTTGTTTGCTCCATCCAGGAAACGCTCAGACAATATGTTACTACAATTCTTCGTTTGGACTGCTTACCTTCTTGCTGATTGGGCTGCCAACTTCTCCATGGGACTAATCACCAACAACACTACTGGAGGCGGCGGCGGCGGCGGCCATGATGATGCTAATAAGGAAATCTTGATGGCATTGTGGGCCCCATTTGTTCTGCTACACTTCGGAGGCCCCGACACTATCACCGCTTTCTCCTTGGAGGACAACCAATTATGGTTGAGGCAAGTACCAGGGTTGTTGTTCCAGGTGGGGGCATCAGCTTATGTGTTTGTTCTTAGTTATCCACGAAACACAATGTGGGTCCCGACGCTTCTCGTTTTTGTTGCTGGAGTGATCAAATGCTTTGAGAGGACTCTTGCTTTATACATCGCCAATAACAATTTGGGTACGGGTAATAAATCCCCTTTTCAATCCTTATTAGATGCCACTTCCATTGAACAGGTGGCCCAAAATTATTCTTCCACCGACAGAGACCCTTTGGCTCATCACACCTATTTTAAGGCATCTTTTCTTCTTAATCCATTCCCTGGTACAGGGGTTCGTGTGCTAGAGATTTTGCTTGAAAATATTTATAAAAGGCACTACACTAAGGCTCCTGTTTTGCGTAGCACAATTGGATGCCTTCTTCGCTTAGTTGCCTTTAGCTCCATGGTTATAGCACTTGGAGTTTTCTCTTCAATAGAGAAAACTAGAGGTTCGGTCATATGGGACAAGGTTGATGTTACAATAACCTACACACTCTTTTGTGGGGCCTTCTTGCTTGAAATCGTCTCTTGCGTGATGACAGCCGTGACAAATCCACTTTTCATCCGAATGCGTATTGAGTTAGACAGGTGGTCTGGTTACGGGAAATTCTCAACTTTATTTCGCCCATGGAGCCGTTCAATCTCAGGAAATAATTTGATAAGGCTTTCCCTAAGCAAGTGTCATGATCAACCCAAGAAGCCATATTTGTGCTTGAAGCTAATGAAGTTTCTAGGAAGAACTTTGGATCAAATTGCATATTTCCTTGGAGTCAAGGAACACTTGGAGCTATCAAAGTATAGAACAAAGACTCCATTACAAATTGAGTTGTGGTCGTTCATCAATGAAGCCATTCGAATTTCAGATCGTGGCTTTACCCGGCTAGAAAAGTACATGACTTTGAAGGAGCGAATACATTCTATCGGAAAAGCAAGAGAGATTGAAGTTGTCATAGACAATATAATGCATCATATAATAAATCCCTTTTTGAATAGTGAAGAGTATCCTTTTCGTAGAACCCTCACATTGTTGCATATTGTCACAACTCTTTGCTATGCCGATAAGGATGATAATTTTACTGGTGAATTGCGTCGTTATAGCAAGCTTATCTCGGATTACATGATGTACCTTTTTCCCATGCAACCAGATATGCTGTCTGAATTGCATGGAATTGAAGGACCTCGGGCACAGGAAAATATGGTGGATGAATCCTTTTCATGTGACTTTATTGATTTCTTTAAAGAGAATGGTCTAACATCAAGAAATCATGAAGAGGAGGCTTGTCAATTTGTTCTAAGGAGCCCTCATCATTATAAGTCCTCACCACCATCCCAACTGTCTTGCTTTTGGCACGTAGCATAGCCCAAGACCTTAAAAAATTCCCTTCAGACTTGAAATGGAAAGCTATAGCCAACATATGGGTTCAAAAGTTGATAGTTGCAGCAATTCGTTGTAGATCAAGTATCCATGTCAAACATCTTCCTAAAGGTGGAGAACTTATTTCCCATGTTTGGCTTGCCTCCTCATCATTGGAAATAATTGAACGTAGAATTTTTTGGCCAAATCGTAGCGGTCAGATCTTGGATTCTGATTATGAAGCTTGTGTAGCAGCGAAAACGTTAGAGGCAGTGGCGAGACTAATGGAGCATTAGGGGTGGGCCCCCCTAAAATTACAGAATCTAACCCCAATTTTTAGGATATTATATTTTTTCCTTATAAAAATTTCAATTTTTCACTTTAATCCTCAATAAAAGTTTCATGTAGGGACTAAAATGAAAAATTGAAATGTTCATCGGGCTGAAATGTAATATTATGAACACCTAGGTTCTATTCTGTAATCCACCCAAATTTCAATTTCTGACTCCACCCCTGGTTAGAGGTGTTGGTTGCTTAGATCTATATATATTGAGTAAGAATTATTTTCACTTTACGCCTTATGATGAATTGAATAATTTGAGGGTTGATTTTTCTCTCTAAATCTCTCTTCGCTTCTCCCTCTATTCATTGTCTGGCAACAACGCCAGTTTTGATGAGCATTTTGTTGTGAATGCACCCAAAATAAATGCTAGACTAACTCTATAGCATAGGGACAACCTAGGTTAATTGATTCGTCTTATGGGGCATGTAGTGTCAATTCTACTAAGAAATCACCTAGACAATGAGATACGATTTTAACCTCATTTGTTCCATTCAATGGATGAAATGAGTTTATTAGTAAGGTTAACTGAGTTTATTAATGGCTTAACACGTTTTTGTAAGCTAGAAATGTAAAAAGAGTAAACTCGAAAAATCAACTTGCTAACTTGACAATAATGGATGTAATTATGTTTCTACTCTTTTGCAAGTCTGACAGGTTTGGAATCAATGATAAGATTTCACCTGCCAAAATTCGCGAAATGCAAATGGCTACATATTTCAAATATATATTAGGGGTTAAGATTATTAATAAAATCCAACAATTAGCATGCTAAACTCCTAAAATGCAATCAAATATGCACATTTATTCCCTGCTTAAGCCCAATTACTATTGTAATGGTATAATCAATACAAAATAGGGATTTATCAACCACCTAGGTTGACTCTTGCGTGACCTCAGATTTTGTTAATTCTAAGGATGAACTTATAATTTAAGATATAAGGAGCAGAAGATTAACTTTTCCCTAAAAATATTGAGTCGATAAATCCTCTATATTCTACATAATTTTAATTTGTTTTGTGTGTATATAGCTTCATGATCTTGGGGTATATTCGTATATGCGTTGATAAATTTACTTTCAATATTTAATGAAAATATTGAAACATGTTATCCATGTGTAACTTCTAGAGTTTTGGCTTGATTATATTTATGAAAGGCACTACACTAACGCTCCTGTTTTGCGTAGCAGAATGGGATGCCTTCTTCGCTTAGTTGCCTTTAGCTCCATGGTTAATTGGTTATAGCACTTGAAGTTTTCTGTTCAATAGAGAAAACTAGAGGTTCGGTCATGTGGGACAAGGTTGACGTTACAATAACCTACACACTCTTTTGTGGGGCCCTCTTGCTTGAAATCGTCTCTTGCTTGATGACAGCCACGACAAGTCCACTTTTCACCCAAATGCGTATTGAGTCAGACAGGTGGTCTGGTTACGGGAAATACTCAACTTTATTTCGCCCATGGAGCCGTTCCATCGCGGGACATAATTTGATAAGGCGAGAAGGCTTTACCTAAGCAGGTGTCATGATCAAGCCAAGAAGCCATATTTGTGCTTGAAGCTAATGAAGTTTCTAGAAAGAACTTTGGATCAAATTGCATATTTCCTTGGAGTCAAGGAACTCTTGGAGCTATCAAAGTATAAAACAAAGACTCCCTTACAATTTGAGTTGTGATCGTTCATCTTTAAAGGCATTCAAATTTCAAGTCTTACCGGTGGGCCAAGACAGGAAAGCACTTTGAAGCAGAGAATACATTCTTTGGGATAAGTAAGAGGGATTAAAGCTGTCATAGACAATATAATGCATCATATGATAAATCCCTTTTTGAATTTTGAAGAGTATCCTTCTGGTAGAACCCTCATGGTGTTGCATACTGCCACAACTCTTTGCTATGCCAATAAGGATGGTAATTTTGCCGGCGATTCGCGTCGTTATATCAAGCTTATCTCTGATTACATGATGTACCTTTTTCTCATGCAACCAGATATGCTGTCTGAATTGCATGGAATTGAAGGACGTTGACCACAGGAAACTATGGTGGATGGATCCATTTCAAGTGAATTTATTGAGTTCTTTAGACAGAATGGTCTAACATCAAGAGATCATGAAGAGGAGGCTTGTCAATGTGTTCTAAGTAGCCCTCATCATTATAACTCCTCACCACCGTACCCAACTGTCTTGCTTTTGGCGCATAGCATAGCCCATGAGACCTTAAAGAATTCCCTTCAAACTCGAAATGGGAAGCTATAGCCAACATATGGGTTCAAATATTGATATTTGCAGCAATTCATTGCAGACCAAGTATCCATGTCAAACATCTTCCAAAAGGTGGAGAACTTATTTCCTTTGTTTGGCTTGCCTCCTCATGGGAAATGGTTGAAGGTAGAAAGGTTTGGACGGATATATTATAGCGGTGAGAGCTTCGACACTGATCTTGAAGCTTGGGTAGCAGCGTGCACGTTGTAATATCCTGATTTTTTTTTTTCTTTACCAAAAGTCCTTGTAGAAAATGTGTATCCAATGGAATGAGATAGTGAATGTTGGCCAAGTGTTTGGTTTTCCTGAATATTAAATTTTGGGATATATGTTAGTTTAAGAATGAGACACAAGGAATTTATATCCAAATAATTCCTATTGCTATTAACTTTTGGCCGAAGCAAGGGAAAATAAATGTAAGGGTAAAATGAGAATTTTCGAATAACCATGAGATATGAAGTATCAATTGGTCAACATATGAGATCATCAAATAATTTTCCAATTGGACTTTTTTTTCGGCCAAAAGGAATAAAGAAAAGAGTCTAACATCTATACATCATGTTTATTACATAAAAACCGACATGTATAATAAAAGTTCACGGTTCTTACTTACAAATCATTAATTCTGTTACTAAATAAATAATGGCTGTCTATGTGAGACATTATTTATTATTTTTAAAAGTCACGATTCTTACATAAAAATTGTTATGTATGTTACTAAATAAATAATGGTTGTTTATGTGAGACTATTATGTATTTTGCCATCATGATTGAAACGGTTGTTTAGTGAGCTTGTTTTTTTATTATGCCTACATCACGCACATTATGGCCTCACCAAGCCTCAATACATGATGGATGTTATACTAGAACTGTTATAATAGCTACCAAATAAATCACAATCCGAAACATTATTTACCTACGCTGAGTTTATATAGCGTCTATATAATGTCGGTTTAGAAACATGATTTATGGTCTAGAATAATTGTCATATTGGCGATTCTGTAGTAATAGGAAAAAAAAAATCATAATAAAAAAAAAAAAATAAAACGAAGTGGATCATGTATCTAAGCTCTTTCAATTCTATACAGGGAAAAAATAACTTCTAGTTCATTATCTTACTCGAAACTCAAAACTCTAATGACAAAAACAACATTTTGTTAAAAACAGAATTTCAAGATTTTCTGTCCGAAATTAAAAAGCTCATGACTCTTAGCACACACGTCCATTTCCCATGTTCTATCACTCATTTTAAAGCTTAGGACTTGTACTAAAAGATCAACAAGTTTCATGGACAGATTTGAACAAATGCTCCATTTTTTTACTTGTCCCAAATTCAGACCTTTTTGAAGGATCATTTATCCTTTTACTTCAACTTGTTCGTAGTCACTTTGTTATTCTTACCTCTTTCTATGCTTTCTTACTCTTCACCAGACTTAGCTATGCTCTTACTTTGATTTTGAGCTCATATTTACTTGCAATAATTGTTAACCATAATTATATAACAACAATACAATTGTTTACAAACGTTGGCAAATTTTGCTCCACATAATGACCTTCAAGTTCTTCAATCCTCCATGTCTTTCTCCTTGTTGCCTTTAGTTGGACTTATGCCTAGGTTTGTAATAGCCATAAAAAATAATATGTTAATTATTTATTGTAATTTGGCCAAACAAAGAAAATTTTGTAGTAATATGGTATTGGAGGCTGTGGAGTGTACTAGATGTACAATGTTTGGGAGAAATACTTACATATTGTAGGAGTATCACATCATCTGAATTTTGTCCAATCAAAATACAACAACTCAATAAATAATGAAACTAAAGTAGTTATTAAGAAATAATCAGCAACAAGGACCCTATTTACTATTTCAGTTTTCGCTATTTATTGCTGGTCAAATTCCAAAAATGTATTAGGAAATTTGCTGGCGGCTGACAGCAAGAGCTTTGTCACTGGCAACGTCCTACAAGCTACAGGAAAATTACCTAATACACCTCTTCAATTTTCTAAATAAGAGTAGTTAATACCAAAACAAGAGTAGTAAATAGTGAAACCATAGTTATTAGGAATTAATCATTAACAAGGATCCTGTTTATTACTTCATTTTCACCATTTGCAACTTTGGTTTCACTATTACCTAGTCTTGTTTCAGAAATTCTAGAAGTGTATGATGAAGATTGCTGGGCGCCAACCCACAGGGTTGGAGCTTTGGCGGTCCATAAGCAAGAGGTGATTAAGGGTTTTTTTTTTTTTTTTTTGGTAAAAAAAAAAAGGCAGTGATATATTTTGACAACATTTTAAAATTTCAATAGACTAGTTTGGGATTATTGAATTTGGGTGCCCTTATTTGTCCTTTTTATCATTGAAGGGTAGTAGGATGTATTTTGCCCATGATAAAATGGTCATTAAGAAATTATCTATATTTTAGATTTTGTAGCTATTAAAATAATTTTTTTCAAAAAAAATTTAGACCACCCAAGATTTGGTGCTCATTGTATAGTTAAGCTCTCTTTTCTTCCATTTATATCTGCTTCTTCGAACACTATTTGTGCTCTGCCATGCACCTAGGCTGACTCTTGTGTGACCTATCAGATTTCTTTTAATGCTAAGGATCGGCTTTTAGAATGCTAGAAAGTTTAAAAACTGAATTAGAGTTGAGTTAAAATTATAAGATTTTTTTTTATAAAAAAATTGGTATTGATTAATCCTTTTCTTGACAGTTTTGTATGGAAGAATACACACACACACACACACAATCTGTGTGTGTGTATATATATATGTATGTATTTGTCTTTGGGTATATACGCTGAGAAAGTTACTTTCAATAATTGAATGAAACTTGATTGCCTAACAAATTTTGAAAATAAATGTTTTAAATTCATAAATTTGGATAATAAATAGATTATATATATATTTATCAAAATGTTTGGGGTATAAATTGATTATAATCAACATTATTTGTATACATTCTTAATTTTCTTAAAAAATTATATACTTATGCTATGAAAATTCAAAACCTCGAATTGATTGACATTAGTTTAGCTAGAGAAAATTAAGATTGTTGTACCTTGTAGCAAGTTCTCCCGGGTTGGACAAGCCACAACATCATAGGAAGGGCAACAAATTAGTTTATTTTATTGTTTCCTATACAGAAACTTTAAGTTTCTATGTCGTGAGGAATGAGGGAATATAATTTGTAAATGGAAAATAATAGTTGAAATGAAGAGGGAGAGACTTGTAGAATTATGGTCACTTGCGCTTTAATTTTGGCCGTTTTTAAGCAAGAAATGTATATTCTATTCATTGAGCAAAGCAATTCTTTTCGTGTCTCTCTTTGTTATATTTTTTCGTTAGTTCAAATCATTATTTTTTTACCTGCAAGTTCAAATTTGTTTTTTCCAAGATTGGTATCACAAATGTCTGCCACTTTGCTCACTAAGGAAGTTTCCGTCATGAAAAAAAGTATTCTCCCTCCCAATACATATGGAGTACCAAAAACTTTACATATTAACGTTTTTAAATTTAATTTTATTTACTAATGGGGGTTGGCACAAATGGTAAGCGGCTTGTGTCCCTTAAGTAAGGTGTCGAGTTCGAACATTGTGAATGCGAAAAGCTCATTTGGAAGACTCACCCAACCATAGACAGTGCACGATCAGGGTCGGATTCGGATTAGTCAGGGCGAAGCTCTGGATACCAGATAGGCAACCAAAAAAAAAAATTTAAATTTTATTTAATTTATGTACCGAAGACTGATATGTTCAAAATAAAGACACTATATAATTTTTATTTTAGAAATATTTTTTGACCACGTATATGTAACTTTTACATGATCAAATAAAGGCACCTCATAATTTTCATTTCGGAACTAATCTAGATAGATATTCCCCTTTAATTTAATTGTTTTTACAAAAGATTTTATTTTTATTTTTTAATTTTCAATACAAACGATTAAAAAATATATATTTTAGAGAAAATAACACGTATTTTTCTATAAATAATGAACTTTGCTACTCCATTTGGTCCTTGTTGAAGACGAAATATCACCTAAGAGGGGTGAATTGGGTGATTTCAAAAAAATTTGCGATTAATACCCGAACAGAATAATAGAGCAAAGGTTAGAGAAGAAATGAACACACATGATTTATATTGTTTCGATCCAAACTCTTGACCTAGGTCCAGTCCCCAGACAATCTGGGTTTTCACTTACACTTTTCACGCGATTACACCCTTTGTAACTAGAGTAATCATCTCTCTAGGATTTACTCCCACTTACAAGTTGTAATCAATACACCCACACTCAAGGTCCCTCTACCTTGAAATTTTTATAGAAATAATGATTAGATAATAAATCTTTTACAGAGTAGATAAGGAATCACTGAAGTACAAAATATCTGAAGATATTACAGAGTATTGAATGGAACAGTAATTGACAATAAATTTGATTGAGTGTAAAATGTTTTGTTAGTTGCTCCGTATTGAATGCTTCGCCTTATATTGGTGGTTGCAATTAATGACCGTTGAGAACCTTCAACGAATCCGTTGTGAGTAATGAATATAGGCGTTAGACCATGAAGCTCGTTCGTTACTCAGGACATTGATTGTACAATGCTGTCGCCGTAATTGCGTCGCTTTGACATTCCTTTTGTTTTGTCCGTTGTGATAGAACATTTAATATAGAATGGTAATAGAAGAAGACCCTTTCTGATTGATCAAAGAATGGTTTCTTTGTTCGTGCTTGGTTTTCTGCAGCTTCATTTAATGCTTCTGACATAATTAATGCTTTTTAAGATTTTTAAGTGAATCACCTGCATAATCATTTGAAACTCATTAATACACTGATTAAATAAAGTTAAGAACAATAAATGAGTGATGATAAGAAATAATGGAATCATAATCAATGATTTCAACTTTACGAACACGGTGATTTATAGAGACACATATGGAACATTCGAGTTAACTTTAGCCTAACTTGAGTTAATGACTTGAAGCTGACTCAAGTTAATGACTTGAGTTGGTTATTACAACACTTGAGTTATGATGTTTTACTTGAGAAACCAAACTTATTCGAAACAGAGGTTTAAAACAATTTCAAAGCATTACTCGAGTCTGGAAATACTGACTTGAGTTGATGACTCAAGTCAAGTATTCTCAACTTGAGTTTGTGAAGATTTGTTCACAAACCGAAGGCTGAGTTCATGATATAAAGAGTAGCTAACTTGAGTGTTTAAGAATAAACTCTAACGAGTGACTCGAGTGCACAATCCATAACTCGAGTTCAAAGGATTTTCCTTTTGAAAGAAAGAACTGAGTTATGAAGACAAAGTCATAAACTGATAACTCCAATGATAGACTCGAGTTGCGGGATCATAACTCGAGTTCTAGTATTGATAGAGAGTTTTGATTGAAAGATAAGTTAAGTTAATGAACACCAAAACTTGAGTTGCATTTTGTCAACTCTAATGCTAGACTCGAGTGCATAAATATTAATTCGAGTCTTTAAAATTTTGACTCCAGAAAAGGATAGAGAGCACAGGAGTTAAGTTTGAAAAGATCAGTTTTAGCACTCATTTAGTCAACTCGAGGTAACTCGAGTTGTTACCATTTATTCAAAAGAAGCACTAAGCCTTTCACTCGAGTCAAAGACAATTGACTCGAGTTAGTCAAAATTGAAGACTATTTTGACTAAGGTTTTAAGGCACTGACTCGAGTCCTTGGACCAAGACTCGAATGTGTCTTTGGCAAACACATGAAAATATTTTATGATTAAAGATTTGATTGAAATGAAGGATATTCACTTAAGTGCCATTAGACATACACTTAGGGCTCATTTGGAGGGGCTTTTAAAAAAAAGTGCTTTTTTTTTTTTTTGTAGTGTTTTTTTATGCTCCAAATTGGAGCTTAAAAAAACAAAGCGGCGTTTTGGCATTTTTTGTGACTTTTGTTTGTTGAAAAAATATCATCTAAACAAATAAATTAATAAAAAGAGCATTTTTTTTTGCATTAAAAAAGTGTTTTTTTAATCAAAAAAGCCCATCCAAATGTGCTTTTAATTAGCTTGAACCATCAACTCTATTTGCTTTACAATTGTCTGTTATCATCAAAACATAGAGAACTAACACTTGTTATAAGGTACCAACTAACAATTCTCACAAACTAATAAAAACAACTAAAGTAATTAAATTTGTCCTAAAATTGAAGTAATTTTCAATATTACGCCTACTAATTACACAAAACTCTAATATCATATTAATTATTACTTTTACTCACTATCCTTATTAATTATGGCATACATGGAAAAAATATTTAATACTCTTTGAAAACAAGTAAGTGCCCTATAAAAAGGACCAAATACATTTGTTAGTTGGTGCTTTATAATAAAGATCGAGGGAGTGGTTTTCTCTTAATATGTGTAAATTAATTATCTAGCTTTAAGACATAAATGGAGGGTGCGGTTATGTTTTTAGTCTTTTGCAAGTCTGACAAGATTGGAATCGGTGATAAGACTTCATCTACCAAAATTCTCGAAATGCAAATGGCTACATATGTCAAATAGATATTAGTAGTTAATATTATTAATAAAATCCAATAATTAGCATGCTAAACTCCTAAAATCACTATGACCTTTTAACGTCATTTTTTAGACCCTTTCTACTTTCCTTTTTAGGGACGCCTATGTGAGAGATGTAGTAAAGTTTGAAAATAATGTCCCTAAAAAAGAACGTCATAAGAGACTTATGGTGTCATTTTTTAAAAGGGACGCTGTAAGGTTTTTTTTTTCTTTAGAAAAAATCCCTCAAACGCACGTTTGAAGACGGAGGAAGAACCAGAACTCATTGTCAAAGGAACAAGAACCAGAAGCCGACGTCTCATCCTCTTAGATGAACAAGCGGAACTAGAGAGAAATCAAAATCAAAGGAAAAATAATCAAAAGGAGGAAGGTTGAACTCATTGTCGTCTATTGGTCATTGCCAATTTGGGAGATGGTTCGAACAACTCGGCATTACAAATATAGGAGATCGAGGTTCAAACCTACTGTTGATGACTCCGCATTGCAGATTTGGGAGATCGAGGTTCAAACTGTCGTTGATGACTTGCACACATGAGCAGTAGCTGGAGGAAGAGGATCGACGAAATTTGAAGGACCTGGAGATCATTGGTGCCTCTCCCTCCTACGCCGTTGCTGGTGGGTTGCCGTAACTGTCTACAGATATGAGATTGGGAAACACACAAAAAATTGTAAACCATTCAGAATTATCCAAAGAAAAATGTTGCACTACAGATCTGGTTGTTATGTAAGACTCGGTGATGGTGGACGGTGAAGTATGGCATGATGGTGATGGAGATTCGATGTTTGAATTTGAAGCTTTCCTCCTCCTTCTTTGAAATGATGAAGCTCAAAATTGCAGCTGCTCTCTCCTCTATGTGTTCGCGACATAGACTTCGGGTGAAGAAGGGACGTCACCGGCAACGATGGCAATGGATGTGAGGGTCACTGGTGACGGAAGCGTAGAAGGAAGGCGAAGTTGACGGTAAGGTGAAACTTTTTTGGGATCTTGTTTGCAGCAACAGCTTAAAAATGTTTCTCATTAAGAAATTCAACTGTTTTTTTTTTTCAAAAGAGAGAGCAAAAAGGGGGTGACCACGAGGATGTATACCCCTTTAAGTATCACAATTTAAAATTAGGACATCAAAAGTCTACTTTTGACATGATTTTGACATCCTAATTTAAAATTGGGATGCCAAAAGTAAACTTTTTGGTGCCCCAATTCCAAAAGGGACGTCAAAAGTGGTGCTCTTGGAGCCAAAAACCATGCTTTGGTGGTCCCTTTTCAAATTGAGACTCGAAAGTAGGGCTTTTAGCGTCCCAATTTTTAAAAGGAACTCCAAAAATCAAATTTTTGCGTCCTTTTTCATTAAAGGAACGCCCAATATGTCAAAATTTCCGTACATAATTACGAAAGTGCTAGCACCTTTATTTTTTACTTCCCTTTTTGAAAAAGAAACATTTTTAGGAAAGTAAAATCCATTTTTTATAGTAGTGAATGCAGTCAAATATGCACATTTGTTCCTCGATTAAGCCCCATTACTATTGTAATGGCGCCAAAAAAACCCAAGATTATCTATATGTATATAATCAATACAAAATATAGGGATTTATCAACCACCTATGTTGACTCTTGAGTGACCTTAGCTTTTATTAATTCTAAGGATTAACTCTTACTTTTATAAGGACCAAAAGATTAGGTTTTTACTAAAATTTTTGAGTCGATGAATCCTAAGTATATGCTACATAGTTTTAATATTTGTGTGTGTGTGTGTGTATAGCTTCATGATATTTGTGTATATACGTTGATAAATTTACTTTCAATGTTTAATGAAAACGACAAAGTAAATGAGAGTGTGAACAAGTATGGCCTTGCCATTAGCACGAAAGTTGCTAAATTCCACGAAGTGTGTTTCCTGGTATCAAACAGCAGCCAGTGAGAGCAAGTATGAATAACAAGAGCTATCACAACAGGACCCCAATCCAACATTATGCCTCCTCTCTCTCTCTCTCTCTCTCCCCCTCACCCCTCTGGTTCTCTTCTCCAAGCTCCCTGCTTCATACACTTCAATCTTCAACAGTTACTGGTATTCTTATTTATAAACATGCCTCTGCTTTATTCATCAACATTCTCACGCAAACTCCTTTTACATTTTTCTTTCCATCAAAGAAATGGGCCGTCGTGTCACCAAGTTAAGCACATTTCATTTTTCATTTTATATTTTTTCTGAGCTGTCGTTTTATCCATAATCTAAATTAGTGGTAAGCCACTTGCAAAATAAGACCAAGTGAATCGTCCAAAATAATAAAGCAATGAAGCCAATATTTAAATCCATATCATCTTCATCCTCTTGCTTTGTTTTTTCGAAGCTCCACCAGTGAGAATGGTGGTCACCGGTGACGAGATATGACAGTGAGGTGGAAGAGACCCATGATGATGGAGTCAAGCTCTCCGCGTCCGATTTTCCATGGCACCGCGTGGATGATGGGAGAAGTTTGCTTCTTGCCTGTTGGTCTATTTGTTGGCGCGTTCCAGTACGTTGTAATAGTTCTGTTTTTGAGTAATGAAGATATCCAGAATTGATCAAAAAAAAAGTATCTCCGTCAGTCTAAATATGTCTTTTCACGGTCAACTTTTTTTTTAAACAGAAGTGTGACTTTTGCACCCATTTGGTAACCACATGTGTATTTTTGCTTCCAAAAAAAGTTCGTGGTGCTAAACGCTCCTGGGGAAAAAGCCCGTGTGTATTTTCGCTCCTTCACCCTTTAAAATTAGGATGCCAAAAGTAAACTTTTTGGTGCCCCAATTCCAAAAGGGACGTCAAAAGTGGTGCTCTTGGAGCCAAAAACCATGCTTTGGCGGTCCCTTTTCAAATTGAGACTACGAAAGTAGGGCTTTTGGCGTCCCAATTTTTAAAAGGAACTCCAAAAATCAAATTTTTGCGTCCTTTTTCATTAAAGGAACGCCCAATATGTCAAAATTTCCGTACATAATTACGAAAGTGCTAGCACCTTTATTTTTTACTTCCCTTTTTGAAAAAGAAACATTTTTTAGGAAAGTAAAATCCATTTTTTATAGTAGTGAATGCAGTCAAATATGCACATTTGTTCCTGATTAAGCCCCATTACTATTGTAATGGCGCCAAAAAACCCAAGATTATCTATATGTATATAATCAATACAAAATAGAGGGATTTATCAACCACCTACGTTGACTCTTGAGTGACCTTAGGTTTTATTAATTCTAAGGATTAACTCTTACTTTTATAAGGACCAAAAGATTAGGTTTTTACTAAAATTTTTGAGTCGATGAATCCGGTATATGTTACATAGTTTTAATATTTGTGTGTGTGTGTGTATAGCTTCATGATATTTGTGTATATACGTTGATAAATTTACTTTCAATGTTTAATGAAAACTGGTGGCCAAAACAATTTTGGAAATAGGCTTGTTTAAACTCAAAATTTTGATAAACAAAGTTAACTTTAAGTGACTATGTCATGAAGAATGAGGGAATAGAATTTGCAAATGCAAAATAATAGATTAAATGAAGAGGGGGAAACTTGTATAACAATGGTCAGTAGTTGCGCTTTAATTTTGGCAAGAAATGTATATTCTATTCAGTTGAGCAAGAGATGTATATTCTATTTAGTTGAACAAAAGGAAAAATCTTCTTTTCGCGTCTCTCTGTCATTTTTTTCGTCTGTTCAAATTATTATTTTTTCACCAGCAAGTTCAAATTTTTGTTCCAAAGATTGGCATCACAAATGTTTTCCACTCCATGGTGTTTATTTTCTGATTTCTTAAGGTCTCATTTAAACATGTTATCCATAGGTAACTTGTAAACTTTGGTTACTTTAATTACATTTTGTCTTTTTGTCTCACTAAGGAAGTTCTGTCATGAAACATATTATTCTCCCAATACATAATATGGAGTACGATTGGCGCTGGAATATTAGTTTTTTTTTTTTGGTTGCCAATTGGAATATTATTGTTGCTTATTGTGCTTTACTTTCTAAAAGATATAATGCTTATTATATTATTATAATTACTGTATTTGGAGTTTATTATCTTTCCTTTATTTTTATATGATACACCATAATGATTTTATACATTAACGTTTCTTAATTTAATTTTATTTAATTCATGTGCCAAAAAACTTATATATATGTTCAAAATAAAGATACTATATACATTTTTATTTCAGAAATATATTGTTTGAATTGAACCATGCTTATTGCTTCTACCTGCTTAAATAAAGACGCATCATAATTCTCATTTCAGAACTAATCCACGTAAAAGTGCCCCTTTGATTCTGTTTACAAGAGACTTTATTTTGATTCTTTAATTTTTAATGCAAAGGATAACTATAACACATTTTTTTTTTTTTTTTATAAATAATGAATTTTACTGAATTTCTTAGTATCTATAAATTAATTATCCAGCTCCTATACTTATAACCGGACGGAGCAATTATTTTTTTATTCGTTTGCAAGTCTAACAAGATAGCATTTCACTTGCCACCAAATCTGCTAAATGCAAATGGCTACGTACAGATGTGTCATCAAAATAATTTGTATAAGGGAATGAGGGAAAATAATAGTTGAAATGAAGAGGGAGAGACTTGTATAATTATGGTCACTTGCGCTTTAATTTTGGCCGTTTTTAAGCAAGAAATCTATATTTTATTTTATTGAGCAAAGCAAAAATTCTTCTTTTCGTGTCTCTCTTTGTTATATTTTTTCGTCAGGTCAAATTATTCTTTTTTTACCTGCAAGTTCAAATTTGTTTTTTCCAAGATTGGTATCACAAATGTCTGCCACTTTGCTGACTGAGGAAGTTTCCGTCATGAAAAAAGAATTCTCCCTCCCAATACATATGGTGTACCAGAAGCTTTATATATTCACGTTTTTAAATTTAATGTATTTACCAAAAAATGATATGTTCAAAATAAAGACACTATATAATTTTTATTTTAGAAATATTTTTTAACCACGTATATGTAACTGCTACAATATTGTTGACCAAAAAAAAAAAAAACTGCTACAATATCAAATAAAGGCACCTCATAATTTTCATTTCAGAACTAATCTAGATAGATGTTCGCCTTTAATTTGATTGTTTTTACACAAGATTTTGTTTTTATTTTTTAATTTTCAATACAAACGATTAAAAAAATATATTTTAGGGAAAATAAAACTTATTATTATTATTTTTTTTACCAATAATGAATCTCTTAATATGTGTAAATTAATTACCTAGCTTTCTGTATTCACAAATGGAGGGTGTAGTTATGGTTTTACTCTTTTGAAAGTCTAACAAGATTGGAATCAATCATAAGATTTCACCTACCAAAATTCGCGAAATACAAATGGCTACATATGTCAAATATATATTAGTAGTTAAGATTATTAATAAAATCCAACTATTAGCACTACTACAAAATATGGATACTACAATCCTAAAAGACGTCCATTTTTTAAAAAAGGAAGTAAAAAGTGAAAGCGGTGGCATTGTTGTAATTATTTACTTAACTTTGAGACTTTAGACGTCCTAAATATTAATTTAGGACGTCTAAATTTTTTTTTTTGACGTCCTCAATATATTTTAGAACGCCTAAAATCAACATTTTTGGCACAATTTGGGATATTTGGGAAATTTTTTGTGCGTAAATTTTTTTTGGCGCCCTAAAATAGGTTCAAGACGCCAAAAAATTCAATTTTTTTTTTTTTTTGCGTCCCGAAATACATTCGGGATGCCCTTTTTTTGACGCAATTTACGATATTTGAGAAATTTTTTTGCGGTAGAAGTTTTTTGACGTCCTAAATATATTTCGGGACGCCAAAAATCAGCATTTTTGGCGCAATTTAGGATATTTGAGAAATTTTTTGGCGGTAGAAGTTTTTTGATGTCCCGAGATAGGTTCGGGATGCCAAAATCATAATTTTTGACGCCTTACATTTTATTCAGGATGCCAAAAATGCTTTCATTAATTATTTTAAAACCCGTGTTCGCTCTCGTTCGCTCATCTGTACGCCTTCACTCTCACTCTCGTCTTGAAACCCTTGCTCGATCCCCGCTGCTCTCGCTCGGTCGTCGCTGCACTCACTCACTTGCTGCCACTCGGTCCCTCACCGTCCAACCTCTCCACCGTCGTTCCAAAACAGGCTTTGTAGAGCTAGTAGAAATCGATCCCTAGCTCTCTCTCACAATCGATCCTCTGGGTCACTCACTCGCCTCCTTGCCGATAGAATCCACACCGCACCACGCCTCCGTCTGATTTGGTATTATTCTCTTCAATTAATTTATTTTCTGGGATAGCATCTAGTTTTTTTGGTGAGGAAGAAGGCCTCTTCGCCGTGTTCGTGTTGGGATAGCATCTAATGTCAAACCAAGCATGATCTCTTAGTATATTTTAGCTTTTCTTTTTCCTTTTTAATCTAATCAATTTATGATTGTGTTTTACCTTTTCATTCTGTATGTGTGTGTGGTGTGTAATTTAGGGTTAATTTGAGTTTGCAAATCTGCACGTGTTTGCTGTTGTAATTTAATTTGAATGCTGTAGAATTTGTTATTATTAGAATATTTTATTAGTCCCATAATTATAGGGATTAACTAAACCTAGAGATTATAGGAGATTATTGTTAGGATGTTAGTTTTTCAAATTTCAAATCTAGATCTCTATTTTGTCTATAAATGTAATCGTGCTCCCATTTGAATATACAACAATCATTCTCATCTCGATAATCTTCAAATGCCTTGAGTAAAAAATATGAAGCAGGTATATATATAAATATATAATTCATATAAGGCGTCTTGGAATAAAATCGGGATGCCTTAGTTAAGGCGTCCCGATTTTATTTCAAGACGCCTTAACTAAGTGAAATGAGTGAAATTTTTTCTTTTCTGTACAAAGTTCCTTGAGTAGATGTACCACAAGGCGTGATGTAGAGGTGGCATTGTAATGGGAGGAAAGTTAAGAGACCCTACTAGTTCAGTTAACTTTCATCTGGATGGAAAATTTTGAAAATTTGCTCATTGTCATAATGGATCTCAGGGACAGGAGGTGGATTTGGAATTTGCAGTAAATCATTTAAGTAATAAGCCATAATGGCAATCCTCTTCCCTCTCACAATGGTAAAAATTTTATCCTCAGCAATATGATTATGTTTGTCCTGAGGAGTATGCACAGTCGTATTAAAGTAAAAGACTCTAACAAGAGTGGGGCTATAAGAAGCATGGATAGACAAGAATGATTCATAATCTTTATACCAAGGGAAAAGATCAAGATTACAATCAGATTTCAGCTTAGCTAGGTCCAGAGACACGACAGGACAAAAATTCCTAAGTGCATAATCCTTGCTAAACTTTCTTCCATCCTCAGATGAGAATAGAATAGGACCATAGACAAAATCTAGAGGGGGTGATCAATGGGAGCATGGTATATGTAGACAAGAGAAGGTATTTCGAATACCTTAGAACTAGATTGTTGTACGAGGCCTTAGACACGAGGTCGATGCCTTGGATGCAGAAGTAGAAGCTTTTTCGACATCGAGATAGATGCTTGGCTTCGCCAAGTCTTTGCGAAACTCGAAGAAGCAATAGCCAGCTTTTTTCTTCGTTTTGAACCAACGGCAACCACGACTTGTTTTTGCTTCGGGTTAGAGTCTCTTTGTCAATGGGCTTTTTCTTAGGAATTTTTGGAGGTTCTTCAACCTTCAAATTTTTTGGCTTCTTGGGTTCGCCTTCCTCGAACGACACTTTTGGACGATATCATTTTAGGGCCATCTTCATTTTCTTAGGACGTTCCAACAGAGGAGGTGTGGATGATTCAGAAGCTTCGAAATCAAAGTCTATGTTCTTGGATTTGGCCAAGGTTAGATTTAGGAGGCATTGTCCCAGAAATGAGAGAAATGGAGTTAAGGTTTTGGTTTGAGAGAAGAGAGAAACTGAGAGAGAAAGACCAAATAAGGAGATACAAGAATGAAAATTGAAGAGGGAAGCGACACGGGAAAACATATAGAGAAATCAAGTGTTAAGTCGAGGTTAGTAGTGTTGGCTCGAGGTACCAACTCAAGGTGATACTTACCAGCTCGAGGTAACGAAGAATTTGTACAAACTTGGACAGCGAAGGCATGTTGTTGACTCGAGGTGACACTTACTGACTCGAGGCAAAACCAGTTCTCCATTCTTCAAACTCTCGGGTTGGCATTTGACTCGAGGTGGTCATTCTGGCTCGAGGTAAAAACCTCTCCCAAAATGTCTATCTTTCGGCCTCCATTTAGACTCGAGGTGTGCCAACTAGCTCGAGTCAATTTGCTCCCTTTTTGAATTCTTTGGTCTTTGACTTGAGCAAGACTCGAGGGTGCCCTCTAGTTGACTCGAGGCAGATTTACTCTGGTTACCTCTTCAAAGTGGAGCTTAATCACCAAGATGGGGTGAATTGGGGATTTTAAAATTCTTTTCTAAGTGCTCTATTTTCGAACACTAAAATAGAGCTAAACAGAGTATAGGGAAGAAGAGCAAGACACAAGGATTTATATTGGTTCGGTCCAACCTTTGACCTACGTCTAGTCCCCAGACTCTTTGGGATTTTCACTATCTCAATTGATTACACACTCTATAACTTAAGAGGAATTCTCTCACTAGAACTTACTCCCCCTTACAAGTTGCAATCAATATCCCAATCTCTAAGTCCCCTGACTTGAGATACTCACAATAAATTTTTTACAATAAATGAACTCTCTCTAAGAGTGGATAAATATGAACACTGAAGATCAATGTATCAAAAGATACTTTACAAGTGAAAACTGAAAGAATAGTTGGTAAACTTGAATGCAATTTGTTTTCAGCAGATTGGATTGATGAGAAGAATTGAATGCAGCTCTATTTATACTAAGAGAGCATTAAATGACCGTTGTAATCTTCAATATAACTATTGCCTTCATTAGACAAGGATTAGGTTAAGCTTTGGTCTTCTTCTCTCTCTACTCTTTGGTTAATCCAGTTGCACAGACGTTTGTGCTTGACTTCTTGACTTTTGATCCGTTGGAAGAGCAGCTACTGGATGTGGAAAGGAAATATTAAACACTTTGAATCGTGTGGAGAATGATTGTCCAAAAGGATGCAAGTTTTCTGAACATTGCATTTAATGTGCTGATATCACTTTTTGCTTTAGTTCAAATCTTCATTGATTAATATCCTCTAAATCATCTGAAACTTACTAATAAAGTGGTTAAACATAGCTAGGAATATTAATGAATGATAATCGAAGTATTAAGATCAAACAAGAAGATTTCACAAATTCGTCAGATTTGAATTTCAAACTTTGCGACACAAACTCGAGTTTGTTCGAATGACTCGAGTTTGCCACTTTGTTCACTTATAGCAAAACTCGAGTTTCCTCCTTCCAGAGAGGAAAGTCACCATTTGAGCTTTGGCACATGTTTTTTGGATAAAACTCAAAACTCGAGTTTCCATTTCCAATTTCGAGTTTTGGACTTTTAATATGAAATATGATTTTTAGTCCAAAACATCAAAGCTGGAGTTTTCATTCTAAACTAGAGTTTTCAAAACATTGAAAAAGAGTAAAGCTCTCGGCTTGGCCAAAACTCGAGTTTCCATATCCAAACTCGAGTTTTCATTCAAGTATAAAAACCTTGAGAAATCTATGCCAAGTCAAAACTGGAGTTTTCAAAAAGCGAGTGAAAGTTGAAAACTCTCTGCTGAAAGTGAAGGAAATCACCAAGAGGGGGGGGGTGAATTGGGGATTTTAAAATTCTTTTCGGATCACCCACACAACAGATAATATCAAGGCAAAGTGGAGATAGAGAAGAAGAGCTTGACACAGAAGATTTATCTTTGGTTCGGTCTAACTCCTTGACCTACGTCCAGGTCCCCGGTCCTGCGGGATTTTCCACTATCACTCAAGAACAATTACACACTCGTACTCGGGATGATCCTCTCCCTAGGACTCACTCCCCCTTACAAGTTGTAATTGTAAACAATCGATACACACTCGTACTCAAGAGTTATCCTCTCCCTAGGACTAACTCCCCCTTACAAGTTGTACTACGATTACAATCGGATACCCACTCGTAAACGAAGGATGCTCCTCAACCTAGGACACACTCCCCTTTACAAGTTGTACTCGATTTTCCCAATCTCAAGTCACGACTTGAGATTGTTACAATGAATGATATACACGAAATAAACTCTCTCTAAGAGTAGATAATGATAATCACTTGAAGCTCAATGTATCATAAGATACTACACGAGATAAAAGCGAAGAAATAAATATGAGACTAGAATGATTTTCGTCTTCGGCAGTGTGTCTGTTGGAAAGGCTTGAATGCAACTCTATTTATACTCGAGATCATTAAATGACCGTTGCTTTCCAAATAGATCCGTTGGAGAAGTTCTCCCGGTGTTAGGAGGTGGCTTAGGCACTTTCTCTCTCCAATATTCTCTTAAACCGGTGGCCAAGTAATGTGTTGACCTTACGCCAATTAATCCGTTGGAGATGCGGTTGCTTGTTGTAGAAAACATTCTTAAATGCTTTGCGAGACGTGTTGAGTGGATTAGCCAAAGTTGTGCAACTTTGGGTTTTGCTTTTTAAAGTCGACGTCACTTTTGCTTTTGCTTTAAACCTTCAATAAACACTCTCTAATTTATCCGAAACTCACCAATAAAGTGGTTAAACATATCTAGGAACATTAGAGATTAATCATAGAAAGTATTAAGATCAAACAAGAAGGTTTCATGATTCGTAGAATTTGAATTTTGAATCGGCGATGCAAACCGAGGTTTGTTTTCCCAAACCCGAGGTTCTCGAGACATAAAAAGTTTCTTTGCTCTCGGTATGGACCAAACACGAGGTTTGTATATTTAGGCTCGAGTTTCTTTGAACATTAAAAATGAAGTTTCGCTTCATGCGAACCAAACCCGAGGTTTGCGTAGTGAACCGAGGTTTATAAAATTTGTTCACGGCCAAACCCGAGGTTTGCATTTTAGGCTCGAGTTCAGACCTACGTCGAGCAAAACATCGGGAAATCAGTTTGAAACACATTTTGAATAAAACATGAACTCGAGTCTATAAGTGACGAACTCGAGTTCGGCACTATTCATGTCAAAATAAGTTATAGCTTTTAAAACACGAACCGGAGGTTCCACGGGCAAACTCTAGAGTTCTCTTGTGTTGAAAAAATCATTTTGCTCTCGTAAGGCATGAACTCGAGTTCATCAACTTAAACTCGAGTTTGCTCAACTTAGAGAACTTACGGGAAAACTTTTGGCTTGACGCAAACCCGAGGTTCATGGAAGTAAACCGGAGGTTCATGAAAATCTCATTTGAAAATTTCTTCCGCCAGAGGCAAACTCGAGTTCACCACTATGAACTCGAGTTCACATGTTTGTAAACTCATTTAAGATTTAAACTCGGAGGTACGAACTCGAGGTTTGAAAAGTTTGAGTCTCAAGTTTAAAATTGTTTTCAAGTGAACATGCTCTCTGTCTCTCACGAACTCGAGTTCACAAGTGTAGGCTCGAGTTCATTCAGTTGTCTCAGTTTTAAACTTCTGGTCATGTCTCGGGTTCAAAGATCAAACTGGCAAGTTTGGCTTCTTTGTGAGCAACGAACTTCGAGTTCGCTGTCTAGGCTCGAGTTCGACACTAACGGGATGTTTTTGAACTGAAATCGCAAGGTTCAAAACTTTGTTTAACTTATCAAAAACATTCCGAGACTTGTTTGCAATTGTCGGTTATCATCAAAACACATATAGAACTAACATTCTCCCCTTTTTGATGATGACAACACTTGCAAAGAATCAATTACTTTCAAAAATAAAATTTAATCATTTGAGCAATGAGAAAGCAAGTTTGATCAAAAACATTTGCAAACTTTGAGATTATAATAAAACATAGTTCAATTCATCAAAGTTAAAGCAAATAAAAATCTCATGACTAGTTAAATCATTTTATCAATTAAGAACAGTCATGATAGCCAGATACCAAAATAATAATATAACTCATTGATATACTCATAAACATTGAAAATTAAACCATAGAGTTCGGATGAGCATATATCGAGTTATCGAGTTCAAATGAGATATCAAAATGCAATAAACTTAAACATTCATAAGATATTAATAAAGTGGAAACAGAATGTTAAGTAAATAATTGAAGAATATCATTAGAGTTTCGAAAGAAAATATGCAATATAATTTCGAAAGCATTGATTGATCTTTCTCACTCTTCTCCCCCTTTGTCATCAGCAAACAAGGGTGGATCAATTGGGATATTTGAAGGTGTAGGGATAGGATAAGATCCTTTTCACTCTTCTCCTTCAAATGAAAGTGTAGGAATAAGATCCTGTTCTTGTGAGATGGAGGGTTAATCGAGTGGTAGGAATGGATGGCTCAGGTTTAATAGTAGTAGCTGGTTCAGAAGTGATGTTAGGCTTTATCAGAGCTTGGTCCAGCTGAAGTAGATGTATCCAATCCAGTACCGAATAACACCCATGGACTGATTTTGCAGAATTTTGTCCATTTTATCACTCAAACTCATCATGGTGACCATAAGAGTTGAAATGCTAGGCTGTGTGATCTTCAAGCTGATTTTTTTGGTGCTTCTTGCTCAACTCGAATCCTTCTGGATCTCCACCACATTGCCATGTCCTTTAGTAACCTCGGTCACTAATCTCCCAACTTCTTCGTCTGCCTTATTAATTAACTCGAAATTGCCTTGTCCACAATTTCTTTGATCCTTGCATCAAAATGAAGGCATAGAAGCATGAGAAAGAGGAATAGCATTCGAGCTTCCTGTCCTTGAGAGTATATGTCTCTTGGTCTTGTTGATCTGGATATATATAGAGCTCTTGGACCGATTAGACATACCGCTTGGTTCCTTTGAGAAGCGGATTGTTCTTGGTCGGATTACGAGTTTTGGTGGATGCAAAAACGTTTGAAGGTCATTTACTCGAATCTCGTGGAGGAGGAAGAGAGAACTTGAAAGAATTAAGGTTTAGACTCGAGGGTAGAGTGAAGTGAAGAGAATCAATCAGGTTTTCAAAAATATTTCAATTGCAACAAGCTTGTACTAACCTGGACTTCAAGAGTGTATGTGTAAACCCTTGAAACTCATTGATGAACTCGAGCTTAATACTTACAGGCTCGAGTTCGTGAAATCCTCTGAGCTTGGTTCCTCTCTGTATCCCGTGAACTCGAGTTTGTTATTGTAGGCTCGAGTTCGTGCATCTTGTAACTACTAGGATTTCTTTTCGTCGAAATTTGAACTCGAGGTTGTTCATTAATGGGCTCGAGTTTGGCTTTCCTCGAAGTCATATTTCTTCTCGGTTGTCTCGAGCTCGAGTTCATAAACGCAGGCTCGAGTTCGCACTTCTTGACAAAGAAATTAAAACAAGATAAACATCCTCGCAAAAGATATATCTAGATTCTCCAATGCTTAAGTTAGTATTCGAGTTAATCATTAAACACATAACTAACATTAAGTGGAGGCAATTTACAATCCATTGGAATTAATCATTCCCAATTTTCTTCTCTTCAAACTGAATTGCTCCTAGATGAATGTATTTCATTTAATCAAGAAGTATATCACAAGTAGTCTTATCTAATTGATTCATAGCACCGAACATACGAGATAAGAAACTAAGTGATACCAAGAAAAAAAAAATTTCTCAATGACAATTTGTAAATACATTCATGTAGGAAAGTATGTCATTGATATGAGTTTTTCATAAACTTATGCAAATTGTTTCAAATCTCAAATTTTCTTTCAAATCATGATAATGCTTTATAAAAAGCGAGATGTTGGTGATATGAAAACTCATCTTTGAACATATGCTTAGAAAGTTAATGCATATGGTGAAAGTTAACTTCCAATTTTGAAATATCATTTGAATGCAATCAATATATGCATATTTTCAAAAATATTGGAATACATTTTCACATACCGAGAATCAACAACAAAATGTGACTCAAAACAAGTTTTTGAATTGTGCATTTGAAGCTTAAACTTAGAAAATTATGCACAAATTCACTTGTGATCCATTAGCAATCGAAAAACATTTTGAAAGTCATAAATGATTGATTGCTTAATGGAATGCATTATTGGACAAGTATTCAATACCAAAATATGAATTTCACATAAGCACAATATAGGGTAAGGTTAGATTTCACGTAATTCCTCTTGTCCTAGCGAAACTTTGAGATGAATTGATGCGGATAACTTCGCTTTGACATTCATCATCAAGCATTGCTTCTTGACTTCCTCAAGAGTTGAAATATTTTGCTATATAGTTGTTCTCTTGATAAGCTTTTCTTGATCCTACAATTGTATATGAGCTTTTTCTCTCTTGGTATCCAATCTCGTTTGGATCCAAATGTTGTTAGCTTGTAGGAACAATATTCACATGCTCTAAGAGTACATTCGGATAATGATAATTGAGCATAATGAAATAAACATAGTTTTATGCATAAAAGATAAATTTTTCAAATCATTATGTATGCATAAAGAGTTAAACTCTTGAACATTGTAAACTATATATAAATAAATCTGTCAAATAGATTTTCAATTTCAAAAATCGTTTTCAATGTTCATTCCTAATATCCAATGCGTAAAGCCTTAAAGATTGTTACTAATAGCAAACGGGAGGTTTTACCATTGTGTACCTTTACCTTAGGTACTTGGAGGATTGGCTTTGCATACCCAATGTCTCTTAGGTGTCTCGCAAAGTCTTCACAAAGGATACGAGGCTTCAAGTATCTCCCATTTGATACTTGAGAGGATCTCTTCTTTGGCACATAAGAGATTCTCGATTCTTAATCCCTTTATGTCCATTTCTCTTAGAATCATCCCGCACAAACAAACCAGAGATGGACATTTTGGTACCCATTTATGCTTGGGTCCTTCGGGTTAGTTTGAACCTTAGGGAAAACATAAGTTCCCTTTGGTAGCCATTGATAATTGCCAGCGGGTTTATCTTTCCTATCTTTCCTATGAAAGCATGATGAAGTATTGTGACCTTTACGGTTACAATAGTTACAATGTGCAAAGGGATTTGAACTATGAACAGATTTTTGAAAGTAATTCAAATAAGATTTTTGTCCATGTTTCTTCTTCCCTTTCTTCTTATCGAATCGGGTTTATAACCAATCCACGATTTGTCATTTGTAAACCTTTCTTTGTTTTAAAATCACTTTGAGCATTTCACTACCTCTAGTGAATTTCTCAAGAGTTTTTGTAAGATATAGATTTCTTTTCTCTAAAACACAGCAATTGTCACAAATCTTTTTACGAAATCTTTTCGCAATCATTTTCGGGAATGTTTTCGAAATATTTTCGGAAAGCAAAGAAGAAGAAACATTCTGAACTTGTTCTTCCAACAATTTAATTTTCTTCTTGGATGCAATGAACTCTTTTGCTAGTTTTCTAAATTCAGAATATAGTTCATTGTATTGGAAAATAATTCATCATAGGAAGGTTGAGAATCATTTACCTCATTGTCATTTTCAGATTGTTCTTCAAGAACTAGGCAAAGATTTGCTACTCCTTCCTCATCACTTTCTTCATCGAAGAGTCATCTCCCCATAAGGCAGATATATAAGCTTTCTTTTTGAGGTGGTTGGATCTTGCCTTTCTCTCCTTATCTTGACTTTCATTTGTGGACATTCGAGCTTGATATGACCGGCTTTCCACACTCGTAGCAAAAGATTTGATCTGTTCGTTGCTTGAAGTTGCTCTCGAAATCTGTCTCTAAAGGCTTGATCTTTCTTATAGAATTTTCTGAATTTTCGCACAAGCATAGCCATCTCTTCATCATCTTCATCTTTCTCATTGGGTTTCTCTTTCACAAACATCCAAAACAATACCTTTGCTTTTATTGTCATGAATTTCGTTCGAGGCCCTTCTTGAATTTGAGCTTGCCTTCATATTCGGATAAGCTTCGAATAGAAAGCAGCTACGATTGCATTGATTCTCCACGGGCTTCTTCGATTCTTGTGACTTTGGCTTCCCAATCTTTAGTGAGGATATTCAGAATTTTCCTCACTTGGACAGTTGATCATAAGCTTTGCCCAAGGCTGCAAGTTGGTTGACCAAATGAGTAAACCTTAGCTGGAATTCGCCAATGGATTCTCCGGACTTCATACGAAACAAATCATATTCAGTCATGAGAGTGTTAACTCGATTTTCTTTGACTCATTTGTTCCTTCATAAGCTATTTCAAGAGCATCCCACATAGCTTTAGCAGATGACAAAGTGCAAATTCGAAAATACTCTTGTTGGCTTAGAGCACTTTGCGACATGTGGATGGCTTTCATGTTGAGAGTGACTTGCCATCTGTCATTCTCATTAAACTCTTCTTCAAGCTTAGGAGTTCTAACACCATCTTCAACTGAGGATGGAACATAATTTCCTCTTTCGAATACTCTCCACAAACCATATTCGAGATGCCATTATATAGACTCTGAACTTTGCCTTCCGTAGGAATAATAATTTCCATTGAAACCTGGTGGTCTGTTGATTGCAGCTCCTTCGGGTAGAATTCCTTCCATTGGATCTTTGATCTAGGATGTTAATCCTTCAAATAGATAACCAATGCTCGATACCAAATGAAAGTGAAGGAAATCACCAAGAGGGGGGAATTGGGGATTTTAAAATTCTTTTCGGATCACCCACACAACCGAGATAATATCAAGGCAAAGTGGAGATAGAGAAGAAGAGCTTGACACGAAGATTTATCTTGGTTCGGTCTAACTCCTTGACTACGTCCGTCCCGAGTCCTGGGATTTTCCACTATCACTCAAGAACAATTACACGCTCTGTACTCGGGATGATCCTCTCCCTAGGACTCACTCCCTTACAAGCTGTAATTGTAAACAATCGAATACACACTCGTACTCAAGAGTTATCCTCTCCCTAGGACTAACTCCCCCTTACAAGTTGTACTCGATTACAATCGATACCCACTCGTAAACGAAGGATGCTCCTCAACCTAGGACACACTCCCCTTTACAAGTTGTACTCGATTTTCCCAATCTCCAAGTCACACGACTTGAGATTGTTACAATGAATGATATACACGAAATAAACTCTCTCTAAGAGTAGATAATGATAATCACTGAAGCTCAATGTATCATAAGATACTGAGATAAAAGCGAAGAAATAAATATGAGACTAGAATGATTTTCGTCTTGACGGTGTGTCTCTGTTGGAAAGGCTTGAATGCAACTCTATTTATACTCAGAGATCATTAAATGACCGTTGCTTTCCAAATAGATCCGTTGGAGAAGTTCTCCCAGTGTTAGGAGGTGGCTTAGGCACTTTCTCTCTCCAATATTCTCTTAAACCAGCTGGCCAAGTAATCGTGTTGACCTTCGCAATTAATCCGTTGGAGATGCGGTTGCTTGTTGTAGAAAACATTCTTAAATGCTTTGCGAGACGTGTTCAGGTGGATTAGCCAAAGTTGTGCAACTTTACGGGTTTTGCTTTTTAAAGTCTTGACGTCACTTTTGCTTTTGCTTTAAACCTTCAATAAACACTCTCTAATTTATCTGAAACTCACCAATAAAGTGGTTAAACATATCTAGGAACATTAGAGATTAATCATAGAAAGTATTAAGATCAAACAAGAAGGTTTCACAGATTCGTAGAATTTGAATTTTTGAATCAGCGATGCAAACCTGAGGTTTGTTTTTCCAAACCTGAGGTTCTCGAGACATAAAAAGTTTCTTTGCTCTCGGTATGGACCAAACCTGAGGTTTGTATATTTAGGCTCGAGTTTGCTGAACATTAAAAATGAAGTTTTCGCACATGCGAACCAAACCCGAGGTTTGCGTAGTGAACCCGAGGTTTATAAATTTGTTCACGGCCAAACCTCGAGGTTTGCATTTTAGGCTTCGAGTTCGGACCTACGTCGAGCAAAACATCGAAATCAGTTTGAAACACATTTTGAATAAAACATGAACTCGAGTCTATAAGGACGAACTCGAGTTCGGCACTATTCATGTCAAAATAAGTTATAGCTTTTAAAACACGAACCGGAGGTTCCATGGGCAAACTCTAGAGTTCTCTTGTGTTGAAAAAATCATTTTGCTCTCTGTAAGGCATGAACTCGAGTTCATCAACTTAAACTCGAGTTTGCTCAACTTAGAGAACTCTCGGAAAACTTTTGGCTTGACGCAAACCGAGGTTCATGGAAGTAAACCGGAGGTTCATGAAAATCTCATTTGAAAATTTCTTCCGCGAGAGGCAAACTCGAGTTCACCACTATGAACTCGAGTTCACATGTTTGTAAACTCATTTAAGATTTAAACTGGAGGTACGAATTTGAGGTTTGAAAAGCCGAGTCTCAAGTTTAAAATTGTTTTCAAGTGAACATGCTTTGTCTCTCACGAACTCGAGTTCACAAGTGTAGGCTCGGAGTTCATTCAAATTGTCTCGTTTTAAACTTCGGTCATGTCTCGGGTTCAAAGATCAAACCGCAAGTTTGGCTTCTTTGTGAGCAACGAACTTCGAAGTTCGCCTGTCCTAGGCTCGAGTTCGACACTAACGAGGATGTTTTGAACCGAAATCAGCAAGGTTCAAAACTTTGTTTAACTTATCAAAAACATTCCGAGACTTGTTTGCAATTGTCGGTTATCATCAAAACACATATAGAACTAACATGCGCAAGTGAAAACTCGAGTTTTCTCAAAACTTAGGAAAAACTTAGAAAATTCATGGCAAACTCAAAACTGGATTTTTCAAATCAAAACTAGAGTTTTCTCAAGTTGAAAGCTTTAGTGGCTTTCTGTATGACCAAAACTCGAGTTTCCAAATGGAACTGGAGTTTTGACTTCTTCGTAAAATATTGAAGAGTCTCAGTATGATGCAAACTCGAAGTTTACCGGTCAAAACTCGAGTTTGTCTCAAGATGAGTGTTGAGAACTTGAGAGATAAAATATTATTCTTAATCTCTTAATCTGAAAGAATACATATAGGCCTTTATATAGGCAAAACCTAAAGCTAACCCTAGAATCTCATAGAATCTAATCAAATCAAAATCAATCAAATATAATAGGAAATATCCTAAGATATAATATACCTATATCTAATCATAATAATAAGATAGTAATCATAATAAATGCATAATATTCTCACACTCCTCTCAAGTTGGATCATGGATGTTAATCATGTCCAACCCGCTTATACAACTTTATACTACTAACACTCCCTTTAAGCTTATACTTCTTAAGTCTCGCAGGCCTATTTACGTAGATATGGGCAGCGCTCGCGACAAGCGGCGGTTGTGACCGGGATGAGTTGAAGACACAAGACTAGTCGTCCTGAAAAGTTGAGGAGCACGATGATAAAGGAACTACCACCAACAACGATGAAAGGCTCAACGACAATAACAGCGTCGAGGAGGAGATGGGTTGTTGATGAAGAACTGTGCTCACGAGTTGAGGACGACGGGACCAGTCATCAGACGAGATGAGAGGCACGATGATAGAGGAACTACCACCAACGATGATGTTGATGAAGAACTGTGCCGGAAATGATGACGGGACTAGTCGTCGAACGAGATAAGAGGCACGATGATAGAGGAACTACCACCAATGATGATGTTGATGAAGAACTATGCCGTAAACATTACTAGGGTTGAATATTAGCTATTCTTCATAATCAGAAACGATGATGTCACGGAATCTAGAAATTCTCATTGGAGATCTCACCAGGAAAAAAATTCAAACACTCACCGAGGAAGATGCAAACTCACGGATCGAGGGAAAAGTAAGAAGAGAAGGCCGAAACGAGAAGTATCCGGTAGAATCTCCTCCCCACGCACCATCATGCGTTGTCGGAATTGCTAGCGAAGCGCGTGTCATCCACGCGCCGTCACAAAGGCGTCGGACGGCCATCAAATTTACGATGAACGATAATCGGAAGACGGGGAACACGATGTGTGGCACATGTACCTTAAACGGACCGTGGTAGAACTCAAAATCTCTCCTCTCTCTCTCTCTCTCAACGTTTTTCGGATCAATCGGAAACGGAAAATTGAAATGGAGAACAAACACAAAACAACCCACAACTAACCAGGCTTTGATACCATGTTGAGAACTTGAGAGATAAAATATTATTCTTAATCTCTTAATTTGAAAGAATACATATAGGCCTTTATATAGGCAAACCTAAAGCTAACCCTAGAATCTCAGGAATCTAATCAAATCAAAATCAATCAAATATAATAGGAAATATCCTAAGATATAATATACCTATATCTAATCATAATAATAAGATAGTAATCATAATAAATGCATAATATTCTCACAATGAGAAACTAAGTGCTTTTTGTAAGCCCAAAACTCGAAGTTTTCCTATGAAAACTGAGTTTTGCTTTCCTCATTGAAATTGAGCTACTCTGGTCAAAAGTCAAAAATTGAGTTTTGAAACTAAAACTCGAGTTTGCCTTTGACAGAAAAGTTTTTCAACTTACCAAAGACAAACTTCAACTTGTGTTTACAATTGTCGAGTTATCATCAAAACACACCGAGAATTAACATTCTCCCCCTTTTGATGATGACAATACTTGTAAATCAAAAATTTCAAGAATTTGAGAGAGTTTGCATTTTGAAATGGAATTGTTCAAATCTCAGTAATTTAAACTTCAAAAAATTGACAGAGGTAGTATTTTGAAAATCTTAGTCATTTTGAAGCACATAACCACTTCAGAATATCGAGATAAGCAACATAAGCAATAAGCAAGTAGACAATTTGAAGGCTATTGAATGTCATTTATATTGTGCAAAGTAATACATTAGTTCAGAGTGCACAAAAAAAATAGACTACCAATACTAAGACACTACACACAAACACTACTCAATTTCTTCAAACTCTTCAAACTCAAGTTATAATCTTGGCCTTTCTCTCCCCATTTGTCATTTTCAAATTGGGGGGAGCTGAGAGAGGGGGTTCATGGAGAGGATCAATGAGTGGAGTAGCAGGAGGTGACTGTGGTAGGACCTCAATAGTGGGAGTATGAGAGGAAGGAAGAATCTCAATAGTTGGGGTAATAGGAGAGGAAGATGGTACAACTCTTTGTGGTAAGTGTGGATGAGGGAATGGGAAGAGAAAATGGGAGTGGATGGCTTAGGTGAAGAGGTGGGAATCTAACTAGTGGTGAAGGTAAAGGAAGTAGAGGAGGAGGGCTCGGGGTCGGGCTTGGGATGAGAAGTACTTGAACCGGTAAACGAGACCCAAAAGCGTAAGAGGACCTAATGTTGAGATGCTTAAATATCTTGTCGACCTTGTCACTTAAGCTAACATTGGAGACCAATTGGGTGGAAAGTTTGGCATCAAGGTTAAGCAATTGATCAGAAATTCACTATGTGTACCAGCAATATTTTCCTTCAATTCATTGCTCTGTCCAGATATACTTTCAACTTGCTCTTTTAGAGCATCATGAGCATCAATCACATCATTGCCTCGGGTGAGTTCAACCACTAGCTTTCACATCTCAAACTCGATTCTAATGGTCATAGTAGCAAGAGTAGCATCCACAATTCCTTTCACCCTTGCATCAAAGTCGAAGGCGAGAGATGACCGAGGATTAGATTGAGCTTCTCGTGCCCTTGCTTGAGAGGCCCTTGCATGTGATCGAAGGAGCCCGAGATTGTCCAAAGCCTTCTCCCTCAAAATTGATCTTCATGTAGTTCGGTTGGGATTTGCCAAATCTGGAGGGGTCTTGATGGAATCAGAGCCCCAAGGTACCAAATCTTGTGGTAGAACAAGATTATTGAAACAAGTGATGGGTAAGGAATATGAGATGGTCTTACGGAAGCAAACTTGAATACGACCATTTCTTGAAAAATCCATGTCCCGATTGATAGGAATCTTCTTGACAAAGAGTATCAAAGAGGGTGTAGCCCTTTGATGATTGAATATTATTACACTTATTTGTATCTCTTGGTGAATAAATTTAGGATTGTTTAGTTAATAAATAATGGATTTTATTACTTAATTGGGCTTTGAGCTTTTAATTGGATTTGATTCATTCTTTATGATTAAATTCCAGATTTACAGTGATTTAGTATTTTCGCCATAACTTTTGATCTAGATATCGATTAGCCTGATTCTTCTTTCCTTTTTTAGATGATTCAGAGAGCTACAATTGTTATGAAGACTCGGAAGGCTGATTTGGACAAGAAGATGGACGAAATTGGAGCTAAAGACAGACCCATTTTTCTGGATTTTTTATTTTACTCGAATTTTGTAATAAAAGACCATTTATTATAGGTTTCCTATTCTTAGAGGTTTCCTATTCTTGGGCCAATCTTGTAGCCCTAGTGTTTCCTATTTATAGGTTAGATTAGATGGCTAAAAACATATTCTCAATTACGTTGAATAGGATTTCTTTTTGGGTTTCTTCTTCATCTTTTCTTCTTCGTGTTTTGCTTAGCCATGCTTGGCTAAGCTTCGCGGGTTAACCCAACGTGAGGATTCCATGATTCATCCAGAGAACTTGTGCTTTATCGGGTGATTTAACTTGTTTCTATTTTCATCTTATCGATCCGATTTCGCGGAAATAGTTTCAATACTAGATTTAATATTCGGTTTGGTTTGTCCCAAGGATCGAGTTCGAACTAGGTTTTAAGTTTTTTGTGCGATCGCACGCGTGGGATACGCCTGCTCGAACATATTCTAGGCGATCGTCTGGGTCGAGGGATTTTTCTGGGCGAATGCAGGATCTCGGGATTCGCTCCGTAGCCAAACGTGGGTTATTTATATTTTGTTCAATGATGGAAGTCTCTCGAATCCGAATGTTGGGTTGATCGATTTAATCGCTTCTTCTTGTTTTCTTATATTCTATTTTATCTTTACTTCATTTAAATTGCATTTCTATTTTAGTTTATTAATTTAAAAATCCAAAATCCAATCCCCCTTGTTTTCATTGCATTTGCATGACATTTAAATTACTTAGGATTCAATGAAAGGCCCTCGAGAAAGAGAACGATCCTAGGTTTGCCTATACGCAATCCTTGGTTAATTGTTGATTGTGGACCCCAAGGCTAATGACAAAAGGTCTTCATCAAATGGCGCCGTCGGAGCTAAGTAATTGGCTCTAGGTGATTTAATTGTCAAATTCACTTTTGACAAGGGGTTTCTCTTGTGAAGCTTGTTAGATTTGCATTTTTTGATTTTTTTTTTATTGCATATAGTTTAGGATTTTTGCATTTAAGTAGCTTGCATAGCGGTCATTGCATTATTGCATTGTCTTGACTTGGTAGCTTCTCGTGGTGGTGCTTTGTATAAAATTCGATATGATTATGAGCTTATTTATTTGATTTCACCATGTCTCCAAGTTAATTCATAGCATACTTGCATATTTCATCATTTTTGGCAAAAAAAAAAAAAAAAAAAAAATCTTCTTTTTTTTCACTTGCATTTGTATTTTATTAGATTTCTTTTCTTAATTTTTATAGTTAGATAGTTATCTTGTGATTCACTCGGGAATTAATTGCATTGAACTTTCATGGCTTCGCTTTACGGTAATCATAATCTACCTTTCAGTTCTCACTCTTTTGTAGGTAATCAAGAATGTCATGGTCCTTTCCACCACCCATTACATGAACCATACCACCAACCTCCATTTCAACAATATCATCAACCCTCTCACTTACCATACCATCATCCTTCATTCCATCCCACTTCAGGACCATGCCATCCATCTTATGAATCCCAATACCCAGTTGACCCACCTTATGAACCTCATTCTCAACCATGTATGCCCAACCAAGATCCTTCATTTTGTGAAGTCATTGGAGATTTCCAAAAAAAATCAAACGGCTTAGGCTGTAAATGAGGAGTCGCCACTTTAAGGACAACTTTCATCAACTAACGGACTCGTTTTAGAATGATGGAACGACAAAGCGAAATCACATGAGAGATTAGGAAAGGGTGAAGCGGCAAGCACAAATGTTGAAAATGAAATATCCTTCTATCATGGGCACACATGCCTGACAAGAAGTGAAGCAAGTACAAAAGCGCATTGAAGAGTCCTCTCTCCCATTTGGTAATGATTCTATCCTTATAGAAGTAGACTCTCCTACTACTTTGGCTAATGAAGCAAGTCATGATTTGAGTGATAATGAGGTGGATGAGGAAATCATTGTTGAAACCCTCAATTGTTTGGAAATGTAATTGCTCAACCAATCAGATTTAGTAGTAGTAATTCGATTGTACTTGTTGACGAGCGTTTCCTATTTCTTTATGTGATGCTTTAAGCGATGAAAATGCTTCTCTTCATAGTATTAGTGATGATTTGTGATAAATTGAATGACATATTTTCATGTTGTTGTGAAGAATATCAAATATGTGTAGATTGTTATCATGAAAAATGTCATTTACTTGTTGAGCTTCAAAAGAAAGCATTCAATGAAGTGGTTGATTCTACCATTGATCAAAATGCACCCTCTTGTACTATTGATGATAGTAAGCATGTCAATTTTGAAAAGATTGAATCAAGCATGGATGCCAATGTTGTTGATGATGTTCTTGCTCAATGGTATGTTGATTATCCTGATTTGCATGTACGAGTGATTACGCAATTGTGCATGTCTTGATAATAGATGGTGCCCTATTTCAGACTTTGAGATTAATGCTGCATTATTTGGTGATTCTAACTTGTAGTGATTACGCCTTTACTTGTGGATACGTTGTTGATGTGAGTGAGAAACATCATAGCCAGAATACCAAAAATGCATAAAATTCCCATTGGATTACCTCCTTGTAGTCTTGTTGGTGACAAAGATTCTGAAATTTTGATTGATAAAATCCACGTGATGTCGATGAATCTTTCCAACAAGAATACTTTCGTGATTTGCCACCTGATTTAGAAAACAAGATAATTGTTTTGAATCTTTATCATTCCGAATTGGTGATGATTTGAAAAAATTCGCTTCATTCTTCCACTCTTTTCCCTTCCATCTCTTTTGATTACAACGATGATGTGGTGTACCTCAATATTAAGTTGGATTCCACACCTTCCATTTTAAAAGCCAAGAGAATGTTCTAATATGATTGGTTGCTTGACTCTTGATGGGAGTATCATTGATTTCCTTGGATGTGATACTTACTTGGTGAGTTTGGAACTTAACATGCCCTTAATTCATTCAAAATCTCTCCATGTCTCTATTTTTGGATGCGATACTGCTATTTGCTTGTCTTATTTGCAGGAACATTCTTGGAAAGGTTGTCGATGGAACCAACATCCACCGTACATTCTTGGACCTCTTCCAATCGATCTCGAGCCGCCCACCAAGGAAATTCAATGTGGGAGAAAGATGTTTCAAGGGAAAATGTCATGATTCTCATCGGAGATGTGAACTTCTCCTTCAAGCGACTCAAGATACTCTAACAAAGGTTGTCTCTTTCCTTACTTATTTTCTTCCTAATTCATATGATTACTTGGGCTTAATTGTTGTATGAGGAAGATAAGTGTGGGAGGACACAATTCAACAGAAAAAGTAGAAATAATGTAGTTGAGTAGTAAAAAAAAAAAGAGTTTTTTATGAATATACCTCTCTTTCTATGATTGCTACTACCTCTTGTGAACTTTGACATCTTGGTTTTGATGGATCCTTCATTTGAGGCTGAATTGACTCTTGGATTATATTTCTTGGTAGTTAATTTTGGGATCTTGGATTGCGTGATTTGGTATTGACCTTTGTGAGATTTTACCCGCATGAATGGAATTCATCTTTTACCATTCTTTCTTTCATGTGTGCATCTACTCAAGATTTTGTGTTCTCTGGGAACTTGCTCCTCTTCTTTTGAAGCTAAATTTTTCTTACGTGCATAAGTATGACGAAGCTTGTTTTCTTTCTTTCATTTTCCACTTTGGCCAAATAGCCTGCTTCCCCTTACATTATATTCCTTTTGCTAGCCCCTTTGTGCCTTCTTGACTCATTCTTTTCTAAGTCACATTACAAGCCTAAAGCGTAAAACCATTTTATTCCCGTAAGACCTTGAAAATTTATTGAGCATTGGTTTCACCTTGGTTTTGTGTTTCAGTGTGGGGGTTGCCCGAGGTGTGCAACATTTTAAGTGTGGGGGAGTATTTGATTTTGATTTTGTGCCATTCATCATTTGGCGGTAATGTTAGTCATTGTGATTCTAAACCAAAAAGAAAAAAAAAGGTACAAAAAGAAAAAAAAAGAAAAAAGAAAAAGGAAAAAGTACAAAAAAAGAAAGAAAAAAGGAAAAAAAAAGAGAAAAAGAAAGAAAGAAAGAGGAGGAAGCAATGTAAAGAAGGAGAAATAAAAAGAAATGATATTGAGGTGATTTGCTATTATTAACTCATGTTCTTTGAATTTCTTGGGTGCTCACCCTATCATATCCATACTTATTCACACCTATACCCTAGCCCCATTGCAGCCTACAATAACAAGCTCTCTTGATTTTTTGCATGCATGTGTTATAAGTAGTGGAGAAGTAGAAGTTGAGCAAGCTTATGGTAGAACAATTTCCTTGAGTAGAATTTGAGCGATACACTTATTGACCCTATACACTTGAGAGATGCGATCGAGGGCATCCTTGAGAGACCATCTTTGTGTGATTACCATCATTGATTGAGATTGCCAGGATTTTTAATTGGAGATGAAAGGATTTTGGTCTTGATTGATTGGTCTTTTGAAGCTTTTGTGTCCCTTGTTAAATATTTACATTGTTAGCAATTGTCGGAAAGGAAGAGTTTTCATTTTAGTCTTTTTCTTTTAATTTTTTTCAGATGCAAAAGGATAAGTGTGGGGAATTTTGATGATTGAATATTATTACACTTATTTGTATCTCTTGGTGAATAAATTTAGGATTGTTTAATTAATAAATAATGGATTTTATTACTTAATTGGGCTTTGACTTTTAATTGATTTGATTCATTCTTTATGATTAAATTCCAGATTCTGATCGTTGGTATTTTCGCCATAACTTTTGATCCTAGATATCTGATTAGCTCCGATTCTTATTTCCTTTTTTAGATGGTTGAGAGAGCTACAATTGTTATGAAGACTCGGAAGGCTGATTTGGACAAGAAGATGGACGAAATTGGAGCTAAAGACAGACCCATTTTTCTGGATTTTTTATTTTTGCTCGAATTTTAATAAAAGACCATTTATTAGAGGTTTCCTATTCTTAGAGGTTTTCCTATTCTTGAGCCAATCTTGTAGCTAGTGTTTCCTATTTATAGGTTAGATTAGATGGCTAAAAACATATTCTCAATTACGTTGAATAGCATTTCTTTTGGTTTTCTTCTTCATCTTTTCTTTGTGTTTTGCTTAGCGGTAGCAGGTAAGCTTACTGTCGAACCAACAACGTGAGGATTCCATGATTCATCCGGAAGGCATGCTATCGGTGATTTAACTTGTTTCTATTTTTCATCTTATCGGATCCGATTTACCGGAAATAGTTCGAATATTAGATTTAATATTCGGTTGGTTTGTCCAAGGATTGAGTTCGAACTAGGTTTTAGTTTCTTTGTGTGATCGCACACGATGGGGCGCATTGCTGTTCGAACATATTCTAAGGATCGTCTAGTCGAGGGATTTTCTGGGCGAAAGATCTCGGTTCATTCAAAGCCAAACGTGGGTTATTTATATTTTGTTTAATGATGGAAGTCTCGGAATCCGAATGTTGGGTTGATCGATTTTAATTTGCTTCTTTTGTTTTCTTATATTCTATTTTATCTTTACTTCATTTAAATTGCATTTCTATTTTAGTTTATTAATTTAAAAAATCCAAAATCCAATCCCCCTTGTTTTCATTGCATTTGCATGACATTTAAATTACTTAGGATTCAATAAAAGGCTCCTCGAAAAGAGAGATTGATCTAGGTTTGCCTATACGTAATCCTTGGTTAATTGTTGATTGTGGACCCCAAGGCTAATGACAAAGGTCTTCATCACGCGTAAAGAGTGAAGGTCACTCCTTTCACGGTGGTGGAAATTCTCCCTTCAACCAAATTTCCTTGAGAATCTAAAACATTGTCATAGGCCATGTTGAAGTAGTAGATCTTGACATTGTTAGGAGTGTAGGAGGCGAGAGATAGAATGAAGGAATCATAATCCTTGAGCCAGGGAGATAAAATCCAAACTACAATCATCTCTTAACTTAGCCAAATCAACGAGACCGAGGGGCAAAAATCCTTGTTCGAGTAAAATAGTCCTTGAATCTTGCCCCGTCGCTTTAGTTGAAAGAATAAAAGAAGTGGATGCAAACCCTTCGAGAAGGAGTATTGTGGTTGTAAATTCTTCAATGGCATTTGCCAAAATTGAAGGTGCTTCCTCGGAGTTGATCAAGAATAGGCACGCTCGAGATGAACCTCCTGACCCTTCAGTTACTCAACCAGACGTTTAGTCTTGGTTTTCTTCGGCTTGGGAGTTTTTGAGGTCTCACCCGCCTTCTTCTTTCCTTTCCTTCAACGAGTTCTGGATCCCGACGCTTCTTATAGAGAATTTCTAAGGGATTCCTTGAAGGAAACCCTTTCGACTTGGGCGATGCTTCAGGAACTCCCTTCGATCGAAGTAGGCCTTCGATTGTGTGAGGAAGAGGAAATATTCTCATCCACACCCTTAATTGATCGATCCACGCCAGTGGTAGCGTTTAGAGTCGACTTCATCTCCTAGGTTGGTCGAGAGGAGTATCCATAGGAGAGGATCGATTCGGTTAGCTCGTTGTGGATTGGCTTTGAAGGTCGATTGGAGGCCATTTCTATAGTTTGAGAGAAGGATTTGGTCGATGGTGAAGAATTAGAGAGATGAGAGAAGTGTGCTAGGAAAACTTGAGTTTGAAGCGAGTTTTGAAGAACTTGAATAGTAACACATATATATAGACGCGACTAAAACTCGAGTTTTACATATAAAACTCGGATTTTTGATGAATGGTTACTAACCTGGACTTCAAAGGTGTAAGGTGAACCTTTGAACTTCCGCGACAAAAACTCGAGTTTCCACTTACCAACTCGAGTTTTCACCATTCTTTCAAAACTTGGTTGCTCTCTGTCTGATAGAACTCGAGTTTCAACTACTAACTCGAGTTTTCAATGTCTCCAA